>JAPXFY010000030.1:4676438-4808562 GCA_030674185.1 Monoplex corrugatus
ACAGCTGATATGCCTTCAGACTTTTTAAGCCCTGAATTCGTCCGTTGAGTAGGCGTTGGTCCCTTAAACAAAATAATTAACGATGCTGATATAGTTTAGGCCTATATCAGGGAGATTATCTGGATGCGCAGACCACGATTGTTTTGGAATATCATAAAGATCAACTCCATCTATATCAAAAATTTTAAATGGTACCTATGTTTCTCCTTTTCATTGAGTTTTTTGCGTATTTCAATGCTGACGGTGCTTGCGTTCGCTCTGTAGCGTCCATGCCTACAGCCGTCGCGTACCGTAGGCAAGGGAAGGAACTCCCGATAACTTGTCGAACTGCACACATCCCATACGGGAGTAATCTTTGCATGGATATGAAAACTCCCGCTTCCTGTTATTACATCGAGGCAATAAAGGTAGGTTACGATGTGATTTATTTGTACACTTTCTCATGGATAGGCCTAATCGCTGTACCCACAGACATCTAAGATAAAGACTGCGCGCGCCTGTCTGCGAGCGTTGAGGCGAAATGGCCCCACCGCTGGCTGCGAGTGGCCGCCATTGTGGGGTCCTAGCACCGCTCAGCAGTCTGTTGCTTTCTCTGTCCGTCTGTGTAAATGAATGACGGACAGACAGAGGAGAAAGCCAGGCTGTATCGTTTAAATATTTTTTTTAAAGAAATCTCCGATGACCCATTATTAGGGTGCGTGTGTGTGTGTTTGTGCGTGCGCGCGCGTGCATGCATATGTGTGTGTGTGTGTGTCACACTGTGTGTGTGTACGTGTGTGTGTGTGTGTTAAAGTTTGGCTGTCTCTTCCCCATACACACACACACACACCACACGCACAGGCACGCGCACGTGCACACACACACACGCACGCACGCACGCAAAACAAACACACACACGGACAAACACAGAGATTCACCAATCACATAGTTACATAGGCCTAATGATATTTAATCTGAAAAAGTTCAAAGTCTCTTACTTAAGGGGGAACATGGGCTTAACAGCAAAAGTAAATGAACAAAGAAAAATGGGGTAAGTGTCCAGATCCATAAACGAAATACTCTGACAATCATAACAAATCAGATCAAAGAAATTGACCGCAGCAAGCATCAACATTAAACATGTAACACATTTATATATTCTGATCAGTCCTATTTAGGTGTATATGGCCAGATTACAAACAGTAGATGCCATACTCTACGACATGAGTAAATAAACTAAATTCAGTCTGACACTGTAAAAACTGTATGGATTAATGTAATATTTTGGCTGAAGATGTTTTTCTCTGCAGTAGTTTATTCTGAAATTTCTTAAAGCTGGACACCACAACAAGAATTGCACTTTGTCTTTCTGCGATGTTTTCCATAAACGACATAAATATTCACATGAGAGAGAGAGAGAGAGTGATATGTACATGGGCATATTTAGTTTACTGGTTTGTCATCATTTTATGTGGTGGAACAACACAGAGAGCTTTTTTAGTCTATCGTTAAACCCATATTCACAGTCTTCATAAAGTCATAATGCTACTGCAAATCTCCTCTCTCTCTCTCTCTCTCTCTCTCTCTCCACACATACACACACACACACACTCACTCACCATCTTGCTCATGATGTGAAATACATACAGAAAAGATCACACTAAACCATTGCTTATAACTGGAAACCTCCACCCCACTACCAAACAAGCTGAAGAATGTTTCAATGTGTGTGCAGTAGGGGCCTTTAAGAAAATCTAACATAAATGCAAATTGTGTTTGACTGTTACACATGCTGAAAACAGACCTAGCTAACGCTCTGAACGCAGGGCTTACTGATGCATAAAAAGAATCAGTTTGCTCATCGTTTTATGTGCATACTTTCCAGTGATCAATTTGCTACGACAAGAACAATGCCAGACTCATGCTCACGTCCCAGTGGTAACGGTCTCACCTGTCTCACCTGTCGGCGTCACCGGGAACAGTGTTGGCCGCTGCACATGATGTCCTCACAAGTTGCCTCCAGCACTCTCGATCTTGGCTAAGTCTGACCACCTCCTGGAGTTTCTTGCCACTGATGTTTGTGATGTTTCTAGCAAGTGATGCAGGTGGCCGTCCTCTGTTTCTCTTTCCTTCCACTTTACCTTGGAGGACAGTGGACATCAAGTCTGTTCTCTCATTACGGATTGCGTGTCCAACATATTTCAGTTTCCTCCGTTGTATGAGTACTAGAAGCTTGCGTGTAGTACCCAACTCATTCAGTATGCTTTCATTTGAGCGCCTATCCGTCCATTTGACCCTCAGCAGTCTTCGGTAAAACCACAGCTCTGCTGCTTCCACTCGTCTTTCATCCTCTTTCTTCATTGTCCATGCCTCGCAGCCGTATAACATCACTGGCCAGACAAGACATTTTAAGAGTTTTATCTTAAGGTCTGCTGTTATGCTGTGGTCTTTCCAAATATTGTTCAATTGAACCATACTGTTCTTGGCCATTCCAATTCTCATCTTTATGTCTTTTGAGCATGTTCCATCGTGTGTCTTGACTGAACCTAAATATCTAAAGTCCTTGACATTTTCTAGAGGGACTTGGTTTAGCATGATCTGGTCCTGTCTAGTGTTATATTTGCCTGCAACATGCATAACCTTTGTCTTCTTTGAATTTAAGTCCAGCCCAGCTGCCTTTCCAACCCGGTCTACCCTGTACAGGATCCTCCTAGAGCCTGTAATGTTGTCTGCCAGTAATCCTGTGTCATCTGCGTAGCGTAAATTTTGACAGGTTTCTACCACCAATATTTACCCCCATGTCTTCTATGTCTGCTTCTCTCATGATATGTTCAGTGTATATGCTGAAGAGATGTGGAGACAGGATGCAACCTTGCCTTACCCCTTTAGTGATGTTAAAAAATTTGCAGTTTTGATTATTCCATCTGATTGTTGCTTTTTGATCATTATATAATGAAGCTATGAGGGAAACCAGATGTCTTGGAAAACCCATTTTGATCATGAAGTGGAAAGACTTTGGTGAATCACGCTATCAAATGCTTTGCTGTAGTCAATGAAAACGATGACATCTCTGTCTGTGTTTCTAATCTTTTCTATCATATCTGGAGTACAAACACAATCATGTTCCCTGTCTTTCTCTATAGCTGCCTGAAAGTCTACGAATAGTCTTCTCTACTTTTGCTTTAACTGGAAAATACTATCACATATTACGGATGACTGATCAGTCAATTGTTTAATTGTTGCAGTACTTTGAATTTCCAACTATGTAACATGCAAATTCCTGGGCTTCAGTCTGTTAGCCATCTGAAAGTCTCCAGACTTCAGCATAATGATGCATCTTGAGTCCACCATTACTGATGTTAACAATCAGGAATATTTCAGACCATGAACTTTTGCATTTAGCATCTTTAATGCAGTTCAATTTCGCTGAGCAGAGGATCAGGTTCCAGTACTCCAGGGATCAATTCCAATGTGGTAACGGTACTGAAGTCTAAAGTAACCTTTGACACCTCTCTCTCTCTCTTTCACACACACACACACACACACACACACACACACACACACACACACACACACACACACACACAAGCGACAAATGAAAACGTTAATCAGAGACGAAGAACCAGAGCGAGAAAGAGAGAGAGTGAGTGAGTGGGTGTGTGAGTGTGTGTGTGAAAGAGAGAGAGAGAAAGAGAGAGAGAGCAGTCTATTTAGATGGTAAAGTTTATAATAAGTCGTGAATTCCCACGCCTGGTAGGGGCCTACCTAGTAGACAGTTTATCAATAAGATAGTGCAGACCTAACACATGGCATTGGAATTTCTTGGTCAGGGGGATCACTTTATTCCGTTATCAGTCAAAGCATCAAATGTAAAGCTACACCAACTAAACAGACTCTGTCCCTTAGCTATGACCTTCTGCTAAAGAGCCTAAACAGTACTGGTAGTTGTTCCCGATATTTTTTTTTAAACAGTGAAACACGTTTTTCAGTCAAATTAACACGCCGATCATTACTAAATTGTACTATGCCAAGCTGCCGAGAGCGAGCAGACCGGTCCTCGGTAAATGGTGGCGCTATGGGGCCACTCGCAGGCAGGCACGCGCAGTCTATATCTTAGATGTCTGTGGCTGTACCCCGTATCAGCCAATATGTAATTTTGTATGTATTGTGGGGCAAGGATACACTCCAATCTTTTAGTTTTAACTTAAAAAATGTTGTGGCTGTGTTTTGTGTTTGTTCTTGGGGTTGAAATTTTCGTCAGCTCAGGAGTAGATCTATTCATTATGATTGAAGTAGGAATCTGCCATAATCAATAATGATAATCTAATTTTGGTATGTGCCAAAACATTTCAGTTCATGAAATGAAGTAGGCAATTAACATCACTTTAAAGAAAAAGCAACTCTAGCTTTTCATTGATATTAAAATATTTTCTGTTGGTTTGATTGCTACAAGCTAAAGCAGCATTCAAGAAGATGAAAAGCATTCTTACCAACACAAATTTAGAGGTGTGACAAAAAACCTGATTTTTTTTTTTACGTAATATAATTGATATCAGTATCAAGAGCAAAAAAAAAAAAAAAAAAAAAGCTTTACATTGGTATAAATGTTAAGAAGATTGGATGGTTGTGACGAAATTGATTTTTTTAAGAATTAATTTTTACAATAAGCTCATATAGGCCTAAGAAAAATGGTTACCACTTTTTTCAGTTTTGGTGATATAATGATGCATAACTTTGTCAAATCTTGACCTACAAGCAAAAAATGAGAATGAATATAAAGAGCTTGGTGAAGTTGGTCAGCCTGAGATAACTGTGGTAATTTTGAACTGAAATAGTTTTTCATTAAGGTAATTAACTAATTAGTTACCTTAATTGGCTTAACATTTTCCATTTATGAACATAAAAATTCTGTTAACTTCCACATCTGCCAATCAATGAGTCTGAAATTTGTTACACATGTCCTCCAGTCAGTACTCTTTATGTCAGATTGCAGTAAATGTCAATACAGAAAAAAGAGTGAATCGGACAATAAAATCATTAAAATGATAGGGAAAAAGTTTGCTTTAAATGATAAATCTGATGAAAAACATTTTGTACTGATGCAATTTAATCAATTTACGACAAATACTCATGAAACTAGCTGCATAAGCTCGACATGGCATGTAAACAATGCTGCAGACCAATCAAAAGCTATGAGAGAGACCACGTGACCAGCAGACTCTTTCGGGCAGATGACAATATTCTAGACAAAAAATATAAAATACTCAACAAAAGCTTGTTCAAGCCTAACACAAGTTTAACCAAATTATCAAACAATTCATAGAATTGTGTCTGTTAATGCAAGAGTCTTTCAACTGGTCCTGATCAAGAGATTTTCTTTGGCTGACGTGTCGCAACCACCCTGTTGCCTTTTCTACTTGCTTTCCGACATGATCGCCCAATGAAACAGGCACGGATAAAAAATCGGTGTGTAATATTTTGCAAACTAATAAATGACTGTCCAATGCATACAATGTACATGTTTTAAAGCGCCGAGGTACTTATGATTATTTGGGAACTATATGTTCAAGGCAAAACATTGGTCATCGGCTCTTCAGCTTTCGGTGCGCAGTCAAAAATGAGTCAGATTGAGTGATGTGGACCAACACTTAGGCTTCGTCATGACAGAGTACGGGCTTTAGAACCTCGCAAACAGTAATGCAAAAACAAGCTGCCACGTTGTACCCCCTTGCAGATGCCAGGAATCAGCGGGCCAACTTTTTGGTCACATGGTGCCGACCGGAAACGACGAGATTGTCACATACCTAAGCAAATGTTTCTCAGTTAACCACTTCAATGCCAAGTACATTGCTCTGCTAGTGTATGCTATTTGCCAAGTGATTTTTGCACGGGTAGGCTCATAATTAAACAAAAAATTCTAGCATGCAAATTATAGCATGAAAATAATCATAACCCTATTTTTTTGAAAGAGAAATGAAAAGACTATCCATTTATGATAGTTTTTATTATTTGACATTTGGTTAGTGAAGAATGGGCCATAAAATTGACATTTAAATAAAGTTCACACAATCTGTTGTACAGTCTAGATTAGTAGTTTAAAAAGCAAAATACTCAAAGCATTTTTATAATTAAAGGTATTGGAGATATATATCTCCAAACCCTTTGTGCACATAAAGTACTGAATAGTAATGCATACACACACACACAAACACCCCCACACACTCACCCTCTCACTGCCATGCCCACCAAGTTCTTTCCATTTCCCCCCAAACGACTGAAGCACTGACAGAAGACAGAAACTCAACAATTTTGATAACCACATGTTGCACTGGACTCATGTTTTAGCTGACCATGGAACACACGCTATAACTAATGTAAGCCAGCTTAACCGACTATATGTTTTAGCTGACCATGGAACACATGCTATAACTAATGTAAGCCAGCTTCACCGACTAAATGTGCCAACACAATAGCTGAAAGCTGTAAACAAAACCTCCATCTTCTTCAGAGCCTGGAATTCGTCGCGGAAACGAGGATTTCCGCGGAAATCAAAATCGCTCAAAAAAATATTTTTCGCGTTAAAAAAAAATCGACGACTATACTTAAAAAACAAGAAAAGAAAAAAACAGCTGATCAAGCACACAGACAGAAACCAAACGAAAAAAAAGCAAACATCTCTGGCAAGATTCTTTCGTCGTTCTGACTTGGATAAGCCTTCTAGCTAGTTTTGATGAATATGTCTGTGTATGAACACACTGAAACGATCTGCTGTGTATGATGGATCCTGATCTTGTGCCCAATGTTTATTAAATACTCTTTTGACTGATATTCATTGTGATTTTCAGTGTGTTAGATGCCTTTAAATTTGTCTCCAGAATGCCTCAGAATGCACAGATTTTAGTCTTGATTTTAAAAATTTTCCGGGGGAGCATGCCCCCGGAACCCCCCAGAAGTTTCCTCTTTTTTTTTCTTAGCAATTCCAGGCTCTGCTTCTTAGAAAACACATTTCAGTTGCCTCAATCTTGTGTGTTTCACTGTCCACGCCTCACAACAATACAGCAGTATCAGTTCATAAGTCAAGAACTCTCTTCCTGATTGGCTGATGTCAACCTCTTCAGTGCCACAGTGTATATACGTTACAATAGTGTTTATCTCATTTGCCAATGACATATATTTAGCTATTCCAAACAGATTTTGAGATTTACGTATAGATTTTTGAAACTATTACCAATGAACAGATCTTTTTATTGTGATTCTAATGATACCAACACCATTTCTGTATCTCAATTAGGAAGATTGAATTTTCATGTGCATTTTAGCGCCAAAGCGCAAATCAACAAAATTGTCATTTTCAGCAGGCTATACAACAGAACTGATGTGTATTTTCTGATCAGTTTTGCATTTTTCTTGACATTCCTGATGCATAGATGATGTTTGATTTTTTTTCAGGTAGTTCTTATTGAAGGGAAAGTGATAAAATTTGCTATTAAAAACCAGAAATATCAGGGGTTTTGCCAGTGCCCAACTGATACAAAGTATAACACGAAAGTATGCCAGAGACACATTTTCATAACTTTGCTTTCCATTGAGCTAGAAAAATGCTTTTGGTATTACTGGATTCAGCAAAACAAGACACACTCAACCAGCACACTTTCAAATGTGTAAAAATGAAAAAATCGAAAGATAATAAGTGTAGAGTGCAGCCCTGTCATGCAGTCTCAATCCTAGATGGAACTCCATAGCATCATGATTATCATCCTCATCGACATCATTATCATCGTATTGTATTTGTAAAACTGTTCCAGTTTCTGCATCCATTTCACCTGGTATGATTTTTACAGCTGTTTTTCTTTAATTGCATTTTAGACTTGCAAGGTTAACAGTGAGCATGGTTTTTAACTGTTGTCTTTTATCTTGACCTGGTTGTTGTTTTTGATGTGGTTTTAGCCCTGATATGGCTGTAGTAGTCGGCTGGGCTATAAGCAGTATGAACTTGAGTTTGAATTAAGGTGTAGAAAATTGGACCAAAAAAAAAAAAAAAAAAAAAGAAGAAAAAAAATGAATATGAAGGTAGCCTCCCTGAGTACAATGATCCTTAATACTTTGACTCCGCACCCTGTTCACCAGCATCCTGCAATGTCAGCCATGCCAGCAAAGCAAAAACTTAACCCTTTGACTCACTGTATCCACCAGCTTCCTGCAGGAGACTGGTGGGTAGGGTGAGGAAGTCAAAGAGTTGAGTTTTTGCAGGAGAAAACGAAACAAAACAAAACAAAACAAAACAATAACATAAAAAAAAGAATAAGGCTGCATATTTGATACAACCAGACAAGACAGGCGCACATTTTTAGCTAACTTTGTCAAGCATAAGATCACAATCAATCAAACACCAGTCTTTTTCTCCTAATTTTTGTATTTGGTGTTTGTTTGTTTGTGATCTTACGCTTGACAAAGGCCAGTTGTCTGGTTGTATTAAATATGCATTCTTATTCTTTTATCATGGTTTTTCTGGTTCCTGTTTGCTTGTACGCGGGCAGTCACACTTGTATTGGAAAACAAAACAAAACAAAACAACAAGACAACCCAACACAAAACAAAACAAAACAAAAACCCAAAGTGCAACAAAACAAAGAGGAAAGTATTGTGCTGTATCATATCTAGCATCACTCATTCCTCAACCCTTACCCCTAGTGTACACATTGACTGTCCCCATCAACCTCCAGCCCTCTCCCTTTGTACACACTCCAACATTGATCATGTTGGCAGGGATGAGAGAAAAGTGAAAGACAGGGAATGGAGAGGGAAGGAAAGGAGCGGTTGTTTCTGTTGTTATTTACTTACCCTAATTACTTCTATGTGGTTAATGTTACATTTCCATCAGATGTATCGTACTGTTGTCACCCCCATGGGGATGCTGGGGGCTCTTTCAGTATGAATAGTATCCCCACCTTCTGGAAATTCTGTGCTAGAAATTCACTCTTTTCTGTCACTCTCTTTGTTTCTTTCTTCCTCCTTTGCTTTCTGTCATTTCTTCCTATCATTTTCTGCCTTGCTGGTCCATTCACCTGTATGTGTTCGATAAGGTCTTACGTACTTTTTCTTAGGATTGATAATTGGGTACATGTATTAAGTGCATTTTTGGTTGTGGGGAGGTGAGATAAACGGAAGCGATTTTAGGTAATTTATACCTGTTTTTATAAATGTTATGGTGTTCTCAGGTATGCTTAAATTTGTATTCAGGTGTGTTTTTTTAAGTCCACTGTGCGATCAATTGGACGGAGTGGTCAGCGCCAGTGGCATGCTCTTGGATTATGTGCATGAATGCATTGATATGTATACCTAATTTTCTTTTCCTTTTTATTTTGTTTTGTATGTTTTGAAGCAGTTATAGCCCTAATATGGCTGTACGCAGTCGGCTGGGCTTTAAACAACAACAACAGTAACAACAGCACTGTTTGTCATCATGATTTCAGTGATCGAGGTAGCAGCAGACAGTGATTGAGAGGACAATGGGAGATAATTGATGTCTGTGATGATGGAAGGGCACTGCCACTCTTTCGGTGAGGAGTTCAAAGATCAGCAGTCCAAGGCCACAAGTATCCATGACAGTCACTCTTCTGTTTGGGATGATGCCTGGGACAACTCAGCCATGGAGAAAAATGGTCTGCCAGCTGTCACTGATGATTGCTGCAATGGTGATGCTGGACGGGACATACTGAGCAATGATGTCTGCGTACGATCACAGGTCAGATTGTTTTGTCATCATTCAGTTTATGTTTGCCCTGTGACATCCAGCTTTATAAAATGTATGAAGTATTTGGATACAGATTACAGCCCATATGTTCAGAAGATGTTCTCTCAAAACTGTCACTTCTTTGGTGATACTGGTAATTTTATTCATACAAGAATTCATTAACAAATACAACATAAATGTGAATTTCTTAAATTACTTCTTTGCGTAAAATCAGTCAAAGAATATCTAAAGAAAATTAATATCCTAGTTATTAATAACAAAACTCAGATGATTCCTTGTTTTGTCCGAGCAATTAATTCACAAATGAAAGGAACAAAACTATTCTATGAAATTGTAACCAATGACGATAAGCGTCCAAATTGTTGCACTAAATGGGAATTAACATATGGAGAAGAAATTAATTGGACACGATGCTTTACAAGCTTACAGAGTATTACAGAAATTAAACTTAAATAGTTTCAGATAAGAGTTATCCATGGAATACTGGCTACTAATGTTGAACTCAAAGAAATGGGCTTAGTACAAAGCAATTGTGTAATGTCTGCATTCGAGCACAAGATAGTATACAACACTGCCTGTGGGACAGTCAGTATATACAGTTATTTTGGAAAGAATTGAAAACATTTGTACAGACAAGTTACACAGATATTAGCAGTTTAAAACTGTCAAACAAATGATTATTTTGGGATTTGATCAAAATTATAAAAGTAATGAAATTTATGACTTTATTTTGCTTTTTGCAAAATATTTCATTTATCAGTGTAAATGTGAAAAACTGATGCCAAATCTATACATCTTTTGAAAAAAAACACTTAGATATGACATTGAACTATATAGTCAGTTGTTGAGAATGACTGCACAAAAGTACGAAATGGATTGGACCTACTAATACTATCGCCCAATTATTACTTTTAATGATAACTAGTCTGGTATAGCCCTGGTATGGCTCTGTGCAGTTGGCTGGGCTTTAAATAGCAATAACAATAACTGTACAAACCTTTGCAGTCATGCAAGTGTACCCCTGTGTCAGCTGCCAGACCTGAATGGTGTATTTCTGTGGTTACAGGAACCAGGACAACTTTTGTGGTCCATCAGTGTGGAGACACCCAGACATCAGTCGACAGCTGACCACAGTCCACATATACACGAGTTGACCCACCCGTCTGCCTCACTGCTGTCTCTGCACAAAAGTCACGTGTGTCCACTGTGTTCCACTGCCTTTGTGATGTCCAACAGTTTGAGGGTTCACTTGGTGACATTCCATGGTGCACTTCTGCACACTGTGCTGCCTGTGTTCTCCGCACCTGACGGTTATAGTGGTGGTGGTGATGTTGACAGTGATGTTAAAAAGGAGGTGAAGATTAAGGAGGAGTGTAACCATGGTGATGAAAAGGTTGATTTCTGTGGTGATGAGAGAGAGCTAAAAGATTACTATAGGGATGAGGGAGAGCTGAAGTATATTAAGGAGAGTAACTGTGTTGACGAAAACACTGACAGACAGGAAGATGACCTTGGTTATGAAAGAGAGGTGAAAATTAAGGTAGAAGTTAATGATGCTGATGACAGTATTGAAGAACAGGTGTGTTGCCACGGTGATGCGAGAGAGGTCAAATATGTTAAGGAGGAAGGTAACTACATTGATGAAAACATTGACAAAAATGTAGATGAGCATGGTGATGAAAGAGAGATGAAGATCAGGGAGGAGTGTGACAGTACTGATGAGAACACTAACATGATGGTGGGTTACCATGAAGACCTGAACATTCAGGAGGTAAGTAACAATGGTAATTGGAAGGGTATGGGGAGAAGGAAAGATTAAGTTGATGATAATGAAGCTGATAAAGAAGGTGTGGCAGAACAAGTCAAGCAACATGTGTGTGACGTATGTAGTAAGAGTTTTACTCAGGCTAGTAGCTTGAAGACGCACAAGTTGCTTCATATAGGTCCTAAACAATTTGTTTGTGATGTGTGCAGTATGTAGGGTTGGTTACTTGAAGATACACAGGTTAATTCATACTGGTCATAGTCCATTTGTTTGTGATGTGTTTGATAAGGCTTTTACTCAGACTGGTAGCTTGAAGAGACACATGTTGATTCATTTAGGTGTTGAACAGTTCGTGTGTGATGTGTGTGATAAGGCTTTCTATGACTCTGGAAACTTGAAGAAGCACAAGTTCATTCACACTGGACATAAACCATTTGCTTGTGACATGTACAGTAAAGCTTTTTGTTACGCTAGTATTCATGTAGTAACTTGAAGAAGCACAAGTTGGTTCATACTGGTCATAATCCATTTGTTTGTGACATATGCAATAAGGCTGTTACACGGGCTAGTCACTTGAAGGAACACAAATTGATTCATACAGGTCGTAGAGTTTGTTTGTGACATATTTGATAAAGCTTTTATTTGGATTTCTGGATTGAACAGACACAAGTTGATTCATACTGGTTGTAAATCAGATGTCTGTGATGTGTGTAGTAAGGCTTATTGGATGCTAGCTACTTGAAGTTGAAGACACACAAGTTGATTCATACTGGTCATAAACCGTGTGTCTGTGATGTGTGTAGTAAGGCTTATTGGATGCTAGCAACTTGAAGACACACAAGTTGATTCATACTGGTCATAAACCGTGTGTCTGTGATGTGTGTAGTAAGGCTTATTGGATGCTAGCAACTTGAAGACACACAAGTTGATTCATACTGGTCATAAACCGTGTGTCTGTGATGTGTGTAGTAAGGCTTATTGGATGCTAGCTACTTGAAGACACACAAGTTGATTCATACTGCTTATAGACCGTTCGTTTGTGACATGTGCAATAAGGTGTTTACTCAGAGTAGTAGCTTGAAGACACACAAGGTAATTCATACAGATTGTAAACAATTCACATGTGATGTGTGCATTAAGGCTTTTATTCGGGTTAGTCTCTTAAACAGACAAAAGTTGATTCATCTGGGTCATAAACAGTTTGTTTGTGATGTGTGCAGTAAGGCGCTTACTCGAGGTAGTAACTTGAAGAAGCAAAAGTTAAGTCATATTGGTTAAAAGCTTGTTTGTTTTGTGTCTTGTACAGGAAGGCTACACCGTTTGTGACAAAACAACGTATGTGTGACGTGTGCAGTAAGGCTTTCATTGAGGCTAGGACTTTGAAGAGATTGATTGAATGTTCATTAATTGAATTGATTGATTGAATGTTCGTTAGTTCATTCATAAATTCAGTTTCTCATTTTACGTGCCTACATTTGTTGTCATGAGTTTTCATTTATCTACTCATTTGGTCATGAGATTTTGTTTATTTATTCATTTGTTGACTGATGAAAGGGTTGCTTTGTTGAATGATTGGAAATCGCATTGATGATTTACTGACTGGTTGATTGATTTTTAATGTTGATTGATCGATTGAGTGACTAAGTGACCGGTTGATTGATTGGATTAGTGCACTACACATAAGTTTTACTTGTATTATTGATTCCTCTGTGGGATTGCTGGGGGGCTCTTTCAGTATGAATAGTATCCCCATCTTCTGGAAATTCTGTGCTAGAAATGTCTTCTTTTCTATCATTTCCTCTGTTTCTGCCTTGTTCCATTGCGTTCTCAGTTTCTGTCATCTTCTGACATTTTTCTGTGTTGCTGGTCCACTCACCTGTATGTTTTCTATAAAGCCTTCAATACTTTTTCTTCTTCCTCTTTTCAGCCATCGAAAGTCCATTGTTGGACGTAGGCCTTCCCCAGCTGTTTCCATTCACTTCATTCCGGTGCTTTTCCTCTCCAGTTTTTGTCAGATCCATCTAGGTTGTCTGTCCATCTACTTTTCTGTCTTCCTTTGTTGCGAGTGTTGTCTCTTGGCATCCAGAATGTGTTTTTTGTTGTCCAGCGATTGTCCATTCTCTGGGTGAGATGTCCTGCCCAGTTCCATTTCAATTTGTTGATGGTTTCTAGAATTTCTCGCACTTTCGTTCTTTCTCTAATCCACTGAGGCGTTTTTCTGATTTTTCCAGGTGATACCAAGCATGATTCTTTCATGTGCTTGCTGCATTGTTCTTAGTTTCAAAGCCATGTTTCTGCACTGTAGGTGACTGTGGGCAGAATGCATTGGTCGTAGACTTTTTGTTTCAGGACAGTTGGAATTTTTTCATTCTTGAAAACTGAACTTAAGAGTCAAAAATGCACTTAAAATAATCAGTAGGGAAGATCACACAAAAGTATTAAAGTAACCAGTAGTGTTGACGACAACGCACATGATGTTAACTGAACTACACACAGTCATGTTTACCTTCACAAAAACCCACCCCTCAAGTCAAGAGGAAAACCAGATAAGAAACAGAAAAATCCAAAGTATTAAAGTAATCAGTAGTGTTGATGACAACGCATGTGATATGAACTGAACTACATACAGTTATGTTTACCTTCACAGACAACCACCCCTCAAGTCGAGAGGAAGACCAGACAAAAGACGGAAAAACCCAAAGAGGAGCCATATGTTTACAGCTTCAGGAAGAGGAGAGAAGTGAACTGCATGAAACTAGAAGTTCCCAATGACGACAAATTTATCTGTATGAGCTTTTTTTGTTTGTGCAGTTTTCTTTTCGGATATCTTTCTGTATTAGTTTTTTTTAATGTAAACACAGCATCCTTTGCTCGTCATAACACTGACAATATAACATACATACTTTAAATATGCATTTGACTATGAGATAGACAATATCACATGTTCGTTAATCATACATAGCTGCACTGGAATACCTGGGACTTTTTTTTACCTAAATGTATAGTGTGTGTGTGTGTGTGTGTGTGTGTGTGTGTGTGTGTGTGTGTGTGTGTGTGTGTGTGTGTATGTGTGTGTGTGTGTGTGTGTGTGTGTGTGTGTTCTGTAACAGTCATTGTTCTCTCTCTTTCTGTCTGTCTGTCTGTCTCTCTCTCACTCTCTCGCTTTCTCTTAAACTCTTGTCTTTCTCCCTCTCTGTCTCTCTCTTCACTCCCCTTTCTCTCTTTACCATCCTCTCTCGTCTCATCCGTCTGCTCTAAAAATCTCAGTTTTCGTTCATATTCACACAATTATGTATGACATATTGATTGTTGTGTGTAAATATTTGAATAACAGACTGTCATGTATCAATTGTCCATAAATGTTGTATTGTGACAGACTGGTGTGTGTTAATTATGTATTATAATACTGTGAGGTGTATTAATTCACCATATACGTATATACGTTGTGATAACTGATATGTTACTGTGAGGAGTGTGATGTGTAATAATTCACCATATATACGTTGTGATATGTTACTGTGAGAAGTGTGATGTGTATTAATTCACCATGTGTTGTGATATGTTACTGTGAGGAGTGTGATGTGTAATAATTCACCATATACGTTGTGATATGTTACTGTGAGGAGTGTGATGTGTATTAATTAACTATAGATGTTGTGATATGACAGACTGTGAGGAGTGTGATGTGTATTAATTAACTATAGTGTTGTGATGTGACAGACTGTGAGGAGTGTGATGTGTATTAACTAACTATAGTGTTGTGATGTGACAGACTGTGAGGAGTGTGATGTGTATTAACTATAGTGTTGTGATGTGACAGACTGTGAGGAGTGTGATGTGTATTAATTAACTATAGTGTTGTGATGTGACAGACTGTGAGGAGTGTGATGTGTATTAACTATAGTGTTGTGATGTGACAGTGAGGTGTGTGATGTATATTAATTAACTATAGTGTTGTGATGTGACAGACTGTGAGGAGTGTGATGTGTATTAACTATGGTGTTGTGATGTGACAGTGAGGTGTGTGATGTATATTAATTAACTATAGTGTTGTGATGTGACAGACTGTGAGGAGTGTGATGTGTATTAAGTATAGATGTTGTGATATAAAAGACTGAAGTGTGTGATGTGTATTAATTAACTATAGATGTTGTGATGTGACAGACTGTGAGGAGTGTGATGTGTATTAATTAACTATAGTGTTGTGATGTGACAGACTGTGAGGTGTGTGATATGTATTAATTAACTATAGTGTTGTGAGTGTGATGTGCATTAATTAACTATATATGTTGTGATGTGACAGACTGTGAGGTGTGTGATATGTATTAATTAACTATAGTGTTGTGATGTGACAGACTGTGAGGAGTGTGATGTGTATTAATTAACTATAGTGTTGTGATGTGACAGACTGTGAGGAGTGTGATGTGTATTAACTATAGCGCTGTGATGTGACAGACTGTGAGGAGTGGGATGTGTATTAAGTTACTATAGTGTTGTGATGTGACAGACTGTGAAGAATATGATGTGTATTAATTAACTATAGATGTGATGTGACAGACTGTGAAGAGTGTGATGTGTATTAATTAACTATAGTGTTGTGATGTGACAGATTGTGAGGAGTGTGATGTGTATTAATTGACTGTAGTGTTGTGATGCTTGTCATCGGCAGATGTGATGCGTCTAGTGTGTCGGCTTCAGCTTGCACCGCTGGCTAGCTCTGCTGCTTGCAGCTATGCGAAAAGAAGAGCAGAAGGTGTAAGTCTCTTCATGTCAGTACATAGCCTCTCCATCAGCAAGCCCTACGCTGTGCCTCCTCGTGGCGACAGGCGGTAACTGAGCACCTCACGGACTCGGGCTAAGTCTCGAGGGACTCGGAGGAGGTCTGGCCCCCAGACATGAGGCACACAGGCCCACCAGCGTGTGGATATGCCCTGGTGCCCATGAACCAGATCCCCAAACTATGGGTGAATAGCTCCACTGCCTTGTGGACATCTTGGGAGAGAGTAAGGGTAGTGGAGAGACCGTACACAAACCAATGGAAGGCAACGGGAAACCACCATCGTAATTTTCCCAGTTTACTCATGGACAGAAACAGAAAAATGGAAAATGAAGACGACGTAAATAGGTGCTCCTGTGGAGCAGCTTCGTCCGGTTTGGACCATCATGCGGCGCAGGTGACACCAGACTGTCAGCGAGTTACTGCGACCAAACCCCCTAAACTCAGATTTAAAAACATGAAAGTTGCAACATGGAATATAAGAACACTGTTGCAGAAGGGTAAATTAGAAAATATCAAAACAGAGATGGAAAGGCTTAACATTGGTATTTTAGGACTAGGGGAAGTGAGATGGAAGGGGGCGGGCATGATAACATCAGGAGAATACACAGTGATATACTCTGGTGGTAACTCACATGAAAGAGGAGTAGGCATCATGATGGACAAGGACAAATCAAAAGCAGTTAAGGGATACTGGGCTGTGTCCGACAGAGTTTTGCTGGTCAAATTGGGAGGCAAACCATTTGATATCAACATCATTCAGGTGTATGCACCAACATCCGCAAGTACTCAGGAAGACATCGACAACTTCTACGAAGTATTAGAGATGGCCAAAGTCCAATGTAAATCACAAGAAGTTACTGTAATAATGGGAGATTTTAATGCTAAAGTGGGACAGGATATAGTTGGACCTCATGGCCATGGTACGCAAAATGAAAGGGGAGAGAAACTTGTAGAATGGGCACAGATGAATGAGTTCATAGTAGGAAACACCTGGTTTGAGCAGCCTAATAGAAGAAAATGGACTTGGATGAGTCCAGGAGAATGTGCCAAAAATCAGATTGACTACATCCTGATCAACAAAATATTTAGAAATTCTTTACTGTCAGCAAAAACACTACCAGGTGCAGACTGCAACAGTGACCACAATCCTGTAGTGGGAAGATTAAAATACTGAAATTGAGGAAAAGGAAATGGACCGAAAGCAACATCAAACTAAACCTTGGACTCTTAAAGACAGATGAAATGATACGTCAAAAATTTAATGTACATGTTCAAAACAAATTCAGCGCTCTGGAAGACGTTGGTGACAGTGAGGAACAATGGACAAAGTTGAGAAATTCGATAAATGAAGCTTGTGAAGAAATCCCTAAGGCAGATAGAAAAGCAAAAAAGAGCTGGATGACTAATGAAATTTTGGGCTTGATGGAGGAAAGGAGGAAGGCAAAGAGAAACGAGGAGATATACAGGAAGATAAACAAGGAGATCAGGAATAGGTGCAATGAAGCTTAGGAAGCTTGGCTGAAAACAAAGTGCAAAGAAATGGAAGGCCAACACAAAACGGATCCGCAGGGTATGTATAGACGAATTGAAGAAATTATCCACAGGACAAATACATGCTCATCAACTGGGTGCTTGAAATCGAAAGATGGCACGCTTATCATGGAAAAAGACAAAATATTAGACAGATGGGGAGAGTACATTAAAGACCTTTTTGAGGATGAGAGAAACGAAGAACATGTTATAAAAAGAACTTTGAAGGACCACCCATAATGAAAGATGAAGTTAGAGCGGCACTGAAAAAGATGAAACCAGGAAAAGCCCCAGGACCAGACAACATTACTACAGAGATGATTGAAGCCTGGAGGAATTTGGCATAGAGAAAATAACAGTCCCCCTAAATAAAATTTACGACACTGGAAAAATCCCCAAAGATATGTCAAAATCAATTTTCATTGCACTTCCAAAGAAGACAGGGGCTATAGAATGCAAACTCCATCGCACAATCAGTTTGATGAGTCATGTAACAAAAATCCTGTTAAGAATAATCATGATGAGGACAAAGAATAGAATCAAAAGAAAAATAGCAGAAGAACAGTGTGGATTTGTGGAAGGGAAAGGAACTATTAATGCCATATACATCCTAAGAACTATCATAGAGAGGTCAATTGAGATGAATAAGGATTTGTATTTATGCTTTGTTGACTACACCAAGGCTTTCGATCGGGTAAGACATGATGAATTGATCAACCAACTGGAGAGACTCAATGTTGATGGAAAAGATCTACGAATAATCAGTAACATGTACTGGGAACAAACAGCTGCAATGGGAATAGAAAACAATGTAAGCTCTTTCCAAAACATCAAAAGAGGAGTCAGACAGGGTTGTGTTTTGTCACCAGATCTGTTTTCACTTTACATTGAAAACATCATGAGAAACCTTAACCCTTTCCCATTTGCAGATTCTGCTCAGAAACTCTTCCTAGTATTCGGAGATTTTCCTATGTTTTTGAAGAAAATGTAGTTCTGCAATTTGACAGAGCACCACACGATTACTATTTATCATAGAGCATTCACATTTGGCAAACTTATTCATGAGATGTCATAGTTTGTTATGTACCCCAGTATGTGTGTCCTGCCTGCTTGTGTCATGCTGCTGTCCCCTGTATTGTCACCAAATCAAGGTAAAATCATGATGACATCATGCTGTTAGTCCACAACTAGCCTATAACATACACAGTGGACATATGTGAGTCACAAACAGCACATATGGTCCTACCTGAACGTGTCCGCCATCGTATCCGCTGTCATAATACTCCAATCGAATATGTACACTTGTCACAAAATGAATGTCACCAACCACTCAATCATTATGTATCTGGCGGTAGTTATAGCACACAATGTACAGTATTTACAAATATATTCACATATTTACACATCCACACTATGTACAAGAATGTCGGGTGTCTATTCAACATCAGCCACCAAGGTGGCTGTCACAGTAAACTGTCACAGCTGAGTGTCACAGCAGCTGTCACCTGTCACCAAACATGTCATCAAATTAGGATGTTATTTCCCTGACTGGGCTGGCCCACCAGATTTTGTTGGTGGTAATCCCTGAAGCAGTCCCTTTTGTGATGGCACAGGGAAATTTGACAGAAACTGCACATATATGATGTTTCCACCTGTCCACCTTTAGCTGTGCGTCGCCCATTGATGACACATTGACGACAGACTCTCTTGCAGCCATCTCTCTTCACTAGCTTGTGCTGGTCGATTGTCTGGAAGGCAATGGGGGGCTGTGAAGATGGCTTCCTTTTTGCTGCAACCTTTTTTCTGCAAGTGAAGCCTCCTCTAAGCTGGTCGACAAGGTCAGAGCGAAAGGCAAAGTGGTCGTACCTCTTCTTGACAGGTGTGACATGTGCTGATTTCTCCCAGGTGAGAAACGCATTGATGATGCAAAGATTGATCATTGAGTTGAAGATATATCTCCACCACTTCTTGTTTGCATGGCCCACAGGATAGTAGGACAAGTGTTGATCACATTTGTCCACACCTCCCATGAGCTTGTTGTATGCAGCAATGACAGTGGCCGTCTCTTTTTTCTTTGCCATCGTTTTACCTGGGGGCTGGTTGGTGCTCAGCATAAATATTTGGCGCTTGTCTTTGTAGACTGTGGCCATCAGTGATCCCTGCTCCATCTGCAGCAGATCCCCTTGGTTGGCAAGTCTTGCTTTCTTCACCTCCATTGGCAGTCCTTTCCTGTTGGGCATAACTGTCGCGCAGGCATATGTCCCCTTGGCACGCAGATTTTTCAGGAGGGGCACAGAGGTGAAGAAGCGGTCAAAGTATAAGTGCCTGTTCTGGTTGAAGTAGTCAGAGGCCAGTTTGTTGACGACTTCTTCCCCCAGGCTGATACTGGTGTCCTGGCGACTGTGACGACCGGTGTAGACGTCAAAATCCACACAGTAGCCCGTTTCTGCCTCACATATTTGCCACACCTTGATGCCCCATTTTGTTGGCTTTCCTGGCATAAACTGCTTGAAAAATACGCGTCCCTTGAAGCCTATCATGGATTCATCTACACTCAAGTCACGGCCTGGATTGTACTGTGACTTGAACAAGGGCTTCAACATGTTGAGAAAGGGCCTAATTTTGAAGAGGGGATCATAGTCAGGGCTGTCACGCCCAGGTGTGTTGCTGGTATCTCGCAGGTGAAAATATTGATTCAGCTTCAAGAACCTTGTTTTTGGCATGACAGCACTGACCCATGATTCAGAAAATTTGTCGTCTGTAGACCAGTAGAGGTGCACCCTTGGCACAGGTTTCATCCCCATCATGATCAGCATCGACAGGTAAGCTTTCATTTCTGCTGGTGTTGTGTCTGACCATAAGGGGTCTGTGGCTAAGCCCTTAGCAGCGATCTTTTGCCTGGCGTAATTATTTGTTTCATCAGCTGCTGTTTGAAAAAACTGCTCAGGTACAAATAAAAAAAAATAATCCAGTGGTTTGGCATCGAGAGGGAGAGTGTGAGTGGGGCCAGTTGGCAGTACGAATTCATTCACTGCGACCGGCGCGCCTGCACTTCGCCACGTCGTCTGCAACGATGCCAGTGGAATGTCGTCGTCAGGGTCACTTTCCTCTTCACTATCTTCTCCAATTTCATCTCCATCTTCAGCTACTTCAATTTCGACATCAGATTCGTTGCCTAAATCTCTTTCACACTCCTCCAGTTGTCGCAAAATAGCTTGCGTTTCCTCATCAGTGTAATCTTCGAACATTTCTTCTTCGTAAATGGCAGCCATTCTCAACACAAAGAAAGCGTGTGAATGAAAAGGTCGGACGCTGACCGATATCTTGTAAATGAGGCGATGTGTGGTACCAGACTCAGCATCATTCTTTCATTGGTTTATCCTGACTTTCGCGGGAAACTTCATTCATGAGGTGTGTGTAACCCCTAGTGCTTAGAGCGTGATGGAAATTCCCCACCAGGCCTAAGTAACGGGAGGCGGGCTGCGGCGGGTGTAAATAAAAAGCGGGGTTTCCCGGCCGGCGGGCTGCGGCGGGATAAAATGGGAAAGGGTTAAAGAAGACCCTGGATTAAAGGTTGGAGGAAAAATGATAAACAACATTCGATACGCAAATGACACCGTGCTAATTGAAGAAAATGAAAGGGACCTACAACACCTTGTGAATATACTAGAAATAGAAAGCAAAGGTAAGGGGCTGGAACTAAACAGCAGGAAGACTGAAATCATGGTGATCAGTAAAAAACATGAAATCCCGTCATGCAAAACAACAGCAAATGGCACAACCTTGACACAGGTTGATAAATTTAAAGACCTGGGAACGATCATTTCATCAAACGGCAGATGCACATCAGAAATAGCTGGCAAAATTGGCCAAGCCAAAACAGCATTCAAGAAGATGACAAGCAATCTTACCAACAAATAATGCCTATCAATTAACATCAGGAAGAGAGTTCTTGAATGTTACATAGAACCAATACTGTTGTACGGATGTGAGGCGTGGACAGTCAACAAGCAAAGCCAGAACAAGGTTGAGACAGCCGAGATGCGGTTCCTAAGAAGAATGTTGAGAGTTCCATGGAGAGCAAAAAAAACAAACGAGACAGTCTTGATGGAGGCAGACACAAGTAGATCTTTCATAAGGAAGATTAGGAAAAGACAGGCAACATTTACAGCCATTTTATGAGGAAGGGGGATTTGGAGCACCTGGTCACAACGGGAAAGCTGGAGGGAAGGAGAGCACCAGGTAGACCCAGGGAGAAAATGCTGGATGGACTTGCAGAGTGGCTGGGGATGAGGAGGGTGGGGAAGATGCTAGGGGCAACGAGAGATAGAGACAGATGGAAGTCCATGATCGCCAACGCCATGCGGCAGGGCACTTGATGATGATGATGAGTGTTGTGATGTGACAGACTTGAGGAATATGATGTGTATTAATTGACTGTAGTGTTGTGATGTGACAGACTGTGAGGAGTGTGATGTGTATTAATTGACTGTAGTGTTGTGATGTGACAGACTGTGAGGAGTGTGATGTGTATTAATTAACCATAGTGTTGTGATGTGATTGACTGTGAGGAGTGTGATGTGTAATTAATTCACTATAGTGTTGTGATGTGACGGACTGTGAGGAGTGTGATGTGTAATTAATTCACCATATTATATGTTGTGATAATGTGATAGACTGTGAAGAGTGTTACACAATGTGTTGTTAATTCACCATGTATATTGTGATGATGTGACAGACTGTGAGGAGTGTGATCAAGAATACCAAGGCGACTGTCCAGAACACAGACCTTTCCATGTGGTAGAGGACACTCCTGTAAGTCTACATTCCTGATGTCAAATAACTTATCTTCAATGCACAAGCGAAAGAATTTTTCCCAAAGAAATGATAAGAAAGAGAAAGAAAAATTGTAGAAATTAACTGTTAATGATTTACTAAAAATCTCATTTTCATTGAGTCATCTATTACCACTAAGAAATTGGTAGTATTTTATGGTAATGTACACAGGCCATTCACAATGAAAATAATTTATTGTTATAGGTGTCCACAAACAAACGTGGTGACTCCCAGAGAGCCATGAAAACTCTACCCCCAGGCCTGGAAGTCAGAGAGTCAGACATCCCTGATGCTGGACTTGGAGTGTTTGCCACCCAGTTCTTCCCCATGCGTTCCCAGTTTGGTCCTTACCAGGGACGTCGTGTTACAGACCCTGATGTTGCTTACTCCTCGGGATACTGCTGGCAGGTAGTGTGGAGTTATCACACGTGTCTTTGTTTGATTCTTCTTTTCTTTCACTTGGTTTTTTTCCCACTGGTGCTGGAGGATAGTATGTTGTGATGGTGGTTTGGTATGCTTCTTTTTCTTTTATGTTTCCATTTCTGCTACCAGGTAGTTTGTCATCGTGAAATGTGTGATTGTTTGCTTTTTCTTTTTTCTTTTTTTTGTCATTACCTCTGTGTCACTGTCTCCATACAGCTTATCCCAGGTCTCCAGCACACTTGCAGACTTATATTGCTACTACACTACTAATGGTTGAAATTATAACAGCTGGGCTGTCATATGGCTGAAATTATAACAACTGGGCTGTCATATGGTGCCTTGGATCAAGAATGAAGCCCTTTGCAATTTACAGCTTTTCATGATTATACAGATGCAGACACACACACACAAACACAAACACACACACACACACACACACACACACACACACACACACACACACACACACACACACACACACACACACAAACACACACACACACACACAGAGACACACACATACACACATACACACACACACACACACACACACACACACACACACACACACACACACACACACACACACACACACACACACACACACACACACACACACACACACACACACCACACACAACACACACATGCGAATAACACAACACATTTTGAAAGAAAATGTCAGATCAGGTGGACTGAGGAGATGGACACTAATGTAAAAACTGCTTGAAAAAGAAACATTTTGAGATGAGATTTGGAAGGCTGGGTTGGATATGTCGAGCAGTGAAAGGCAATGAGTTCCAGATATTAACAGCAGAGCAAGGAAGAAAACAGGTGACCATGATAGCAGGGCGTGAAAGACCAGAGATTCTTAGACACTTTTTCACAATGCAAAGGTGAAGCATGAGAATGGGGATAACAGTGATGCTGCTATGGAATTCCATATCGCTTTAGACTTTGTGACCCCTTCAGTCATTGTTTTTTTTTTTAAGGATCCTTGACCCAGGGAGGTTACCTTTGGGCTCACCTTTTTTTTTGTTTTGTTTTTTTGTCCCATTTTCTGCGCCCCCTTAGTGGCCACAGAAGCTGGCACAGTTCTTTGCAATGCGATGATGATGATGTCAATGAGGACGATAATCATGATGCTATGGAGTTCTGTTTAGGATTGAGACTGCGTGACAGGGCTGTACTCTATGCTTACTATCATAAAATATTCTGGCATCAACCAGGCCCGAGATATACAGACACCCGCCGTGCTGGTCGGAAGATTTGAGCAGCACCCTCAATGACGCATACGTGAAGTGGATGAGACTCAACTTTGTGGTCCCAGTCTTCCCAATGAGCACATAGCACGCCCAACTCTGGGTAGGAGCCGGTTAGAGACGAAAAATCCCACAATGATTTTTGAAAGGACTGAGGTGGATTCGAACCCACAACCTTCCAGTCTGTAGCCTGTTGCGTTAACCACTACACCACGGCAACAGGTTCCCTTCAGTTATAGTATATCTTGGTATCAACCAGTCCCAAGAGATCGAAAGATACAGACACCCATGTTGGTGGTCAAGAATTCAGTAACATCCCAAGGATGTATCCTTAACATGGATGACACTCGACTTTTTAATCCCTATGAGCCCATGTCGCACTCAACCCTGGATAGAAGCTGGTTGGAAGTCAAACAATGTCGTCAATATGATTAATAAAACTGGATTGATGGAATTTGAGCCCATAAACTCCCAGTTGTTAGTCCAACGTGCTAACCACTTTAGTGGTTGTTGTATAACTTGTTTCTTTTGTAATAGCTTCCTCATTGTAATATTGAATTATGCAGTGTCATTCACACACATTTATTTATATGAAGACTGTAGTTATGTAGCGTTATTCACACATACTGATCTACATGAAAACTGTTCTTGTGCAGTGTTATTAACACCCATTATTCACATGAAGACTGTAATTATGCAGTGTTATTCCCACACATTAGTTACATGAAGACTGTAATTATGCAGTGTTATTAACACCCATTATTTACATGAAGACTGTAATTATGCCGTGTTATTCACACCCATTATTTACATGAAGACTGTAATTATGCAGTGTTATTCACACACATTATTTACATGAAGACTGTAATTATGCAGTGTTATTCACACACATTATTTACATGAAGACTGTAATTATGCAGTGTTATTCCCACACATTATTTACATGAAGACTGTAATTATGCAGTGTTATTCACACACATTATTTACATGAAAACTGTTCTTGTGCAGTGTTATTCGCACCCATTATTTACATGAAGACTGTAATTATGCAGTGTTATTCACTCACATTATTCATATGAAGACTGTAATTATGCAGTGTTATTCACACACATTATTTACATGAAAACTGTAATTTTGCAGTGTTATCCATATCCATTATTTGCATGAAGACTGTAATTATGCAGTATTATTCACACCCATTATTTACATGAAGACTGTAATTATGCAGTATTATTCACACCCATTATTTACATGAAGACTGTAATTATGCAGTATTATTCACACCCATTATTTACATGAAGACTATGCAGTGTTGTTCACACATATTGATTTACATAAAGACTGTAATTATGCAGTGTTATTCACACCCATTGAATTACCTGAAGACTGTAATTATGCAGTTACCTGAAGACTGTAATTATGCAGTGTTACTGATGCCCACTATTTACATGAAGACTGTAATTATGCAGTGTTATTCACACCCATTATTTACATGAAGACTGTGATTATGCAGTGTTATTCACACACATTGATTTACATGAAGACTAATTATGCAGCGTTATTCACTTCCATTGAATTACCTGAAGACTGTAATTATGCAGTGTTATTCATGCCCAGTGTTTTTCTTGAAATCTGACACCAATAGGCATAAATGATTTGCTTCAGTACAGAGGATCATAAACAAGCTGTAAGTTGTGCCAGATACTGAGATAGCGTCAGATTGCAATATTTTGCATGTGTAGTCAAAAACATTTTCTGGGGGAGCATGCTTCTGGACCCTCCCCCCCCCCCCCCTTAGATTTTCAAGATTTTTTTCATTTGCCATTAGGTGGGGGGGGGGGGGGGGGCTGTGAACCCTTAATCAGAAATGGCACCCCACAGTATCATCACTATCATGCTCACCCTCATATATCGTTTTAAGTATCGTGAAAAAAAAAGTATCCCAGATGTGGTGTTTGTCTGTACAATGCTGTCCTGGTGATCTCAGTTTGGGTGGGTTTGGAAGCTGTGTTGGAGAACCTGACTGAGCGGGGTGGAGAGAGACGTTGACACACAGAAACTGTGCAGAAGCTGGAACAGCAACCAAACAACTTGTCTTGAGGTGATGGGGAAGGATAAACAATTCAACAACAAATCATCATCATCATCATTTCCTGGAAAAAAACTTCCTCTCTCTGTCCGTCAGCAACCTACTTTTGTCTCCTTCAAGTCCGCTCTCAAAACTCACCTTTTCTCCTCTGTATAAAATCCTGACCTCACTCAATCCCCTCTGCAGCCTGTCTCCACTCGGAGGGGAATCACATTGTAATATATAATTGTATATATAATATGCTCTCTATAATTTTCCATTGCTTTTATTCTTTCTCCCTATTTTAGCCGTGTGCGTGTGCGTGTGTGTGTGTGTGTGTGTGTGTGTGTGTGTGTGTGTGTGTGTGTGTGCGTGCGTGCGCGTGTGTGTGTGCGTGCGTGCGTGTGTGTGCGTGCGTGCGTGTGTGTGTGTCTGTTTCAGCGCTTAGATTTGATTTTATCAAGATTTTGCGCTATATAAATATTGTAATTATTATTATTAATTATTATTATTATTAATTATTATTATTTGTATGAAGACTGTGATTATGCAGCGTTATTCACACCCATTATTGACATGAAGACTGTAATTATGCAGTGTTATTCACTCCCATTATTTACATGAAGACTGTAATTATGCAGTGTTATTCACTCCCATTATTTACATGAAGACTGTAATTATGCAGTGTTATTCACTCCCATTATTTACATGAAGACTGTAATTATGCAGTGTTATTCACACATATTGATTTACATGAAGACTGTAATTATGCAGTGTTGCTCACACACATTTATTTACATGGAGATTGTAATTATGCAGTGTTATTCATACCCATTATTTGTTTGAAGACTGTAATTATGCAGTGTTATTCATACACATTGATTTACATAAAGAATGTACACTTGTCCACTGACTTTGATTCTCAGATAACTACAGATGAAGGCTACAGTTACTTTGTGGACGCCAAAGATTGCAAGACGGCCAACTGGATGAGATATGTGAACTGTGCCAGGTCCAGAGCTGAACAGAACGTGACGGCTTACCAGCATTGTGGGGAGGTGTATTACAGAGCCCACTGTGATATACAGGTATAATGACAGAAGTACTTTTTATGAAACGAAGTACAGTTTGGTATATTCATTTCACTGGTATCTAGAGGGCCTGCTGACATTTCTCATTTTGTCTCGTCTTGATTACTGTAATGCTCTCCTGACTGGACTACCAGTTTCTTCTCTCGTGTGTCTGCAGCACATACAAAACATAGCTGCTCGTCTTGTCCTCAAAAAGGAAAAGTTTGATCATATCAGTCCTCTTCTTCGCTCTCTTTACTGGTTGCCTTTCTTAAAATGATTGAATATAAACGGGATACCTTGTGTTACAAATCTATTCACCAGTCTGCTCCATCATATCTTTGCGACAACATCAACATTTGTACGCCAACTTGCAGCTTGCGCTCAGCTTAAGACACTCTTTCCCTTTAGGTCCCTAGATTTCAATTATCAAGTGTTGGCCAGCGTTCTTTTGCTGTCTCAGGACTGTCAGCATGGAACAGACTTCCGTCCTGCCTTCGTCTAACACCTACCCTTTCTGCTTTTAAATCCAATTTAAAAACCCATCTCTTTTCCCAACAATGAATTCCATGACTACTTCTTTCCCTCAGCCTGTGTATTCAATATCGTTAGGTGGTTTTTATCGATTGTATGCGTATGCCTGGTGCGTGAACGTGCTTTGATTTGAATTGTCAAGATTTGGCGCTGTATAACTACTGTAATTGTTATTATTGTTATTATTATTATTATTATTGTTATTATTATGGACAGTCATATTGATCTGACAGATGAGTAAGCATACGTTTACCCGTATTGCATGGTATGGGTCTTCGTCTGGGATACAAAAATGATAATGGAGGCACTGTATAGACAGGAGTTCTGGGACCTTGGGTTCTGCTCCCCCTGTCTCTGTTGTGTTGAATAGTAACTGTTCAACAATGTTCAAATGTAATTGTCATTAGGCTGCTCTGTTTGCGGGCATCGTCTTTCCAGTTGATGGAGTGAATGCCACAACTGTTGAGGCTGGCCTTCAGAGTATCCTTGTATTGCTTTAGTGGTCTGCCTTTGGTTCAGCTGTCTGAACAGGAGCATCTCTGGTAACGTGGTTGTCTTCCATACAGACGACGTAGCTGGTATTTGATGAGTAGAAATTTTGTGCTTGGCAAGCTACATTTCTTCAGAATCTGAAGGCTGGACAGTCATTGTTGCCATGTGATGTTGCAGATCCTGCTTAGACCTTCTGATGGGACTGTTCCATCTGTTGAGTATGTTGTCGGCAGGTAGACCAGGTGTTTGCAGCAGTATAGCAGGGCATGCAAGACTATTGCTCTGTACACAGCCATCTTTGTGTTGAGCCAGATGCCATGGTCTTGCCAAAACCTCTTGGTAAGCCTTCCAAAGGCAGAGCTAGCCTTGAATACGCCTCAGCCTCTAGACATCCATTGCTACTTACTGTGCTGCCACAAGCAGCATATTTCTTTAATAATAATATAATATATTTTATTTATATAGCGCAAAATCTTGATAAAATCAAATCTAAGCGCTGAGCGTATACATGCATACATACCTACATACATATGAGCGTATACATGCATACATACATGCATTCATACTTACATACATAAATCTAAGCTGAGCGTATACATGCATACATACATACATAAATCTAAGTGTATTACATACATACATACATACATACATACGTACGCACATGCATACATAATAATTACAATATTTATATAGCGCAAAATCTCGACAAAATCAAATCCAAGCGCCGAAAAGACACACACGCACACACGCACGCACGCACGCACACACACGCACACGCACAACACACACACACACACACACACACACACACACACACACACACACACACACATCTTTACTTTCATGTTCGCTCGAGCGTGCGTTGCACCATAGACTTTGATGTATAGTTCTGTCATGTCTAGTGTCTACAACTATTCAGGTCTTGTGACCTGATCAAATTATTTACAAAGGTGGGAGTTCATCACTAACTGAGACATCTTAGATAAATCCACTATCACACAGAACAAGTTTGCTATCTGACACGATTTATTAACACTGACTGAACACAAAGATAGAAGTGCTGTGGCATTTCATATACAGATTAGTGATGTACATTTCAAAAATACACATGAACCCTTTTCCTACCAAGAAAATAGGTCACTGTACTAATAATTGACCAAGTAATGTTGGGAGAGAGACTTCAGAAACACTCAAATTACGCCTGTTTTACCACTTCAAACGTCGTGTAAATGCAGAAAGGAAATGACAAGTATACTCCCTTTGTCGGAAAAGGATTCACGTCAGCAATGCAGTCATTTTCTGTTTATAATCAAAACTGAAACTACGGTTCAGGGCACGAAATCCTTGTGATGCGGTCCAGGGAGAGAGAAAGCTGAGTCACGAGGATCTCATGAAGCGGTACAGAATGTGTTAAGCAGTTTTCCATTGAGCACGTAATCTCTTTCTATTCTTATTGAAATAAATGTGATACATGTGTGTCAGTCTTTCATCAGGTAATTTACCCTTTTTCTGATTTCTTTTACTAATCGTAGTCTGAATTTAAAAAAAAATTACTCCATTGCACTGTTATGTCGCATTACTAACATTGTGTATCGCGTTCTGCAAGTTCTGTTTGTGTCGTTGTTTTACAGCCGGGTACAGAGATCCTGGTGTGGTATGGCAAAGAGTATGGAAAGGAACTGGGCATTATACGAGAGGACGAAGATACCAAGAGCAAAAAACGTTCATCCCTCACACAGCCAGGCATGTAATATTCTCACTTCTAATCTCCATGCTTCACGGAGAAAGGTCAAGGTCACAGATATGCAAAATGTATTGACAGTTGTCAGCTAGAATTTGTTGGTTGTTTATCAGCTGATTGTGACCCAACTTTAGACCCCATATCCAGTCTGATGCATTGTCAGTCTGAAACAAAAACAAATACTGTGTGGTATAATGTGAGGATTCCTGGGAAAAAGTTCAAACTTTTAAAATACTTTATCCCAGTGATTCAATAACACTTCTTGATGAAGTCTGAATAGTATGCTTTATACTGTTGAAAGGTTCCAGTCAATAAAAAGACTTGAGATAATTGATTTTTAAGGTAAAACGTTGTACGAAGTAGAAGAGAAGACGAGTATTATAGTGTATGGTTTTCATTTTAGAATATAAACACTGCGTTAAATCATTTCAGTAACTGTATTGTTAATATCATTCAATATTTTCATACATCAGTCTAGGATGTATGGTTTGGTTTGATGCGTAAGAACTCGGCTTGTACAATTAAGCTAAGATTATTCCCCATCTTGTTTGTTGACAGAGCCAACTAGTGATGAATTGACTGATGATCAGGTGACTTTCTCTGTCACCCGAACCGGTGACATCGAGTTCCCAGATACCAGCGAAGATGAAAGTTGCAACACAAAGAAAAAGAAGCAGAAAATAATAAAGGTTAGAAAAAACACTTTCATGGGTTATGTTCAATTCCTCTGGATTAGCTTGATAAAGTAAACACAAAGTTTCACTTTTTGTGATCACATACATAACACGCATGCACGCACATGCACACACACACTTGCACACTGTCACTGTGAAATTTGATCTTAATGAATTTAAAAAGTAGCTCATAAATCCATAAGCCTGTATCACATGATGTTAACTGCCAAAAAAATCACAATGAAATTCAGATCAACTGGTCTTGAGCATAGAAGACAAATTCTGATACATAAAGGACCTGTCAGTAAAAAACCCTTCATTGCTAGGAAAATTTGCACAATATTTGTGTATGTAAATCAGATATATGGGCTTGTGTATAATGTTATCAATGTGTGTGTTGATACAGATATTTCTAAATTTGAAGCTTTTCCTGTTAATATTTACTCAAGAAATAAAGAGATCAAAATTTGTATGATAAAAAAAACAACACACGAACAAACAAACACACAACACACAAACAAACAAACAAAGCAGAGCAAACCAAAACACTCAACGTGGGTGAAAATGTGAAAACCGATAGAATGTGTGATCTGCTCATAATGTTCACAAGATCATTTCTATATGAATGCAGAATTAACGAATTCCTTCCAAATAAATGTTTATTTTTGAAAATAACAAGTCATGAGTTCCAAATGTGAACAAAACATTGCCAAGGTAATCTTTTATTCACGCCAGTGCAACACAAGAACGCATGTCACAGCTACAACCTTATGTTTATCAACAGAGAATATATGTATCATCTTCATGGCATGTATTCAGGTTTCATTTTGCAATAAGTTTGTAACTCTTTTCATTTTGCAATGAATTCATAATTGTTTAAGCTTACACTATAGTATAAGTGTTTACTAAAAACGTTCTGCGTTCGTTATGTGATAGTACTGTTGTTTCTTGTGTGTTGCCGCTTGTCTGTTTATGTTTGATTTTGTTGTAAAAATACAATGAATTTAAATTCTTTTTTTGTAGAAATGTAAAGAAAGAAAAAGAAAATGTTGTCAGTTTTTTCTCCCATGTGAAATAGTGAAATGTGTACTTTGCCTTATGGTTTATATTTTTAAAAAAATCATATGATATGAGGACTGTGTCAGAGCTTACCTTTACTTCTTCTTCTTCGTGTAGTTCATAAATAATATATAGGGTCTTGTATAGTTGTTTTGGCCCTTAACTCCTGTTGAGTGTTCGGCCCTTAACTCCCGTTGAGTGTCAGGAGTTAAGGGCCGAAACACTTGCTTGACGGGGGTTTCTTCTCTGAGGACCTTCTGCTGTCCGGCTCTTCCCACAATTTCTTGCTACAAACACAAATTTACTTTGTTACAGAAACATGACAGGCCTGTTTGTTCTATCACTGAGGGAACGCCCAAACATCAACCGTCAACTGGCCATGGTCCACTCCTACAGAAGCCAGCCCATGCTTCTGGATCTCTGCTGTCGCTGAACAGAAGTCACGCATGTCAGCGTTGTTCCGCTGCCTTTGTGCTGTTGAGCAGTTTGAGACTACATATGAAGTCCTTTCATGGTGAGACACTGCACACTGTGCTACCTGTGTCCTGTACACCTGGCTGTTATAGTGGTGGTGATGGTCAACATGATGTACGACTGAGGTAAGAACTGTTGACAAAGTGGTGGGTAACCATAGTGACAAGAATGCTGAAGAGAAGACAGGTAAACACAGTGATAAGAACAGTGATAGAGAGGTGGGATCTTACAGAGAGAGGACAAAGAAAAGGACTGCCAGTAATGAAATTGGTAGCCATGACAACAAGAACACCAATAAAGGGGCCGGTAACCATAGTAACAGAGGGCGTGTGGAGAAAAGAGTTGATGACACGGACACTGACAAGAAAGATATGGACATGAAGATCAGGCAGCATGTGTGTGATGTGTGCAGTAAGGTTTTTACTGTAGCTGGTGATTTGAAGACACACAAGTTGATTCATACCGATCATAAACAGCATGTGTGTGATGTGTGCAGTAAGGCATTTACTCAGGCTTGTCACTTGAAGATACACAAATTGATTCATACCGGTCATAAACAGCACGTGTGTGATGTGTGCAGTAAGGCTTTTACTATGGTTGCTGACTTGAAGAGACACAAATTGATTCATACGGTCATAAACAGCACGTGTGTGATGTGTGCAGTAGGGTTTTACTAGGGCTGGTGACTTGAAGACACACAAGTTGATTCATACCGGTCATAAACAGCATGTGTGTGATGTGTGCAGTAAGGCTTTTACTCAGGCTTGTCACTTGAAGAGACACAAGTTGATTCATACCCGTCATAAACAGCATGTGTGTGATGTGTGCAGTAAGGCTTTAACTGGAGCTGGTCACTTGAAGAGACACAAGTTGATTCATACCGGTCATAAACAGTATGTGTGTGATGTGTGCAGTAAGGCTTTTACTCAGGCTGGTAACTTGAAGACACACAAGTTGATTCATACCAGTCATAAACAGTATGTGTGTGATGTGTGCAGTAAGGTTTTACTTTAGCTGGTACCTTGAAGACACACAAGTTGATTCACACTGGTCATAATCAGCATGTGTGTGATGTGTGCAGTAAGGCTTTTACTGAGGCTGGTAACTTGAAGGCACACAAGTTGATTCATACCAGTCATAAACAGTATGTGTGTGATGTGTGCAGTATGGCTTTTACTTTAGCTGGTACCTTGAAGAGACACAAATTGATTCACACTGGTCATAAACAGCATGTGTGTGATGTGTGCAGTAAGGCTTTTACTCGGGCTGGTAGCTTGAAGGCACACAAGAGATTACACACAGGAGACAGACCGTACAAGTGTCCGCACTGTGACTCTGACTTTAATCGCTCTACTAACTTACAGACACACATCAGGTCAGTCCATGCACGTGACAACCTTACGTCTGTGATGTCTGTGGGGCGGCTTTCTCTGAGACTTGTCACTTAAAAAGACATAAGAGGATCCACACAGGTGACAAACCTTACGTCTGTGATGTCTGTGGGGCGGCTTTCTCTCTGACTGGTGACTTAAAAATACACAAGAGGATCCACACAGGTGACAAACCTTACGAATGTACCGACTGTGGGAAATCTTTTATACAGTCCAGTACCCTAAAGAGACATCAGCTGACCCACACAGGAGAAAAACCTCACACCTGTCCACACTGTCCTGCTGCTTTCACTCGGTCAGATAATTTGAAGACACATGTACAGAAAATCCACCAGTGACAATTTTCACAGTACAACCTGTCTGCCATATGATTCAACCGCTAAGCAATTGAACTTTGCATTAGTAATGAATTTGTTACATGCAACCACTAAGCAATCAGACTTTGCATGTAGTAATGAAAATTTTTTACAATGAAAGGACAACTAAGATTTTCATTTTCCCACAATTTTTTTTATGTAACTCATGGCAAAGTGGTCATAATTGTTCAGCTCTGTTCTCAGTACACATTTCAGTTACATGTATTGAAGTAGATTATATTGCTACAAAGTAAAACTTGTAGGGGTGTTCATCAACAGTATGTACAGGGTGAAGTAGGAAAAAGTAATGAAAAAGGAAAATACGAGCAAAATACATCACTTTAACCCTTTGCCTGCTAGCTGAACTAAAGGGGAAAAAATGCTCTGCCAGGGAATTTCTGTCAGAACAGGGTAATAATTAACAAAAAAATTCTGATGGCTAAACTATCGATATTTGAATATTAAGATACGTACAAATTTTGTGGGAAAGTGGGCAAGGAATCTGAAAATGTCCATTAAAGTGTTTAGTTTGTATTCATGTGATTGCATGAACTTGTGAAAACTCAACAAATCAAAATGGCTTTGTTTCACCAAAATATATTACAGCACAGGTTTCCTATAATTTTCAGAAAAGTAATTACATAGGCCTACATTCAAAAACATTTACAATGAAAGAGCAGACAATCATACACTCACACTGAGTTGTTTTGTTTATGTTTCTCTGGGTTTGCTTACAATAATTAGCAAACAACAAAAATCAGTATGGGACATCTCATTTTGCATGCATACATGCACAAACAGCCAACTTTTGATATACTGGATGAAGATTCAGATAATGTGAGTGGTGAAATTACCATATCTATGATTTTGTGTGTGTGTGTGTGTGTGTGTGTGTGTGTGTGTGTGTGTGTGTGTGTGTGTGTGTGTGTGTGTGTGTGTTCATTTCAAGATTTTCACAGGTATGTTGAAGAATACAGTCACAGACCAGTCACAGAACAACATATACAAAATCAGAATTGAACAGATTTGTACAAAACCTACAATTACTGAACATGAAGATTTGGCTGGTGGTGGTCATATTGTTTATCATACCTAGTCAAAGAACAGAAAATGAGTCATTCTTGTGCAGGTGAAAACAGTCAGGTACCATATTAGTAATTCAGCTTTGTATGGTAATCCTCAAAGCACCGTTCAGTGCACAGACCAGGATTTGAAGGGCACTGTTTGCACATGAAAGTGGTGTCAGTTCTTTTGCCATACTTTGTGCAGACTTTGCATTGTTTTTGTCCATGTTTCCTTTTACCTGATGGGGGGTGCAGGGACATATGTGGGGAAGTGGCGCGCATACAGACGTGTCACATTTTCATCAGCACCAGCTTCATCCGGAATTATCTTTTCTGGTGCAAGAAGATCCTGAATTGTTGCAATTTGAAATGACAGAAAATCCATTTTGTCATCTACAGTTTTCTGATACAATATGCATGCAGTCAGTAGGGCTTAAAACATTCTGCATCTGGGCGGAATTCCGCAATTTCGGTTTGTCAAAAACAACAACATAAAACAAAAACAAAACAAAAAAAACCACAAACAAACAAAAAACTGAAAGGAGCAAGGCATCCGTGATCGGCTTGCAAGCGTTCATAGCAATGGCGCGCAAGTTATGGCCCCTGATTTTTCTTGGAAGAAGTTTCCGGTTGGACTTCTTAGAAAAAAGAAAATGCAATTACTGACTTTGTGTGCTCCAACTTCAAACTTGATATTGTGTGATCATTTAAATCTGAAAAGTGAAACTTATTGAGCAACCCAAGAAGTGAGATTTCATCCAAAGACTACAGTTGGTGAACACCTGTAAAACACTCAAGTTAAAGGGTGAGTGTTCATTTTATTATTATGTTTTTAACCCCTTCTCCCCTTTTCCCAAATATATCTTCCTGTAATAATTATGTTTACAGCAATTTTTATGCACTAAATATCTTGAAATTATGTCCGGAAAGTGCGAAATGGCATAGATTTACACTTGGTTTTTAAAAAAATTTCCTGGGGCAGCATGCCCCCGGACCCCCCTAGTTTCAGTGTTTTTTCCTCCTCCTGTTTTAAGCCCTGATTTAGCATGCTGACTGTGTCGGATGAACTGTCACTTTTTTATACTGTCTGAATGTTTTGCGACCTGCATTGTATAGCTGAATCATCTGGTCAGTTTTTGTCAACTGCATCCATTTTGCTGTTATAATCAATAGCACACTGGGCTTCAGTTTGGTTTTCCCTCTCTTGTTTACTGTCACAACACTTTCATCATGAATTGTTGAGAGGTGGTGTGTGACTTAGCTTGACTGCCACTTTACAAAAAGCAAATCTCCAGCCTTGAGGTACCTGATGGGATTGGCCTGAGTCACCTCCAGTTCTCTCACCTGCACAGGAACCCTGTTTTGTCTCACTGTCCCACAGCACACTGTACCTTTGGCTTTCAGATACTGAAAAAGTTTGGGACCAGAATAATAATTATCCATTACAGGTGGTATCCTTTATCAAAGAGACCATCCATCATGAAAACAACCAGTTTTTCTGTGACTGACAGGTGACCGGTATCTTCAGGTATGTTGTTCTCAATCAAAAAGCCTGGATCTTGTTTGCCTGTGTAAACATGGAGCCTATAGGTGTACCATGAATCTTCACACAGGACAAACATCTTGGTCCCGAAGCGGGCTCTTTTGAGGGGGATATACTGTTTGAAAATCAAGTTGCACTTCCACAGCAATAAAGACTCATCGACTGCCAGGAACTTGTCTGGTTTGTAGACAGTTTGAAATTTTGATTGGAAATGATCTAGAAAGGGTCTGACTTTGTACAATCTGTCCCTACCAGGATGATCATGAGGGAGTTCAAATGCATTGTCATTGCAATGCCAAAATCTCAGGTTTTGGTATCTGTTTCTACTCATAACATGAGCAAAGATGGGAGTAGAAATCATTGGGTGTTTCGACCAATACATCTCTATGGAAGGCTTTCTTACTATTCCCGTAAGTAAAACTAGTCCAATAAACTGTTTCATCTCCTCTTTGTTGGTGTCATACCATGCTGCCAATTTTGAATATTTGGGTATTCCCCCAGGCTTTTGCTTTGCAGCCTCTATTGTCTGTTTAGCATACTTGTTTGTTTCAACCACTACAGTGTTGATCATATCATCAGACAAAAACAGTTCAAAATAGCCCAGGCAAGAATTTGCATGCGGTTGTGTTTTGAGCCCAGGATCACCTCTGAACTGAGGAATATCAGGTTTTCCTTTGTTTGGTGGCCGCAAATGTAACCCATAATCAACACGCTGACTGACACCACGCCCCCTTCCTCTTTTCCCTCTTCCCTGCGACACACTTCCACCCCGATATCTTCCCCTTCTTCCACCCTTTCCACCTCTCACACGATCCCTGCCCCTTTCAGTTTCATTCTCTCCGCAATCAGTCACATTATCAATATTATCCGAATCCAAATCGCTTTCCTGAATGTGTTCGGTACCGTTGTCTGTTCCAGTGTCGGACACGTGTTCGTTCACAACATCATCTGCTAGGAGAGCTTGACGAACAAGATTCTCGCTGTCACTTTCTGTTTCTCCTTCATCGAACGAATCATCAGACAATGAAGCATCTTTTCCATCATTTTCTGTGTCCTCAAAAATCAAACAGACAGCCTCGAGGGTTGTGTATACGCGTTTTGAAGAGCTAGGCCCAGAGCAATCGCGATCCGCCATTTTTGCTTTTCACGAATGGCCGGTGTGAAATCTCTACCAAGAAATCTGCTCCAGTTAGCCAGACAAAATGCAGAATAAATGGAGTTTCCTGTTACGTATGGGGATATCCTTACCATATTTGGAAAGGGGAATCCTGTCTTAACCTGAAGGCTATTTCAGTATACGAATTAAGAAGAATGGGAATGAAGGAAAAGTTGCGATAAATGCTCCACTGTGACTTGAAGACACTGTGAGTACGTTAAGCACGGCACGTCATTCGACGGGCTATAGGCAGTCAAGAGGTTAACTGTACAAGTTAAATGAATGTTAGGATCTGTTCTGAGTTATGTGTGAGTAGTTGTCATTTCGTGGAAACATTTCACCTGAATATGTCGTCATCAGGTCAGAATATTACGTCAGAATGTTTATGACGTCATGGTGCAGAGCTATTTACGTCATTCATTCACCCAGTGATAAAATGCTCTTTGTTTACAATAACTAACTATCCACCTTGTAGTTGAATGATATTTCAAATCAGTGTAAAATTACAATCAAACCACACACACACACACACACACACACACACACACACACACACACACACACACACACACACACACACACACACACACACACCACTTATTTATACAAGCATAGACACATGTTACAATGTATGCAGACAAATGTCAGTAAACAAAATCAAACTGGCGGGCAGTAACATAGCAAATATTTTAAACACGCGCCTACACACGCAGAGAGAAAGATTTGTCAGATCAGTTTTTGTAATTAATTTAGTAAAAAATCATCATCTGGCCGTAAGACCATAACTGAGCATCCCACTTTTGAGACAAATCAAGACCAAAAAATTGGATTGAAAATATGGTGGCACAATAATAATGCTTATGGGCAATTCATTATCGAAGTAGAAAACAAAAAGCGTCAGGAAATACACGTATCTCTCCTTAAAACACACAAGTCGAAATGAAAAAGATAAACAGTTTGATAAACATTTACAAGGTTTTAGCTTAGTGTCAAACATTTCAGAAACAGATGACTAAGTTTGTTGCTGTTGTAATGTTTTAAACATTTCAGAAACTAACTTTTGATTTCGAGGAACAAGAAATAACGGTAAACGACATGCTGGCTCAGCATTCAGGATCTCAGATTCCTTTATTTATGGAGTGTTTTGATGTTTGAGTTGTGTCCTTCAGAGAACCACATATCCACATTACGCCACATCGTCTTTTTCTTTGTTCCTATATGCCTGTATTTTGGTGTTCCTGTGGACGTGAGAAAAGGACTAACATTTAATATGACAGAAATTGTCCTTTTCTCACTCTGGACAAAGCAGCAGAGAAGTTTCAGTCTTTTTCTCCCAATTTTTGTATTTGGTGTTTGTTCGTTTGTGATCTTACGTGTAAGCTTGACAAAGGCCAATTAGCCGAAAATTTTGTATTAAATTCGCGTTCTGATTCTTCTGTCGTATTTTTTTTCTCTGGTTCCTGTTCGGTTGAATGTGGGCAGCCACACTTGTTTTGGATTAGTTTTCTATAGTTTACTGTTAGAATACTGATTGATACAGTGTAAAAGAGCTTGTAAAGTTGTAGACTGATGTCACGTCATTCTAATTGTGTAGACATGTGTAAGAAAATTATTAACTGTACACACATTCGACAATAAATACAGCAACCGATAGAAAAAGACATAAGTTACGGGAAGTCTATGACCAACTTTATGGAATAGACTGCTTTGTTTTGCTGTTGTTGTCAACACTCATTTATGCATGTTAATAACAACTGCTATGATTATTTTGGGGACATCTATGGTCTGGGGAACTTACAATGAATTGGTCACACAGTATGATGCCTTGTTAAAATGGACATAAAATATGATATCGTCAGACGTCCTTAGTGGTAGTTTATTTTTTTGTTACTGATAGTGATGCATTGTTATTGTCCATGCATTTCTGTGTGATGGTACCTATGGGATGATGTTGTAATTGCTTTACAGAAAGAACATACGCAATGTTGTCTCTGAAAAAGTCTTAGTATATTTTTGTTTTCAATCACATTGATAAAAAAAAGCAGATTGGTTCATATCAACCGGAGCGACTTGCATGTGTCTGTGACAAAAATGCATGAACAAGATGTTTCAGCTCTTTGTAGCTGTATCTTTTACCATGAAATTTGGGCCAGGTCAAATCTTTGGACTGTTGAAAATTGGCAAAAGCGTAAGTTTAGAAGGTAAACTTCTAAGGTCAAAGTCACACAGAAACACAAACACCCCCATCCCCCCAAAAAAATATAAAATCAGTGCAACAGTTTTTGAGGAGGGTGTGTGAACAGCACTTTCCAGTGTGTGGACAATACTTTCTTGTGTGTGAACAGCAGTTTCCAGTGTGTGAACAGCAGTTTCCTGTGTGTGGACAACACTTTCCTGTGTGTGGACAGCACTTTCTTGTGTGTAAACAGCACTTTCTTGTGTGTGAACAGCACTTTCCTGTGGATGAACAGCACTTTCTTGTGTGTGGACAGCACTTTCCTGTGTGTGGACACCACTTTCTTGTGTGTGAACAGCAGTTTCCTGTGTGTGGACAGCACTTTCCTGTGTGTGGACACCACTTTCTTGTGTGTGAACAGCACTTTCCTGTGTGTGGATAGCACTTTCCAGTGTGTGAACAGCACTTTCTTGTGTGTGAACAGCAGTTTCCTGTGTGTCGACAACACTTTCCTGTGTGTGAACAGCACTTTCCTGTGTGTCGATAACATTTTCTTGTGTGTGTGAACAGCAGTTTCCAGTGTGTGAACAGCACTTTCTTGTGTGTGGACAGCACTTTCTTGTGTGTGAACAGCACTTTCCTGTGTGTGAACAGCACTTTCCTGTGTGTGGACAGCACTTTCTTGTGTGTGGACAACACTTTCTTGTGTGTGAACAGCACTTTCTTGTGTGTGAACAGCACTTTCCTGTGTGTGAACAGCACTTTCCTGTGTGTGGACAGCACTTTCTTGTGTGTGGACAACACTTTCTTGTGTGTGAACAGCACTTTCTTGTGTGTGAACAGCACTTTCTTGTGTGTGAACAGCACTTTCTTGTGTGTGAACAGCACTTTCTTGTGTGTGAACAGCACTTTCTTGTGTGTGAACAGCACTTTCCTGTGTGTGGACAGCACTTTCTTGTGTGTCACTTTCTTGTGTGTGGACATCACTTTCTTGTGTGTGAACACCACTTTCTTGTGTGTGTGAACAGCACTTTCTTGTGTGTGAACAGCACTTTCTTGTGTGTGGACAGCACTTTCTTGTGTGTGGACAGCACTTTGTTGTATGTGAACAGCACTTTCTTGTGTGTGGACAGCGCTTTGTTGTGTGTGAACAGCACTTTCTTGTGTGTGGACAACACTTTCCTGTGTGTGGACAGCACTTTCCTGTGTGTGGACAGCACTTTCTTGTGTGTGAACAGTACTTTGTTGGGAACTTCTGACATTATTTTAAATCTGTTTTTGCCTTGTGTCCTCGACGTCTGTGAAAGTGTACTTCAACTGAAGCTTCTTAAAAGACACAATTTCCCTGAGTAAAACAAAATTTGGATCCTCTGTAATAACACTTGTATAGAAATGGAGATTATCACTATGGCTTGGTTATATTTCATGTAAGGTTTATATGAAGACGGCAACTTGAACATTTTCTGTTTTCAGTCAAAGCCCATGCCTGCCATGTTTCACAATCCTTTTTTTTTTTTTTAAAGATCATCGCACTCAGGGAGGTTACCTTTTTGCTCACCTTTTTTTTTCGTCCCAATTTCTACGCCATCGTATGTCTACTATGACTTATGTCTACTTAAAAATCTGTTTTGAAGGATTCTTTCAACGCTGCTGTTAACAATAAATATTTGAGAACTAGATGGAAATTAATCGTGTTTGTGTGTGTCAGGCTGGGTAACTCTCAGTGGATCCATTAATTTCAGTGGATAAACTCCTAGTTTCAGAGGGAAAAGAATATTTTTCAGAGGAAATATTACTGAATTATTGTATTTGCCATTAGGAAATGCATCCATAATGCCTCAAAATTACAGAAATTCTTCAGCTTTGCCCCCCAGACCACCCCAGCAGGGACGTTGCCCCTGGACCCCAGCCAATTTTCAGAGGAAACTATCTTCTTCTCTTACCCAGCCTGGGGTGTGTTGATGTGTGTGTGTGAACGAGTGAACATGTGTGTGTGTGTGTGTGTGTTTATGTGTGTGTGCATGTGCGTGTTGGCGCGAGTGTTTGAGTGTGTGTAGTGTATTGTGGTGTGTGTGCGTGTGCTCGCGTGTATGTGTGTGCGTGTGTATGTGTGTGTGTGTCTGTGTAGTATATGCCTCTGTATATGTGTACGTGTGATGTAATTCTGTTTATTTAGGAGTGTTCGGCGCCGTGTGTCCATGTGCGTGTGTTTGTCCACACTTCCCAAACGGTTTGTGCAACCAGGGAGAGGTACCAGCACTCCCCCACCTCACACACACACGCACATGTACACATCACGCGCGTGCACACACACACGCACGCACACACACACACACACACACCACACACACACACACACACACACCCACAATACACTACGCACATTCACACACACACACACACACACCCCACAATACACTACGCACATTCACACACAAACGTGCACGCCCACATGTATGCACGTGCGCGCGCGTGCACACACACACCACAATACTCTACGCACACTCACACATTCAAACACGCGTACCAAATACATGCATACACACACATACACACATATACACACACATACATACACACCATACACACACACTCATACACAAAAACACACACACACACTCACATTCACACACTCACACACTCACACACACACATTCACACGTTCACTTTCTCACTTTGACCCTGGCAACAGGACAGAAAATTAATAAACAAAAACAAACAAATAAATTAACGAACTGCTTGCACATGACGTTATCCTCATTTTTCTTGCTTTGGCTGGTCAAACATCAGGAAGAGAGTTCTTGAATGTTACATAGACTCGATATGTGATTGTGAGCCTTGGACAGTCATAATGCGAAGCCAGAACAAGATTGAGGCAGCCGAGATGTGGTTTCTAAGTAGAATGTTGAGGATTCCATGGAGAGCAAAGAAAACAAATGAGACAGTCTTGATGGAGGCAGACACAAGATCATTCATAGGGAAGATTAGGAGAAGACAAGCAACATTTATAGGCCATTTTATGAGGAAAGGGGAATTAGACCACCTGGTCACAACAGGAAAGGTGGAAGGAAAGAGACCAACTTGTAGACCCAGGGAGAAAATATTGGACGTACTTGCAGGGTGGCTGAGGACAGAGAGGATGGAAGATGTGCTTGCGGTGACAAGGGATAGATGCATATGGAGGGTCATGATCGCCAACGCCATGCGGCAGGGCACATGATGATGATAGCACATGACAGTCTATCTGCTAGCTAATATCACGGGCAGACATCTGAGTGGTTAAGGCACTGCTTTTCCAACTGGGAGGTTTAGGTTCAGACCTAACTTGAGTCCCTCTTCTTTGGTAAATATTGGAACATTTTCTGATCACCCGGGTCAACAGAATACCAGCCATGGTAGTGTCTGTACCCCCTTTCTGTGTGTACTTGCATACACACGCAGGATGCCAACTACGCTCATTAATCCCTTTGACTCCTGCACCCTGTCCATCAGCATCCTGCATTGTCAAACATGCTAGCAAAGCAAAAAAAATTAACCCTTTGATTCCCTCACCCTATTCACCAGCTTCCAGCAGGAAGCTGATGGATAAGGTGAGGTAGTCAAATGGTTAAGTTTTTGCAGTTGGTGGATGGGGTGTGGGAGTCAAAGGATTAATCCCTTCAGAGAGAGAAACATGTAACGTCTTACCTGTGTGGTTGGTTGTGTTACGCAACACACAACAACAACACAGTCCTGTGTGCACTCATTGTGTCCGACACTCAGTCACGGAAAGCACACAGTGGATCACTTCGTCAGGCGGGTCTACACGAAAGTCTTTGCCGATTGCGGGGCTGGGGGGTGCGTGGGTGGGAAAGCCCCACAGTCGCAGTGACAACAACAACAAAAAAGGCACATGAGTTTTTACACCGATCTTATTATAACTAGAAAAAAAATATATCCGCACTGATAAAGGGTACCCCCCACCGCCCCCCCCCCCCCAAAAAAAAAACCGCACTGATAAAGGGTTACCCCCCAAAACAACAACAAAAACAAACAAACATACAGTCACAGAAAGCACACAGTAAAATTACTTCATCAGAGAGAGACAGATAAAAGAGATACAGACAAACAAAAAGAGACCAACAGAGAGAGAGAAACAGAGGTAGACAAACAAAAAGATAAAAAACCCAGAGAGACAGATAAACAGAGAGACAGACAGGCAGACATATATAGAGACAGACAAACAGAGAGATAAACAGAGAGACAGACAGGCAGACAGATATAAAGACAGATAAACAGAGAGACAGGCAGACATATATAGAGACAGACAAACAGAGAGACAAACTGAGACAAACAGAGAGATAAACAGAACGAGACAGAGAGAAACAAAGACACACAGAAATGAAACAAAACGAAACTTTATTTTCCCAATGGTTAAGATAATGGTATAAATATTAGCACACAAGCTAACGCAGATGCGTACTATTGCCAACATTCAAACAACAGAAAACAAGAGAGATAGACATGCAGACAGACACACAGACAGACACACAGACACACAGACAGACAAACAGGCAGACAGTCAGACAGATAGGTAGACACACAGACAGACAAAGTTTATGCAAGCCACAGAGATAGAGGTGGTGGTGTCCACAAATTAGCATATCTATGTACATAATTGCAGATGTCCACAAATTAGCATATCTATGTACATAATTCCAGATGTCCACAAATTAGCATATCCATGTACATAATTCCAGATTCCACAAATTAGCATATCCATGTACATAATTCCAGATTCCACAAATTAGCATATCTATGTACATAATTCCAGATGTCCACAAATTTGCATATCTATGTACATAATCCCAGATGTCCACAAATTAGCATACCTATGTACATAATTCCAGATGTCCACAAATTAGCATATCTATGTACGTAATTCCTGATGTCTACAAATTAGCATACCTATTTACATAATCCCAGATGTGAATGAAGAGTCGCCAGAACTCTTAATTATTGAAACGTAAACGTCAAAGGATACAACAAGCTTCTCTTTATAAGCATGAAACATACCATTATCGTTTCGAGACAACACCTGACCGCATCAGAGACATTGATAGGGAGACAGAAAACCCAACTCTGTCACACCACAGACATGGATAGTGAGACAGACAACTAGCTCTATCACACCACAGACATGGATAAGAAGACAGGCAACTAGCTCTATCACACCACAGACATGGATAGTGAGACAGGCAACTAGCTCTGTCACACCACAGACATGGATAGTGAGACAAGCAACTAACTCTATCACACCACAGACATGGATAGTGAGACAGGCAACTAGCTCTATCACACCACAGACATGGATAGTGAGACAGGCAACTAGCTCTATCACACCATAGACATGGATAGTGAGACAGGCAACTAACTCTATCACACCATAGACATGGATAGGGAGACAGTCAACTAACTCTGTCACACCATAGACATGGATAGTGAGACAGTCAACTAACTCTGTCACACCACAGACATGGATAGTGAGACAGGCAACTAGCTCTATCACACCACAGACATGGATAGTGAGACAGGCAACTAGCTCTATCACACCACAGACATGGATAGTGAGACAGTCAACTAGCTCTATCACACCACAGACATGGATAGTGAGACAGGCAACTAGCTCTATCACACCACAGACATGGATAGGAAGACAGACAACTAGCTCTGTCACACCACAGACATGGATAGTGAGACAGTCAACTAGCTCTATCACACCACAGACATGGATAGTGAGACAGGCAACTAGCTCTATCACACCACAGACATGGATAGTGAGATAGGCAACTAGCTCTATCACACCACAGACATGGATAGTGAGACAGACAACTAGCTCTGTCACACCACAGACATGGATAGTGAGCCAGGCAACTAGCTCTATCACACCACAGACATGGATAGTGAGCCAGGCAACTAGCTCTATCACACCACAGACATGGATAGTGAGACAGACAACTAGCTCTGTCACACCACAGACATGGATAGTGAGACAGACAACTAGCTCTGTCACACCACAGACATGGATAGTGAGACAGACAACTAGCTCTATCACACCACAGACATGGATAGTGAGACAGAAAACCCAACTCTGTCACACCATAGACATGGATAGGGAGACAGAAAACCCAACTCTGTCACACCACAGACATGGATAGGGAGACAGAAAACCCAACTCTGTCACACCATAGACATGGATAGGGAGACAGAAAACCCAACTCTGTCACACCACAGACATGGATAGTGAGACAGACAACTAGCTCTATCACACCACAGACATGGATAGTGAGACAGAAAACCCAACTCTGTCACACCACAGACATGGATAGGGAGACAGAAAACCCAACTCTGTCACACCACAGACATGGATAGTGAGAGAGACAACTAGCTCTGTCACACCACAGACATGGATAGTGAGACAGTCAACTAACTCTGTCACACCACAGACATGGATAGTGAGACAGGCAGCTAGCTCTATCACACCACAGACATGGATAGTGAGCCAGTCAACTAGCTCTATCACACCACAGACATGGATAGTGAGACAGGCAACTATATCACACCACAGACATGGACAGTGAGACAGTCAACTAGCTCTATCACACCACAGACATGGACAGTGAGACAGTCAACTAGCTCTGTCACACCACAGACATGGATAGTGAGACAGTCAACTAACTCTGCCACACCACAGACATGGACAGTGAGATAGGCAACTAGCTCTGTCACACCATAGACATGGACAGTGAGACAGCACGTACATACTAAACTCTGCACACCACAGACATGGATAGTGAGACAGTCAACTAACTCTGTCACACCACAGACATGGACAGTGAGACAGGGAACTAGCTCTGTCACACCACAGACATGGATAGTGAGACAGGGAACTAGCTCTGTCACACCACAGACATGGATAGTGAGACAGTCAACTAGCTCTGTCACACCACAGACATGGACAGTGAGACAGGGAACTAGCTCTGTCACACCACAGACATGGCTAGAGAGACAGTCAACTAGCTCTGTCACTCTACAGACATGGATAGTGAGACAGTCAACTAGCTCTGTCATACTATAGATATGGATAGGGAGACAGGCAACTAGTCTGTCACACTACAGACATGGATAGAGAGACAGGCAACTGACTCTGTCACATTACAGACATGGATAGAGAGACAGGCAACTGGCACTGTCACACTACAGATATGGATAGAGAGACAGGCAACTGACTCTGTCACATTACAGACATGGATAGAGAGACAGGCAACTGGCACTGTCACACCACAGACATGGACAGGGAGACAGGCAACTAACTCTGTCACACAACAGACATGGATAGGGAGACAGGCAACTAGCTCTGTCACACCACAGACATGGATAGAGAGACAGGCAACTAGCTCTGTCACACCACAGACATGGACAGTGAGACAGTCAACTAGCTCTATCACACCACAGACATGGACAGTGAGACAGGCAACTAGCTCTGTCACACCACAGACATGGACAGTGAGACAGTCAACTAGCTCTGTCACACCACAGACATGGACAGTGAGACAGTCAACTAACTCTGCCACACCACAGACATGGATAGTGAGACAGTCAACTAACTCTGTCACACCACAGACATGGATAGTGAGACAGTCAACTAACTCTGTCACACCACAGACATGTATAGTGAGACAGTCAACTAGCTCTGTCACACCACAGACATGGATAGTGAGACAGTCAACTAACTGTCACACCACAGACATGGATAGTGAGACAGTCATCTAGCTCTGTCACACCACAGACATGGACAGTGAGACAGGGAACTAGCTCTGTCACATCACAGACATGGATAGTGAGACAGTCATCTAGTTCTGTCACACCACAGACATGGACAGTGAGACAGGGAACTAGCTCTGTCACACCACAGACATGGATAGTGAGACAGTCAACTAGCTCTGTCACACTACAGACATGGATAGAGAGACAGTCAACTAGCTCTGTCATACTACAGACATGGATAGAGAGACAGTCAACTAGCTCTGTCATACTACAGACATGGATAGAGACAGACAACTAGCTCTGTCACACTACAGACATGGATAGTGAGACAGTCAACTAGCTCTGTCACATCACAGACATGGATAGAGAGACAGTCAACTAGCTCTGTCACACTACAGACATGGATAGAGAGACAGTCAACTAGCTCTGTCATACTACAGACATGGATAGAGAGACAGTCAACTAGCTCTGTCATACTACAGACATGGATAGAGAGACAGTCAACTAGCTCTGTCACACTACAGACATGGATAGTGAGACAGTCAACTAGCTCTGTCATACTACAGACATGGATAGAGAGACAGGCAACTGGCACTGTCACACCTCAGACATGGATAGGGAGACAGGCAACTAACTCTGTCACACCACAGACATGGATAGGGAGACAGGCAACTAGCTCTGTCACACCACAGACATGGATAGGGAGACAGTCAACTAGCTCTGTCACACCACAGACATGGATAAGGAGACAGTCAAGTAGCTCTGTCACACCACAGACATGGATAGGGAGACAGTCAACTAGCTCTGTCACACCACAGACATGGATAAGGAGACAGGCAACTAGCTCTGTCACACCACAGACATGGATAGGGAGACAGTCAACTAACTCTGTCACACCATAGACATGAATAGAGAGACAGGCAACTAGCTCTGTCACACTACAGACATGGATTGGGAGACAGCCAACTAGCTCTGTCACACCACAGACATGGATTGGGAGACAGGCAACTAGTTCTGTCACACTACAGACATGGATAGGAAACAGTCAAGTAGCTCTGTCACACTACAGACATGGATAGGAAGACAGTCAACGAGCTCTGTCACACCACAGACATGGATAGGGAGACAGGCAACTAGCTCTGTCACACCATAGACATGGATAGTGAAACAGTCAACTGGCACTGTCACACCACAGACATGGATAGGGAGACAGTCAACTAGCTCTGTCACACCACAGACACGGACAGGGAGACAGTCAACTAGTTCTGTCATACTATAGATATGGATAGGGAGACAGTCAACTAGCTCTATCATACTATAGATATGGATAGGGAGACAGTCAACTAGCTCTATCACACCACAGACATGGATAGTGAGACAGTTAACTGGCACTGTCACACCACAGACATGGATAGGGAGACAGGCAACTGGCACTGTCACACCACAGACATGGATAGGGAGACAGTCAACTAGCTCTGTCACACCACAGACATGGATAGGGAGACAGGCAACTGGCACTGTCACACCACAGACATGGATAGAGAGACAGGCAACTAGCTCTATCACACCACAGACATGGATAGGGAGACAGTCAACTAGCTCTGTCACGCTACAGACATGGATAGTGAGACAGTCAACTAGCTCTATCACACCACAGACATGGATAGTGAGACAGTCAACTAGCTCTATCACACCACAGACATGGATAGGGAGACAGGAAACTTGCAACTAGTTCTGTTACACTATAGACATGGAGATGGAGGCAGGCAACCGGCTCTATCAGACCATAGACATGGATAAGGAGACAGGCAACTAGTTCTGTTACACCATAGACATGGAGATGGAGACGGGCAACTAGCTCTACCACAACATAGACATGGATAGCTAGACAGGCAACTAGTTCTGTTACACCACAGAATGGAGATGGAGACAGGCAACCAGCTGTATCACAACAAAGACATGGGTATTGAGAGAGGTAACCATCTCTATCACACCATAGACATGGATAGCTAGAAAGGCAACTAGTTCTGTTACACTACAAACATGGATAGAAGACACCATAATATCTACAGACATGGATAGGGAGACAGGAAACTTGCAACTAGTTCTGTTACACCACAGACATGGATAGGGAAACAGCAAAGACATTATAAAACATATTCTATTTATAACGTCCTTGGAAGGTAGGCAAGTAGTTCTGTTGCACCATAGACACGAATAGGGAGAAAGGCTGTTAGCCCTGTTACACCGTAGACATGGACAGGGAGACAGGCAACTAATTCTATTACACCACAGACATGGATAGAGAGCCATGCAACTCACTGTTACAGCATACATGGACTGATAGACAGGCAACTAGTTCTGTTACAACATAGACATGGATAGGGAGACAGGTAACTAGCTCTGTCATATCACAGACATAGGGAGACAAGCAACCAGCTCTATCACATCATAGACATGAATAGGGAGACAGGCAACTAGTTCTTTTACACCATAGACATAGATAGGGAGACATGACTTACAGGATCCATAAGCCAGCCACTGACATGTCTCACGGGATCCATACGCTAGCTACCGGCATGACTTATACATCAGTAAGCCAGCCACTGATATGACTTACAGGATCCATAAGACAGCCACTGACATGACTTACAGGATCCATAAGACAGCCACTGACATGACTTACAGGATCCATAAGACAGCCACTGACATGACTTACAGGATCCATAAGCCAGCCACTGACATGACTTACAGGATCCATAAGCCAGCCACTGACATGACTTACAGGATCCATAAGCCAGTCACTGGCATGATTTATAGGATCCATAAGCCAGCAACTGGCATGATTTATAGGATTCATTAGCCAGTCACTGGCATGATTTACAGTATCAATAAACCAGCCACTGACATGACTTACAGGATCCCTAAACCAGCGACTGACCTGACTTACAGGATCCATACACTAGCCACAGACATGACTTACAGAATCCATAAGCCAGCCACTGACATGACTTACAGAATCCATAAGCCAGCCACTGACATTACTTACAGAATCCATAAGACAGCCACAGACATGACTTACAGGATCCACAAGCCAGCCACTGATATGACTTACAGGATCCATGAGCCACTCACTGACATGACTTACAGGATCTATATGCTAGCCACTGACATGACTTACAGAATCCATAAGCCAGGCACTGACATGACCTACAGGATTCATAAGCCAGCCACTGACATGACTTACAATATACATAAGCCAGCCACTGACATGACTTACAGGATCCATAAGCCAGCCACTGACATGACCTACAGGATTCATAAGCCAGCCACTGACATGATTTACAGGATTCATAAGCCAGCCACTGACATGACCTACAGGATTCATAAGCCAGCCACTGACATGATTTACAGGATTCATAAGACAGCCACTGACATGACCTACAGGATTCATCAGCCAGCCACTGACATGATTTACAGGATCCATAAGCCAGCCACTGACATGACCTACAGGATCCATAAGCCAGCCACTGACATGATTTACAGGATCCATAAGCCAGCCACTGACATGACATACAGGATCCATAAGCCAGCCACTGACATGATTTACAGGATCCATAAGTCGCCACTGCCTTTATTTATAGGACCATAGTCAATCATGAATGATTTACAGGATCCATAAGCCAGCCACTGACATGATTTACAGGATTCATCAGCCAGCCACTGACATGATTTACAGGATCCATAAGCCAGCCACTGACATGACCTACATGATCCATAAGCCAGCCACTGACATGATTTACAGGATCCATAAGCCAGTCACTGACATGATTTACAGGATCCATAAGTCAGTCACTGACATGACTTACAGGATCCATAAGTCAGTCACTGACATGATTTACAGGATCCATCAGCCAGCCACTGACATGACTTACAGGATCCATAAGCCAGTCACTGACATGATTTACATGATCCATCAGCCAACCACTGACATGATTTACAGGATCCATCAGCCAGTCACAGACATGATTTACAGGATCCATCAGCCAGCCACTGACATGATTTACATGATCCATAAGCCAGCCACTGACATGACTTACAGGATCCTTAAGCAGCCACTGATATGACTTGCAGGATCCATAAGACAGCCACTGACATGACTTACAGGATCCATAGCCAGCCACTGACACGATTTACAGGATCATAAGCCAGTCACGGAATGATTTACAGGATCCATAAGCCAGTCACTTACATGACTTAGAGGATCCATAAGCCAGTCACTTCATGACTTGCAGGATCCATAAGCCAGTCACTGAATGATTTACAGGATCCATAAGCCAGTCACTTACATGACTTACAGAATCCATAAGCCAGTCACTTACATGACTTACAGGATCCATAAGCCAGACACTGCCATGACTTACAGGATCCATAAGCCAGACACTGACACGACTTACAGGGTCATAAGCCAGACACTGACATGACTTACAGGGTCCATAAGCCAGACACTTACATGACTTAAAGGATCCATAAGCCAGCCACTGATATGACTTACAGGATCCTTAAGCCAGCCACTGATATGACTTGCAGGATCCATAAGACAGCACTGACATGACTTACAGGATCCATAAGCCAGCCACTGAAACGATTTACAGGATCCATAAGCCAGTCACTGAATGATTTACAGGATCCATAAGCCAGCCACTGACACGATTTACATGATCCATAAGCCAGCCACTGACATGACTTACAGGATCCTAAGCCAGCCACTGATATGACTTCAGGATCCATAAGACAGCCACTGACATGACTTACAGGATCCATAAGCCAGCCACTGACACGATTTACAGGATCAATAAGCCAGTCACGGAATGATTTACAGGATCCATAAGCCAGTCCCCTTACATGACTTAGAGGATCCATAAGCCAGTCACTTTCATGACTTGCAGGATCCATAAGCCAGTCACTGAATGATTTACAGGATCCATAAGCCAGTCACTTACATGACTTACAGATCCATAAGCCAGTCACTTACATGACTTACAGGATCCATAAGCCAGACACTGCCATGACTTACAGGATCCATAAGCCAGACACTGACACGACTTACAGGGTCCATAAGCCAGACACTGACATGACTTACAGGGTCCATAAGCCAGACACTTACATGACTTAAAGGATCCATAAGCCAGCCACTGATATGACTTACAGGATCCTTAAGCCAGCACTGATATGACTTGCAGGATCCATAAGACAGCCACTGACATGACTTACAGGATCCATAAGCCAGCCACTGAAACGATTTACAGGATCCATAAGCCAGTCACTGAATGATTTACAGGATCCATAAGCCAGCCACTGACATGACTTACAGAATCCATAAGCCAGTCACTGACATGACTTACAGGATCCATAAGCCAGCCACTGACATGACTTACAGGATCCATAAGCCAGCCACTGACATGACTTAGAGGATCCATAAGCCAGTCACTGACACGATTTACAGGATCCATCAGCCAGCCACTGACATGATTTACAGGATCCATAAGCCAGTCACTGACATGACTTACAGGATCCATAAGCCAGACACTGACATGACTTACAGGATCCATCAGCCAGACACTGACATGACTTACAGGATCCATCAGCCAGGCACTGACATGACTTACAGGATCCATAAGCCAGACACTGACATGACTTACAGGATCCATAAGCCAGACAATGACATGACTTACAGGATCAATAAGCCACTGACATGACTTTCAGGACCCATAAGCCAGCCACTGACATTATTTACAAGATATGAAACCTTGAAACAGGAACCAGAAAGAAACACAAAAGAAGAATATGAACGCGTTTTAATACAAGACAATACAGGCGCAAATTTTCGGCCAACTTTAATATAATATAATTAATATAATATAATATAATATAATATATATAATTAATAATATAATATAATATAATATAATATAATATAATATAATATAATATAATATATAATATAATATAAATATATGATAATATATGATATATGATATGATATATGATATGATATGTGATAATTATATGATATATGATAAAACATAAAATAAATAATATAATATAATATTATATCATATCATATCATATCATATCATATCATATCATATCATATCATATATAACGTAATGTATTATAGTATATTGTATTATATTGTATTATATTAACAGGCTGACGTTGATGTTTGATTTAGTACTTAGCGTTCGGCAGCTATTGTCATCATTCTTGGTCATTTGGGACGGGAGATCAGATCAGTGTCTGACTAGTATGGTCTTAAAATGCATTAATTTGATGCTAACTAGACAGAATTTTGCTAAAGGAATTAGCTGTCCAGTGTAAAATGCTCCCAGAGATCAACAAAAGAAAACTGAAGTATATCGGGCACATGAACAGAAACACAAGAACCGACATCAGTCCTTGTCACGGCAGGTGTTTTTTTGTTTGTTTGTTTGTTTTTCTTCCCTTTTTTTTTTTTTATTGGGGCAAAGCGTGTGGAAGTTTGCCAAGTGGGATAAACTCACCTGTCCAGTTATGGTTTACCTGTATCTGTGCGTGTGTGTGTGTTTTTGTTTGTTTGTTTTTACGTGATTTTTGTACCTTGGCTGTAAATAGATGTTTCAGCCAACCCATGTTTATGGCCTAAATTATGGTGTATATGGGTCTGTGTGTGTAAATTTTGTGTTTTTGGTGCTGGTTTCTGTGAACAGGGTTCTGTGAGCTTGTTTGTTGGCTTTAAAAAATAAAGAATTGTGGATGTTAGGAGTCAGTTGGTGTTTGGTGCCCCTCTGCTACGGACGGTTTGCAGTTGGGGTGAATAGGGCCAGTTTTTGGTCAGAGGCTCCACTTGTAGATGGATTTCATGTCCTAGAAGTGGATAGAGGCCAATGTTTGTTGGCGTGTAACCAGGAGCGAATCAACGACTGTTTCCCTCTGCTACAGTCGGTATGCGGTTGGGTGTAGTGGACAGTCATTCAAAATTTTGTCAACGTTGTTATATGGAAGTCTAGAGTGTCTGTGTCTTTGTTGGCAGGCATGTAACCAGCAGTGAATAGTTGTCTGCTCTCCTTTGCTGTAGTTGATGTATGGTTGGGGCAGCGAGGTTGGGTATTGGTAGCTTGGTTCGTCGATATATTTACAAGTGAATAAGTTTTTGCTGCCGTGTCTAATCATAGCTGTTTATATACCTACGGGTCAGTAGAGGAGGTTGTTTTCTTAGTTTCGCCAGTGTGACGGGAGAAGATCACCAGTGTCCTGCACCAGTTGTTGCTGTCCATGTTGGTCCTGGCTCTACGATGAGATGTATGTGTCCGAGCTCCGGTAACGTGACGAGCGTCCAAGGCAGGTGCGGCTATGTGGGGTTTCTACGGCAGCGACTTCCGGCAGGATCGGCAGTAACTTCCACGCCGTTCTACTCGGTTCGTTCCCTTGGCGCCGCCCTTCGGAGGACTTCACCACGGCACACAAATCTGAGATAGCCTACTTTAGTTGGCCACTTTTTGGTTCTGTCCTGCCTACTTTTATTAACAGCGCGCATTTTTCCCCTTCCCTTCCACCCTCCACACCTCTTTCACTCATCCTGAAGCGAGACATAGATCTAGGCGCGATTGGAAGTATACACCTACAGATTGACCTAGATTCCAGTATAAGAACGCAGAAGTTATACACCGACACACACACACAATGCATGCGGGAAGGGGGGAGGGGAGAAAGAGAGAGAAAGAAGAGAGAGACATGCATCATAACACATATGCTCGCATGTTCTGCGCCCCCGAACACACACACACACACGCACACACACACACGCTCGCTCGCGCGCACACGCTCATGGCCTACTTCACCCACAACCAGTGACGTGCCCTCCGCCAGGCAACAGCAAACATAATAAATATAATAATTACAATATTTATATAGCGCAAAATCTTGATAAAATCAAATCTAAGCGCTGAAGCAGACACACACGCACGCACGCACGCACACACGCACGCACACACACACACACACACACACACACACACACACACACACACACACACACGCATGGCTATAAATGGGGAGAAAGAATAAAAGCAAGAATAAAAGCAATGGAAAATCATAGAGAGCATAGCATATACAATTATATATTATAACCATGTGATTCCCCTCTGAGCGGAGACAGGCTGCAGAGGGGGGGGGGGGGGGGGGTTGAGTGAGGTTAGGATTTTATGCGGAGGAGAAAAGGTGAGTTTTGAGAGCGGACTTGAAGGAGACAAAAGTAGGTTGCTGACGGACTGAGAGAGGAAGTTTGTTCCAGGAGAGTGGACCAGAAACAGAGAGTGGCTGTAGCACAAGACACGCTTCAGTGATGGATTTGGGTCGAACCTGCCTGGTTAAAAATAGCACTTGCAGGCGATGCTGGCTGGAAGAAAGGTAGGCCTACCAACAAAAGTGTCAGAATGGCTGGGAAAATGCAGCTGTGCCACGTCTGCTGTATCGAGCATCTTCGCTTCGTTTTCGGCGGTCGTTTCATTCAGCGCCTGTTCGCCGTTCCGGCGTTGAGAGACTCGTTGGAGATTGGAAACCCTAGCATCGGAACGTCGTATGGACCGAAATCGTCTCCCTTTGAGAAACTAGTGTTGAAGGTTATTTATTCCTCCTGGGTCACTATACATGTGAGGTAAGGGACTGAGGCTAGCAGAACATATATACGTGGTTAACTTATGTGTTCATTGCCGGCATTTATTTTCTGTGAGTGTGTGCGTTTGCTGACGTTCTATGTGAATTCTGGGTTTTTTTTTGAAGATTTAAAATGTATGCAATGTTGGTTTTTGGGGTGCCACCTGTAGCAATGCTATATCTACGATGGGTGCCACCTGTAGCAATGCTATATCTACGTTGTGATCTGTGCGAATGATGCGTCATGTTGTCTTGTTGTCAGTAATAAAGTTGTGTCACTGTAGGCTACTTTGTCCAAGGAATTCCTTATTTAGTTTGTACAAGGGGGTGTTAGTGCTGATAGGTCTGTTTCTCTGTCTTTCTACTCTACTTCAAGCCTTAGCGAGCTTGACAGTCCTGCAGGAGACAGTAGAGGCAAAGAGAAAACAAGGAAGGCCAGCAAATCCATCATGGACAACATTGCTGACGCCTGCAAACTGGGGCTCTATGACATCATACACAGGTGCAGAGACCATGTCACTCACCTGGCGATCCTTCATGACAAAGAGTGGAGCTCCCACCTTCATCTACAGCAATGGATATGGATGATGATGAGACAGGATCTGATGGGGGTTGACCTTCATTGATGAGGATGACCTCCAACAACTGAAAATGCAGCTGTAGGGCTCCTATGCAAGCAAGAGAGTGAAATTGCCGTTGCCAAGGGGCAAAATCACTCACTTGACTCAACGACCGGTCCCCAAGTGATACCGAATAATAATAATAATTACAATATTTATATAGCGCAAAATCTTCATAGAAATCAAATCTAAGCGCTGAAGACCGCCAAAGACTGAAATACGGAAAAGGCTACATTTTATCTAGTTGTTCAGGGAAGAAAATTCTTTGTCTTTTATTTTTTTTTAGGATCATCGCACTCAGAGAGGACACCTTTGTGCTCACCTTTTTTGGTTTGTTTTTGATCGTTTGTTTGTTCCACTTTCTACGCCACCTTAATGGTCACAGAAGCTGGCACCATTTTTTATAATGCAATGATGATGATGTCGATGAGGATGATAATCATGATGCTATGAAGTTCTATCAAGGATTGGGACTGCGTGACAGGGCTGTACTCTACGCTTACTATCATAGTTGAGGCCAGAGAGATACAGACACCTGCGATACCGGTCAGATTTCAGCTACACCCTCAATGACGCATCCGTGAAGTGGATAAGACTCGACTGTGTGGTCTCAGTCTTCCCAATGAACCCATAGCACGCCTAAATCTGGGTAGGAACCCGTTAGAGCCGAAAAATCCCATAACTATTTTTTAAATGACTGACGGGGATTCGAACCCACGACCTTCCAGTCGGTTGTCCGTTGCGCTAACCACACAACACAGTGACTGGTAAATTGATTTCCTTTATCAAACAAATTTTTTTTCAGCTTGGAGTATGACCAGTAAGTAACGAGCCAAAAGACTGGAACGTCCATGTATTGTAATCCAGTAACGTGTTTACTTACATCGATCATGTCACCACGTTTGCCACGTTCAAACTATCGAAAAAAATGACAACAAAGGCAAAAACAACAACAACAACAACGACATACACTCTGTCAACCTGTTCTACCAATCTTCCTTTTCATACATGAATTAGTACAAAAATGGGTATTTTGTACTTCTCAAGGTCATTATGTGTCATTGAAGAACCATCAGATGAAGTAAAACATGACGTAAAGGAGGACAATGGTAGACTGTCACGTGACACCTGGATGCCCCTCTGCTGTCCCTGTGATAGCCTATAATGGTTAAGGCTTGGTGTGATCACAATAACTTGGGTCTGAATCAAGTCTTGTAACTTTATGTCAGAGACCACAAATTATGTACTCTATTAGTCTCTATGGAAAGGATCCCCTTTCCCTCACTGGCTCTTCAGTGTGTGTATAACAAGCGTTTAAAGGGCATAAGTTTTTATGGCAATATCCACTTTTTTTTACCTGTCTAGTCTTCTGCATTTTAAAGGGAATGAATTATCTCTGTCATAAAATCAATGTGTTTATGTGTGGTAGCGAGAAAAATGATGACTTCAACCCGTTCACCAAATTTGTTATTGTTACTGTTGTTTAAAGCATAGCTGACTGCGTAGAGCCATATCAGGGCTATAACCGCCTCAAAACATACAAAACTTCAACAGAAAAAAAAGTACACATATCAGTACATTTTGCATTGTCGTCGTCCATTTGAAACTAAACAAAACTCAAAATATAAACTAAAATGCAAAACATTACACAAGAAAATCTACAATAACTGATATATTTGTATACAGTGACCACACATTCACCAGGTAAGCCATAGCCAAAAAACACATAACGCCGATTGCAATGTTTCTTTAGTTTATTATGTAATCAACTTAACAATGAAATGACAAACTTACTTATAATAAACAATAAAATAGAACTTCAGAACATCACAATCTATTTGTGTGTTTTGTGTGTGTGTGTGTGTGTGTGTGTGTGTGTGTGTGTGTGTGTGTGTGTGGTGTGTGTGTTCGTGTGTATATGTGTGCGTGTAAACGCATTACAAATATATCAACATGTGTGTGTGTGTGTGTGTGTGTTCGTGTGTATATGTGTGCGTGTAAACGCATTACAAATATATCAACATGTGTGTGTGTGTGTGTGCGTGTGCTTGTGTGTATGTGTGTGTGTGCGTGTGTGTATTTAAGTGTGTGTGTATTTGTGCGTGTGCGCGCGCGTGTGTGTGTAAACACATTACGGCAATGGCAGTCCGCACGCACATGTGTAAAATCACGTTACTACAATCTGTCAGTATAGAATACCCATAGCAGACAGACAGGTAATGCCTGTAAAGTGTTAACGAATAGCGTGCAGGCCTGTGTGTGTCTTCCTGGTATATAACACAAGACATTGTTATTGTTATTGTTGTTTAAAGCCCAGCCAACTGCGTAGAGCCATATCAGGACTATAACCAGTTCAATACATATACAACACTTCAACAGGAAAAATGGAAAAGAAAATTAAGTACACACATCAATGCATTTGCGCACATAACCTAAGGAGATGCCCCTGGTATTGACCAGTCCGTCCAATTTATCACACAGGGGTTTAAAGAAAATACCTGAATACAAATTTAAACACAACCAAGAACACTAAAACATGTAAAAACGGGCCTAAGTTACCTAAAATTGCTTCCACATATCTCATATCCCTAGAGCCAAAATGCACTAAACACATGTACCCAATTATCGATCCCAAGAGAAAGCATGCAAGACTTTATCAAACACATACAGGTGAATGGCCCAGCAAGGCAGAAAATGATAGGAAGAAATGACAGAAAGCAAAGGAGAGAGAAAGAAAGAAAGAAAGAAACAAAGAGAGTGACAGAATAGAGGAAATCTCTAGCACAGAATTTCCAGAAGGTGGGAATACATGACTTTGTGGCGTGGTGGCCCACTGCATACACACCCGCCTCAGAAGCAAGGAAGTCTCCTGTTCGATTCTTGCTTGGACAGCGATTTCTCCCTCATGCATGCCACATTTTTCAATTTTAAGTTCAATTTCTCAAGATGATGTCTCTGCGTTCCAAATGAATTCCATATGCACTATTGTCACATGTGCCATGTGATGGAGAAAATCCAAAACAAAGTAAATATAGAACAGTTCATCCATAACTTTCACTGGTGTAACTCCTTCCTGAAGTCAAGACAGCCTATCAAAATTAAACAGAGATACGTGACTAAACCATCACTTTCTCATTTTTCAGGCTAGTCTATTCATCAAGTTTTTTCGATTTGCTATTTGCCATCTATGTACACTCACCACTAAAAGTTTGCAAATATTCATATACAAAGTCAGAAATGTCTTGAACATTACAAATGGAACCATGAGAAATGACACTGAGGATTCCCTAGAATATAGCTCAAAGGTACGAGAGAGAAAGAGAGAAAGAAAGAGAAAGAGAGAGAGATGTTTCAACATGAATTATATATTTACAAGAATGAACATATCAGTAAAGTTAGCTGTATTTATATAGTTTTAAACAAAAAAGATTGTCCTGTACAGACAAATGTCATTCAAGTACACAACAATACGGATTGACTGTTCCACAAAAATGCAGACTAACAGTTACACAACAACGCAGACTGACAGTCGATACAACATTCAGCCTTTTCGTCTGAAGAATGGAAACATCAATGCTAAACACTAACTGACATCAGAAATTGAACAAGATGCCCTGATCATATTATCGCATCACTTTTACACACATTTCAGTATTTCGTGCGACAAATTAACAGTGAAATTACTGGGGTTTTTTTTCTTTTTCTAAATCATTTCATTCTGTTTAACAAAGAACAAACATCAACAAACAATATGGTAACACACGGGTATATAAAGTTCATACATTTAGAAAACGGTCATGTTGGTGTATAAACAACATAATTAATATATAAAAAAAGGTTTTTCAAACAGTATCCGTGAAATATTCAGCTTGAAAATCTATCGATATCAATGCCATTGTTCGCAGTTTCCGAAAAGCATTGAACACTCTACGCAAATCTGAGTCAGATTGTTTTAAGGTATCCAACATATGTACACTAACCTTTATTATATTGCAGTTCCACAGGTTCAAGTACATATGTGGTATGTACGTACAACTGTACAAACCTCCCTGTAAGTCGATGTGAAACATCTCTTTTTGTGCGGGAGATCAATCAACAACAATCTTAGAATAAAAATCAAAGAAATTGTAGCGATGGTTTAAACAGTCTATTTCATTATAAGATACACAAAGAAACATTACATGCCAATACCTACTTAATACCATGAAACGCTGTGAACAAAGGCAACATTACATGTCAATTCCTATTAAACTACCATGAACACTGTGAACAACGGCAACATTACATATTACCTATGAAGAACAGGCCAAAGTAAAGATGAACAATGGAAACACCAGTACTTATATCACAACCAGTGCATACAAATTAACGCCTATAAGATCACTATCATAAATATGCAGACATTTACACACATCACACTACATCTACTTCCAGATTTACAACAGGGAACCCTTCTAAATCACCATCATAAATATGCAGACATTTACACACATCACATTACATCTACTACACACTCAGACATTTACACACATCACACTACATCTACTTCCAGATTTACAACGGGGAACCCTTCTAAATCACAATCAGTCATGAGGGTAAATTACAACTGTATTATGAATGCAGTGATGGCCTTGACAAATAATACGATCAGGATATATTACATTAAATAAGAACTCAATCATAACATTGCAAGTCAGAGATATTATCAAAGACTAAGGATCTCGTACACTTCTCTCAAGATTTATACATGGAAATCCTCAAACATTAAAATAAAAATCGCGAGGACAAATTACGACTGTATTATTTACACAATGATGACAAACCAGTAATGAAATATATTTCCCAATAATACTATCGGGATGTACTTCATTAAATTACAAATCAGTTATTACTTACAAGTCAGAGATATTGTCAAAAACTAAGCAACTCGTGTGCAAACAATGACAATATAATCATGTCAATGACTCAATTAGCCACAATCAAAGTAGACAGGGAATATGACAATTACAACTTTTAGTCATTATAGCACCACGTGACAATCAAGAAATAATCATGACAAATGTCACAGACCTGCGATCAAGAAATAATCATGACAAATGTCACAGACCTGCGATCAAGAAATAATCATGACAAATGTCACAGACCTGTGATCAAGAAATAATCATGACAAATGTCACAGACCTGTGATCAAGAAATAATCATGACAAATGTCACAGACCTGCGATCAAGAAATAATCATGACAAATGTCACAGACCTGTGATCAAGAAATAATCATGACAAATGTCACAGACCTGCGATCAAGAAATAATCATGACAAATGTCACAGACCTGCGATCAAGAAATAATCATGACAAATGTCACAGACCTGCGATCAAGAAATAATCATGACAAATGTCACAGACCTGCGATCAAGAAATAATCATGACAAATGTCACAGACCTGCGATCAAGAAATAATCATGACAAATGTCACAGACCTGCGATCAAGAAATAATCATGACAAATGTCACAGACCTGCGATCAAGAAATAATCATGACAAATGTCACAGACCTGTGATCAAGAAATAATCATGACAAATGTCACAGACCTGCGATCAAGAAATAATCATGACAAATGTCACAGACCTGGATCAAGAAATAATCATGACAAATGTCACAGACCTGTGATCAAGAAATAATCATGACAAATGTCACAGACCTGTGATCAAGAAATAATCATGACAAATGTCACAGACCTGCGATCAAGAAATAATCATGACAAATGTCACAGACCTGCGATCAAGAAATAATCATGACAAATGTCACAGACCTGCGATCAAGAAATAATCATGACAAATGTCACAGACCTGCGATCAAGAAATAATCATGACAAATGTCACAGACCTGCGATCAAGAAATAATCATGACAAATGTCACAGACCTGCGATCAAGAAATAATCATGACAAATGTCACAGACCTGCATATAAACCTTACATGAAATATAACCAAGCCATTGTAATAATCTCCATTTCTATACAAGTGTTATTACAGAGGATCCAAATTTTGTTTTTCTCAAGGTCACTGTGACTTTTTAAGAAGCTTCAGTTGAAATACACTTTCACAGACGTTGAGGACACAAGGTAAAAACAGATTTAAAATAATGTCAGAAGTTCCCAAGAAAGTGTTGTTGACACATGAGAAAGTGCTGTTCACACACGAGAAAATGCTGTTCACACACAGGAAAGTGCTGTTCACACACTGGAAACTGCTGTTCACACACAAGAAAGTGCTGTCCACACACAAGAAAGTGCTGTTCACACACGAGAAAGTGCTGTTCACACACAGGAAAGTGCTGTTCACACACTGGAAACTGCTGTTCACACACAAGAAAGTGCTGTCCACACACAAGAAAGTGCTGTCCACACACAGGAAAGTGCTGTTCACACACAGGAAAGTGGTGTTCACACACAGGAAAGTGCTGTCCACACACAGGAAAGTGCTGTTCACACACAAGAAAGTGCTGTCCACACACAGGAAAGTGCTGTTCACACACAAGAAAGTGCTGTCCACACACAGGAAAGTGGTGTTCACACACAGGAAAGTGCTGTCCACACACAGAAAGTACTGTCCACACACAGGAAAGTGCTGTTCACACACAAGAAAGTGCTGTCCACACACAGGAAAGTGCTGTTCACACACAGGAAAGTGGTGTTCACACACAGGAAAGTGCTGTCCACACACAGGAAAGTGCTGTTCACACACAAGAAAGTGCTGTTCACACGCCCTCCTCAAAAACTGTTGCACTGATTTTATATATATATGTGACCTCCCACCACGAAGTCAGTCTTAACTCGCAGTCAGTCGAACAGCACTAGGAGCTGAAAAGGTGAATGAGGGTCTATCTGGGGTGTTTTGACTTTTTCTCAAAATTGATTTTTGTAGACTATAATCTATCCCCCACAGAAATTTTTTGCTTGAAAAAATATTATTAATCAATTTAAATTGGTATTTTAATGCACTGATCGCAGCAGAGAGAATGCAATTTCCTACCAAAAGTACCTATTTTTATCTCTTATTGTACAGTACCCGCACATGTAATATACTGATGGAAAGCTCTTTGGTGCACCTTTCAGATAATGACAGCGAAAATTAGAAACAAACTGGGTCAAAGCCACCAAATATAGAAATTTAACGAAAATGTGTAAGAGAGCACACAAAAACTTTAGTGGCCGTTTTCTCAAAATGGCCATCATACAACTTAATGACTTTAAACATAGGCCTACATAACTTCTACATTTTTTGGAGTACAAGCTTTATTCAAGTACCAAAATAATCAGCAGAATGTACACTTTCCAGTGATATGTATATCTCAAAATGCCCAAAATGCTAGTTAAGACTGATTTCGTGGTGGGAGGTCACATATATTTTTTGGATGGGGGTGGGGGTGTGTTTCAGTGTGACTTTGACCTTAGAAGTTTACCTTCTAAACTTACACTTTTGCCAATTTTCAACAGTCCAAAGATTTGACCCGGCCTAAATTTGGTGGTAAAAGATACAGCTACAAAGAGCTGAAAACATCTTGTTCATGCATTTTTGTCACAGACACATGCGAGTCGCTCGATTGATATGAATCAATCTGCTTTTTTTTTCAATGAGATTGAAAACAAAAATATACTAAGACTTTTTCAGAGACAACACTGCGTATGTTCTTTCTGTAAAGCAATTACAACATCACCCCATAGGTACCATCACACAGAAATGCATGAACAATAACAATGCATCACTATCAGTAACAAAAAAAATAAATAACAACACTAAGGATGTCTGACAATACCATATCTTATGTCCATTTTAACAAGGCATCATACTGTGTGACCAATTCATTGTAAGTTCCCCAGGCCATAGATGTCCCCAAAATAAGCATAGCACTTGTCATTAACATGCATAAATTAGTCTTGACAACAACAGCAAAACAAAGCAGTAAATTGTCTATTCCATAAAGTTGGCCATAGACTTCCCGTAACTTATGTCTTTTTCATCGGTTGCTGTATTTATTGTCGAATGTATGTTCAGTTTACAATTTTCTTACACATGTCTAGACAATTAGAATGACGTGACATCAGTCTACAACTTTACAAGCTCTTTTACACTGTATCAATCAGTATTCTAACAGTAAACTATAGAAAACTAATCCAAAACAAGTGTGACTGCCCACATTCAACCGAACAGGAACCAGAGAAAAAAAAAAAAAAAAGAATCAGAACACGTATTTAATACAACCAGACAAGACAGGCACAAATTTTCAGTTAATTGGCTTTTGTCAAGCTTACACGTAAGATCACACACAAACAAACACCAAATACAAAAATTGGAAGAAAAGACTGAAACTTTGCTGCTGCTTCATCCAGTGTGAGAAAAAGACTATTTCTGTTAAATTAAATGTTAGTCCTTTTCTCACGTCCACAGGACCACCAAAATACAGGCATATAGGAACAAAGAAAAAGACGATGTGGCGTAATGTGGATATGTGGTTCTCTGAAGGACACAACTCAAACATCAAAACATTCCATAAATAAAGGAATCTGAGATCCTGAATGTTGAGCCAGCATGTCGTTTACCGTTATTTCTTGTTCCTCGAAATTAAAAGTTAGTTTCTGAAATGTTTACACGGCTGTTTCAGTCGCTCCGTTTTTCGCCTGGCACCAGATGTCAGATATCAGACTTCCGCCCTTACCCCGTAGCTATGTGTTTCCGCATTCCTTAGTCTAGTGGCAAGGGAAACAGAGGATTAATACTGCGCTGTACAGTAATTAAGTCATTTTATCATCAACTTTGGCGTTGTGTAGAACGAAATTCTGCATACTTTGTCAATTCATTTTTTGGAATCTTTATTGTTTATTTATCATTTGACTGAGTGCAGCTATAGATTATTTGTTTAGTTATGTAGTTCGAGTTTGTGCTTCGCTTATAGAGTGTGAGTGAGTGTCATCATTTCTCACTGTGTGTGTGTGTGTGTGTGTGTGTGTGTGTGTGTGTGTGTGTGTGTGTGTGTGTGTGTGTGTGTGGTCTATTTTTTGCTACATTTCATCTACCTTTCTATACTGGACTTATTTCATGTAAAACGGGAGACAGTATGTGAGTGTAAATATTGTTAAGCTGTTGTTTTGCTGTTGTTGTCTTTTGTTTTTGTTGCTGTTTTGTTTAATTTCTTTTGTTACTTATGTTTTTGTTGTGGTTTTGTTTTGTTTTTCATTTTTTTGTTTGCTTTTTTTGTTTGTGTGTGTGTGTGTGTGTGTGTGTGTGTGTGTGTGTGTGTGTGTGTGTGTGTGTGTGTGTGTGTGTGTGTGTGTGTGTGTGTATGTGTGTGTATGTGTGTGTGTGTGTTGTGTTGTGTTGTGTTGTGTTGTGTTGTGTTTTTGTGTGTGTGTGTGATTCAGTTTCGTCGTTTTATTTAGATTTTTTATACTGAAACTGTTTTTCCTGTTATTCGTTGTTGTTGTTGTTGTTGTTAGTGTGTGTGTTTGTCTTATTTTAGTAGTTGTGCGTGTGTATCTGTGATAGAAGTGGTAATAAGAACTGGCAAATGGATGTCTGCTGGTTCTGTACTAAAAGACAGTTAGTGTTGAGGCTACGTAAGCCTGTATAGTCAGCCTCTGCATTGTGTGAAAGAAGGCTGCTACCTTAGTACTGTGAGAGAAATCTGTGCCATATCAAAGTGAAGGGATACTTACTAAACAAGCTGATAACGATCCTTGCGGACATCTAAACACTTATTCGGTAAGTTTGGTGTTGTCCACACACATGAAGATAGCAACTCTGAGAATATGAATGTTGTAAAAGCACAGGTGCATGAACAGTTTGTCATTTAAATTGGATTTTTTACTTTACATATGTGGTTTTCTTCTGTCAGTCATCTGATCTTTGCAACAAAAACAGCTGTTATATCTAATTTTTTTCTGCATGCCTGTTATCAGTTTCTACATGAGTCATTCCTGCGTTTGGTTATATTGTTTATGCTTCTCTTGGTGAAACTCCGACTTTGTAATTTAATGTTTTCGCAACCTACCCATGTACTGCAACACTATAAAAAGTTAACTGGCCTTGCCCTCACTGACAGCTCAGTGCGTTGCACTTATACACTGCTCTGTGCAGAGCACTCAACTGGCTAGCTGCTACTTCATAGTCCACATCTGGTTATCGTTTATCTCTCCCCTCCCATCCACCTTCCCTCCACCGCTTCCGCCCCAACCCTTTCTCAAACTAAAATCTTGCGCGGGAACAGCCGTGTTTAAAAAATTAAAACAGCAACAAACTTAGTCGTCTGTTTCTGAAATGTTTGACACTAAGTTTAAACCTTGTAAATGTTTATTAAACTGTTTATCTTTTTTATTTTGACTTGTGTGTTTTAAGGAGAGATACGTGTATTTCCTAATGCTTTTTGTTTTCTACTTCGATAATGAATTGCCCATAAGCATTATTATTGTGCCACCACATTTTCAATCCAATTTTTTTGTCTTGATTTGTCTCAAAAGTGGGATGCTCAGTTATGATCTTATGGCCATACGAGGCCAGACAATGATTTTTTACTACATAAATTACAAAATCTGATCTGACAAATCTTCCTCTCCACGTGTGTGGGCATGTGTTTAAAATATTTGCTATGTTACTGCCCGCCAGTTTGTTCAATTTTGTTTACTGACATTTGTCCGTATACATTGTAACACGCGTCTGTGCTTGTATAAATAAGTATGAGTGAGAACGAGTGTGAGTGTGAGTGTGAGTGTGAGCTAGTGTGTGAGTGTGTGTGTGTGTGTGTGTGTATGTGTGTGTGTGTGTGTGTGTGTGTGTGTGTGTGTGTGTGTGTGTGTGTGTGTGTGTGTGTGTGTGTGTGTGTGTGTGTGTGTGTGTGTGTGTGTGTGTGTGTGGTTTGATTCTAATTTTACAGTGATTTGAAATATCATTCAACTACAAGGTGGATAGTTAGTTATTGAACACAAAGAGCATTCATAAACATTCTGACGTAATATTCTGACCTGATGATGAAGATTTTGAGAAAATGATGACATACTCAGGCAAAATGTTTTCACAAAAATGACGAACTATTCACACATAACACAACACATAAACTTTGTCAAAACAGATCCTAACATTCATTTCACTTGTACGGTTAAGGTGATGTATATCGCTCATAAGTATTTTCCTTTTTAATTATCTTTTCATACTTCACCCTGTACATACTGTTGATGAACACCCCTACAATTCTGACTTTGTATCAGTACACTATACTTCAATACATGTTACTAAAATGTGTACAGAGAACAGAGCTGAACAATTATGACCGCTTTGCCATGAGTTACATAAAAAAAAAGTTGTGGGAAAATGAAAATCTTGGTTGTCCTTTTGTTTTAAAATATTTTCATTACTACATGCAAAGTTTGATTGCTTAGCAGTTCCATCATTTGGGAGACAGGTTGTACTGTGAAGACTGTCACTGGTGGATTTTCTGTATGTGTGTCTTCAAACTACCTGACCAAGTGAAAGCAGCAGGACAGTGTGGACAGGTGTGAGGTTTTTTATCCTGAGTGAGTTAGTTGATGTTTCTTCAGGTTACTGGATTCTGTAAAAGATTTCCCACAGTCGGTACATTTGTAAGGTTTGTCACCTGTGTGGATCCTCTTGTGTTTTTTTAAGTGACTAGTCTCACAGAAAGCCACCCCACAGACATCACACACGTAAGGTTTGTCACCTGTGTGGATTCTCTTGTGTCTTTTTAAGTGACCAGTCTGACAGAAAGCCGCCCCACAGACACCACAGACGTAAGGTTTGTCACCTGCGTGGATCCTCTTGTGTCTTTTTAAGTTACCAGTCAGACAGAAAGCCATCCCACAGACATCACAGACATAAGGTTTGTCACGTGCATGGACTGACCTGATGTGTGTCTGTAAGCTACTAGAACAATTAAAGTCAGAGTCACAGTGCGGACACTTGTATGGTCTGTCTCCTGTGTGTACTCTCTTGTGTGTCCTCAAGCTACCAGCCTCAGTAAAAGCCTTACTGCACACATCACACGCATACTGTTTATGACCGGTATGAATCAACTTGTGTCTCTTCAAGTCATCAGCCCGAGTAAAAGCCTTACTGCACACATCACACACATGTTGTTTATGACCAGTATGAATCAACTTGTGTCTCTTCAAGTCACCAGCCTGAATAAAAGCCTTCCTGCACACATCACACACATACTGTTTATGACCGGTATGAATCAACTTGTGTTTCTTCAAGTTACCAGCTTCAGTAAAAGCCTTGCTGCACACATCACACACATGCTGTTTATAACCAGTATGAATAAACTTGTGTGTCTTCAAATCACCAGCCTGAGTAAAAGCCTTACTGCACACATCACACACATGCTGTTTATCACCAGTATGGATCAACTTGTGTTTCTTCAAGTTACCAGCTTCAGTAAAAGCCTTACTGCACACATCACACACATGCTGTTTATCTCCGGTATGAATCAACTTGTGTCTCTTCAAGTGATCAGACCGAGTAAATGCCTTACTGCACACATCACACACATATCGCAGGATCTTCATCTCAATATCTTTCTTGTCAGTGTCCACGTCATCGACTCTTTTCTCCACACGCTCTCTGTTACTACGGTTACCAGCCCCTATATTGGTGTTCTTGTTGTCATGGCTACCAATTTCATTACTGGCAGTCTTTATCTTTGTTTCCTCTCTGTGATACCCCACCTCTCTATCACTGTTCTTATCACTGTGTTTACCTGTCTTCTCTTCAGCATTCTTGTCACTATGGTTACCCACCTCTTTGTCAACAGTTCTTACCTCAGTCGTACCACCATGGTGGCCACAACCGCCACTTTGAAGGTCAGGTGTACAAGACACAGGTAGCACAGCATGCAGTGTCTCACCATGAAAGGACTTCATATGCAATCTCAAACTGCTGAACATCACAAAGGCAGCGGAACAACGCTGACATACGTGACTTCTGTTTAGAGACAGCAGAGAGCCAGAAGTGTGGGATGGCTTCTGTAGGAGTGGACCATGGCCAGTTGTCGGCTGACATTTGGGCGTTCCTCCAGTGATTGAACGAAAAGATTGGTCATGTTTCTGTAACAAAGTTACTTTGTGTTTGTAGCAAGAAACTGTGAGGACAGCCAGCAGCAGAAGGTCCTCAGACAAGAAACCCCTGTCAGGCAGTGTTTCAGCCCCTAACTCCTGACACTCAACACAGTTAAAAGCCGAAACAACAATGTAAGACCTTATGTATTATTTCTGATCTGCACGAATAAAAAGAAGAAGAAAAGGTAAGCTCTGACACAGTCCTTATATCATATGATTTTTTTAAACATATAAACCACAAGGCAAAGTACACATTTCACTATTTCACTTGGGAGAAAAAACTGACATTTTCTTTTTCTTTCTTTACATTTCTACAAAAAAGCATTTAAAATAAACATAAACAAACACGTGGTAACACACAAAAAACAACAGTAATATCACATAACGAACACAGAACGTTTTAGTAACACTTATAGTGTAAGCTTAAACATTTATGAATTCACTGCAAAATGAAAACAGTTTTTTTCATTTCAGTTCATATTGCTTATAGCCCAGCCGACTACTACAGCCATATCAGGGCTAACACTACATCAAAAAAACGATACCCATTAAAATAAAAGACAACAGTTAAAAACCATGTTCACCGTTACCCTTACAAATCTAAAATGCAGTTAAAGAAAAACAGACGTAAAATCACATCAGGTGAAATCTATTGATCTCTTGTAAAAACTGGAAAATTACATCAGGAGGGACTTCTCGGAAGAGGTTCTTTAAGGAGCCCGCTGTGTAATGCTTTTGTCTCACATCGTACAAGTCCCAGCAATCGAAGAGGAGGTGTCTGATGCTCAAAGGCTTGTCACACGGTATACACCATAGTGCTTCTTCATTTCTTAAAAGGCATGAATGAGTGTACGATGTGTGACCTGTGTGTAACCTATACAACACTGTCTTTTTCTTACGGTTTTCTGCAGCAGATGGGAGAACTTCTTCCAGGCTAGGGTGGATTTGGAAAAGTTTGTTATCTGTCTGTTCATTCCAATCCTACTGCCATAGATTTCTCATGTAACAGTGTGCTTTCGATTTTATATCTGTGTAAGGAATCAAGGATTTAGACATCTTTTTCCCTTGTGGCGTTCTTGGCCAGGCAGTCACTGACGGCAAAAGGAAACATGAATACATGTCACGAAGATGATATACATATATTCCCTGTTGAGAAACATAAGGTTGTAGTTGTGCCATACCATCTTCTGTTGCACTGGCGTGAACAAAAGGTTACCTTGGCAGTATTTTGTTCACATCTTGACCTCGTGATTTGTTATTTTCAAAAAGAAAACATTTATTTGGAAGGAATTTGTCAATATTGCATTCGTAGAGAAATGATCATGTGAACATTATGATTAGATCACAAATTCTATCGTTTTTACAGTTTCACCCATGTCAAGTGTTTCGTTTGCTTTGCTTTGTTTCTTTGTTCATGTTTTTTTTTTTTTATCATACAAATTTTAATCTCTTTACTTCTTGAGTGAAGATTAACAGGAAAAGCTTCAAATCTAGAAAAATCTGTATCAACACACACATTGATAACATCATACATATGCCCATACATTTGATTAACATACACAAATATTGTACAAATTTTCCTAGCAATGAATTATGAACGGGTATACTACTGATATGTCCCTTATGTATCAGGATTAGTTTTCTATGCCTCAGTTCAGTTGGTCTGAATTTAACTACGACTTTTTTTGCAGTTAACGTCATGCGATACAGGCTTCTGGATTTAAGAGATACATTTTAAATTCACTCAGATTGAATCGCACAGTGACAGTGTGCGTGTGTGTATGTGTGTTATGTACGTGATCACAAAAAGTGAAACTTTGTGTTTACTTTATCATGTGAATCCAGTGGAATTGAACATAATCCATGAAAGTGTTTTTTCTAACCTTCATTGTTTTCTGCTTCTTTTTCTTTGTGTTGCAACTTTCATCTTCACTGGAATCTGGGAACTCGATGTCACTGGTTCGGGTGACAGAGAAAGTCACCTGATCATCAGTCAATTCATCACTAGTTGGCTCTGTCAACAAACAAGATGGGGAATAATTTTAGCTTAATTGTACATGCCGAGTTCTTACGCATCAAACCAAACCATACATCCTAGACTAACGTACGAAAGTATCGAATGATATTAACAATACAGTTACTGAAATGATTTGACGCAGTGTTTTTATTCTAAAATGAAAACCATACTCTATAGTACTCGTCTTCTCCTCTACTTCGTATGTTTTACCTAAAAAATTAATTATCTGTCTTTTTATTGACTGGAACCTTTCAACAGTATAAAGCATACTATTCAGACTTCATTAAGAAGTGTTATTGAATCGCTGGGATAAAGTATTTCAAAAGTTTGCACTTTTTCCCAGGATCCCTCACATTAGACCACACAGTATTTGTTTTGTTTCAGACTAACAGTGCATTAGACTGGATATGGGGTCTAAAGTTTGGTCACAATCAGTTGATAAACAACCAACAAAGTCTAGCTGACAACTGTCAATACATTTTGCATATCTGTGACCTTGACCTTTCTCAGTGAAGCATGGAGATTAGGACATTTACTTAATAACGCACATTTGGGACCGAAAATACTCAAAATCTGTAATCAAATAACTGAGATATCGCCAAGAATTTATTTTAACTTTTTGGACAAACAGTGGACCCAGTGGTCCATACTAAATGCATTCGAGACTATTCACTGAAAGGGAGCTATGAATCAAGTAATTATGGTGAAAATCCATCCACAAACAAATGGGAATGTGCTGCTGACACAGTTCAAATGCAACATGCACATATTCACACACACATACACATACATGCATATATATATATATGGTCATGGCTACGAAATGGTGTCTAAAAAGTGTGACACATAAGCAGCAAAATGTTTATGGAAAAATAGTGTGCAAACCAAACAGCAGGACAAAAACCATGACAAATAATCCAACTTGCAAGTCAATTGGACATTTATCACTCCTGTAAACAGAGACAATATGATGTTCCTTTGTACATAACATCACACGATGTCACAAACCTTGTAAAGGAAAGAACCTGAGAAGGAACAGATACTTTGCTCAAAATAGTGTGAACACATTACAGCAGGTCCAGTTCGTACATCTGAAGGCAGGACAGGAAAATCAAACACACCAAAATACAAGAAAATAAAAGGAGAAGATTTTGTACAGGACAGCAACGGACATATCAATGTATTAACAGAAAAAAACAAGCGATCCTGGCCAGATTCTGTTGTACATAACATGGGAAAATGATTCACAACAAAAACTTGATCAGCTTTTTTTCCTTCCTGCCATTCCACTGGGCGATTTTCGCTTCACGGGGCGAAAGGCACAAAGCCGTATCAATGAAACAACCAAGTCAATGTGGTCAGCGTGCGAAAGCTGAAATGTCAGTCCGCATGAAAAAAATAGTACATAACACTGCGCTCACAACAGAAAGCAGAAGCTGAATTTCATGGCAGACTGCGCACATTGTAAACATCACATCGCTCTTTTGAATAAGACAAACTTAAATACATTCATTTTTGAGAGAATCGGTTATTTTTACTTCATGGGTTTTACCCGAATTAGTGCTAAATCAACGATTCTTAAGCACAAGGGAAATTTCACAACGAACAGTGATGTACTCGAAGCAGATTTTGTTTCTACTTCCTGCGCCCACTATTTGCCGATGTAGAAGTATGAGGGCTTTATGCATTCAATTTAATGTTGATCAAGCCCCAGACATTAAAGTTTCTTGTACTCGTTGTAGCGTATCACTCAATCGATTGCGCACACTCTTTGAAGTGTCATAAAAATGATCTCCAACGACAAAACAAACGACAAAATACTGATTTTCGGAACTGTTATCAGTTGCTGTGAGGGGAAATACACCCAGGCGCAAAGGTTATTACTTCATTTTCACATTACATTAATTTTGTGGCTATATTTGAGGTATAGAGTACGTAAATTTAGCTCCAAACTTCGGTAGTAGCGCACGCAGCCCGTTCGACGCCATTTCGTAGCCGTGACCATATGTATATATATTACATATATACATGAAATTATATATATATCTGTCTCTCTCTCTCTAGATATATATGTATATGGGTATATAGTGTGTATATGTAATATATATACATATGGTCACGGCGTGTGTGTGTGTGTGTGTGTGTATATATATATAATATATATATATATATATATATATATATATATATATATATATATACACACACACTATATATATATATATATATATATATATATATATATATATATATATATATATATATATATATATATACACACACACACACAAACATCCACGCTAAAAAAAATCACTTTAAAAAGATTAAAAAGCATAGCACTGCTGTATTGGTTACACCAGTTTTCAACTGTGAATAATGTCTTGTGGCAACTATACATTTTTGAGTCAAAACTGTGAACGAAGTGAGAATATTACATACCTGGCTGTGTGAGGGATGAACGTTTTTTGTTCTTGGTATCATTGTCCTCTCGTATAATGCCCAGTTCCTTTCCATACTCTTTGCCATACCACACCAGGATCTCTGTACCCGGCTGTAAAACGACACAAACAGAACTTGCAGAATGTGATACACAATGTTAGTAATGCAATATAACAGTGCAATGGAGTAATTTCAAAAAAAATTCAGAATACAATTAGGAAAAGAAATCAGAAAAAGGGTAAATTACCTGATGAAAGACTGACACAGAAGTATCACATATACTTCAATAAGAATAGAGAGAGATTACGTGCTCAATGGAAAACTGCTTAATGTGTATTTTTGAAATGTACATCACTAATCTGTATATGAAATGCCACAGTTCTTCTGTCTTTGTGTTCAGTCAGTGTTAATAAATCATGTCGGATAGCACACTTGTTCTGTAAGATTGTGGGTCAATCTAGGATGTCTAAGTTAGTGAAGAACTCCCACCTTTGTAAGCAATGAAATCAGGTCACAAGACCTGAATAGTTGTATAGACACTAGACATGACAGGACACATCAAAGTCCATGGTGATCCAGTCTGTGCAGTGTGCATGTGTGTGTGTGTGTGTGTGTGTGTGTGTGTGTGTGTGTGTGTGTGTGTGTGTGTGTGTGTGTGTGTGTGTGTGTGTGTGTGTGTGTGTGAAATAAAGCCAAAATGAATCTGGTTAAAAACAACAACAAACATGTCTGTACAGAGATGAAACTGAAGACTGACACTGAGCCGCCTTTAGCTGAAGAACACAATTGAAATGTTGGAGTTTATTGAACAGACAATAGATTACTGTGTCAGAACACTATATTGCATTCTATTGTTCAAATCAGGGCTTAAAACAGGAGGAGGAAAAAAACCACTGAAACTAGGGGGGTCCGGGGGCTATGAATGCTTGCAAGCCGATCACGGATGCCTTGCTCCTTTGTATTTTTAAAAAAACATTTTTTTTAAACAAACCGAAATCGCGGAGTTCCGCCCAGACGCTGAACTAAAATTTTAAGCCCTGTCAAATACAACGTACACGTACGCTACAAAGAAGCACTAGTTTATCTGTGGTTTTGATAATACGTCGACTAGTTGTATACTGGTAAGGCCTGAAGTAAACCACATCTGGGAAGGCACCAGAAGCCAATGGTATTCCTGCAGATATCGACCAGAACAGGGGCGAGATGCTCTGTGAGAGGCTGACAACTCTGTACAAGTCTACATGGAAGAAGGAAGAAGTTCCTCAAGACTTTAAAGATGCTATGATCATTTACATGCACATTCACATGACAAAAGGCGAGAAGACTTTACGCTATAAACATTGGGGGATATCCCTCCTGTCCACTGCGGGAAAGGTCTTGTCAAAATCATCACGAACAAAGTTATCATCCATGTAGCCATGCCCATCGTTTCTGATTCTCTGTATAGCTTTTGTGGTGGAAAAGGTGCAGGTGATACAACATTTGTAAATCGCCCTCTGCAAGAGAAGTGTTGCAAACAAAATCAGGAGCTCCTCATGTTTGTTTGTAGATCTGACTAATGCATTGATGCTATTAACCGGATGATACTATGAAAGTTTGCCTGCCTTCAGAAGTTTGTATCACTGACTGCTTCCTTCGGCAATGGCACGCTGGCCTGGGTGAAATGAAAGAGTGAGTTCACCTGAACTCTTCTTAGTGCAGAGCGGAGAGAAACAGGGATGCGTTATGGTATCCACATTCTTTTCCATCCTCTTTGCGACAATGTTGATTGATGCATTCAGAGACTTTGACAGGGTCGTGTATATCACATTCTGTTTTGGAGGAAAATTCCTGAATTTATGGAGCCAAGCCCAAAGTGCTCAAAGCAGTTCTGCGAGAAGTTTTCTTCACAAACAACTGTGCACTGGCTGCATGCTAGCACAAGGATGTTCAGTGCATCACTGAGCGATTTGCTGTGGCCTGCAAATGCGTCAGCCTTAACATAGCCTCAGCAAAATGTGGGCTACGTATCAGCCAATATCATCCTAGACTTTTGACTCTCTATCACCCCTGATTGTCATCAAAATCTGGAGATCAAAACTCTAAAGAAATATGCTGCTTGTGGCAGCACAGTAAGTAGCAATCGATGTCTAGAGGCTGAGGCGTATAGATTTGTAACACAAGGTATCCCGTTTATATTCAATTCTATTTAAGACAGGCAAGCAGTGAAAAGAGTGAAGGAGAGGACTGATATGATCAAACTTTTCCTTTTTGAGGACAAGACGAGCAGCTATGTTTTGTATGTGCTGCAGACACACGAGAGAAGAAGCTGATAGTCCACTCAGGAGAGCACTACAGTAATCAAGACGAAACAAAATGAGAAATGTCAGCAGGCCCTCTAGATACCAGTGAAATGAATATACCAAACTGTACTTCATTTCATAAAAAGTACTTCTGTCAGTATACCTGTATATCACAGTGGGCTCTGTAATACACCTCCCCACAGTGCTGGTAAGCCGTCACGTTCTGTTCAGCTCTGGACCTGGCACAGTTCACATATCTCATCCAGTTGGCTGTCTTGCAATCTTTGGCGTCCACAAAGTAACTGTAGCCTTCATCTGTAGTTATCTGAGAAACAAAGTCAGTGGACATGTGTACATTCTTCATGTAAATCAATGTGTGTGAATAACACTGCATAATTACAGTCTTCATGTCAATAATGGGTGTGAATAACACTGCATAATTAGTCTTCAAACAAATAATGGGTGTAAATAACACTGTATAATTACAGTCTTCATGTCAATAATGGGTGTGAATAACACTGCTTAATTGCAGTCTTCATGTCAATAATGGGTGTGAATAACACTGCTTAATTGCCGTCTTCAAACAAATAATGTGAGTGAATAACACTGCATAATTACAGTCTTCGTGTAAATCAATGTGTGCGAATAACACTGCATAATTAGTCTTCATGTAAATCAATGTGTGTGAATAACACTGCACAACTACAGTCTTCATACAAATAGTGTGAGTGAATAACACTGCATAATTACAGTCTCCATGTAAATCAATGTGTGTGAGCAACAGCATAATTGTCTTCATGTAATCATGTGTGATAACACTGCATAATTCAGTCTTATGTAAATCAATGTGTGAATAAACTGCATAATTACAGTCTTCATGCAAATAAGTGTCAATAACACTGCATAATTACAGTCTTCATGTAATCTATGAATGTGTGTGAATAACACTGCATAATTACAGTCTTCATGTAAATCAATGTGTGTGAATAACACTGCATAATTACAGTCTTCATGTCAATAATGTGTGTGAATAACACTGCATAATTACAGTCTTCATGTAAATAATGGGTGTGAATAACACGCATAATTAGTCTTCATGTAAATAATGGGTGTGAATAACACTGCATAATTAAGTCTTCATGTAAATCAATGTGTGTGAATAACACTGCATAATTACAGTCTTCATGTAAATCAATGTGTGTGAATAACACTGCTATACTTAGTCTTCATGTAAAAGTGTGAATACACTGCATAATTCAGTTCATGTAAAGGTGAATAACAGCATATAGTCTCATGTAATAATGTGTGAATAACACGATATTTCTTCATGTAAATGTGTGAAACCTGCATATTACGTCTCATGTAAATATGGTGGAATAACACTGCATAATACAGTCTTCATTAATAATGGGTAATACACTGCATAATACAGTCTTCATGTAATAAGGGTGTGAATAACACGGCATAATTACGTCTTCATGTATATGGAATAAATGCAGACGTTTCATGTAATAATGTGTGTATAACACTGCATAATTACAGTCTTCATGTAATAATGTGTGGAATAACACTGCATAATTACAGTCTCATTAAATAGGTTGAAACATGATAATTACAGTCTTCAGTAAATAAGTGTGTGAATAACACTGCATAATTACAGTCTCATGTAATAATGGGTAATACACTGCTAATGTTCATGTAATAATGGGTTTTAATAACACTGCATAACTACAGTCTTCATGTAAATAATGGTGTAATAACCTGCATAATAGTTAATATGTGTTGAATAACACTGCACAAGAACAGTTTTCATGTAGATCAGTATGTGTGAATAACGCTGCATAACTACAGTCTTCATATAAATAAATGTGTGTGAATGACACTGCATAATTCAATATTACAATGAGGAAGCTATTACAAAAGAAGCAAGTCATACAATCACCACTGAAGTCAAAACTGTTTTGACTTCCAACCAGCCTCTATCCAGGGTCAAGTGCACCATGGGCTCATAGGGATTAGACAGTCGAGTGTCATCCATGTTAAGGATACATCCTTGGGATGTTACTGAATTCCTGACCACCAACACGGGTGTCTTGTATCTTTCGATCTCTTGGGACTGGTTGATACCAAGATATACTATGACTGAAGGGAACCAGTCACCGTGATGTAGTGGTTAACGCAATGGGCTACCGACTGGAAGGTTGTGGGTTTGAGTCCACCTCAGTCCTTTCAAAAATCATTGTGGGATTTTTCGGCTCTAACCGGCTCCTACACAGACTCGGGCATGCTATGAACTTGTTGGGAAGACTGGGACCACACGGTCAAGTCTCATCCACTTCACGGATGCGTCATTGAGGGTGCTGCACAAATCTTCTGACCAGCACCGCTGGTGTCTGTATCTCTTGCGCCTGGTTAACGCCAGGATATAATATGATAGTAAGCATAGAGTACAGCCCTGTCACGCAGTCTCAATCCTAGATGGATTTCCATAGCATCTGATTACTATCCTCATTGACATCATCATCATCGCATTGTAAAAACTGTGCTAGTTCTGTGGCCATTAACGTGGCGCAGAAAATGGGACCAAAAAAAAAAAAGTGAGTGCAAAGGTAACCTCCCTGGTTGTGAGGATTCTTAAAAAACAGATACTATGACTGAAGGGGTCACAAAGTCTGAATGCGATATGGAATTCTACAGCATCATTACTGTTATTCCCATTCTCATGTTTCACCTTTGAATTGTGAAAAAGTGTCCCAGAATCTCTGGTCTTTCATGCCCTGCTATCATGGTCACCTCAGTTTTCTTCCTTGCTCTGCTGTTAAAATCAGTAACTCATTGCCTTTCATTGTTCGACATATCCGATCCTACCTTTATTGAAATCTCATCTCAAAATGTTCATTTTCCAGCAGTTTTTACATTAGTGTCCATCTCCTCAGTCCACCTCATCTGCTGACATATTCTTTCAAAATGTGTTATTCGTTTGTGTGTGTGTGTGTGTGTGTGTGTGTGTGTGTGTGTATGTGTGTGTGTGTGTGTGTGTGTGTGTGTGTGTGTGTGTGTGTGTGTGTGGCGTGTGTGTGCGTGTGTGTGCATGTGTGCGCGCATACATGCATGCGTGTGCATCTGTAGTCATGAAAAGCTGTAAATTGTAAAGGGCTTTGTCCTTGATGAAAGGCGCCATATGAACACCCACTTATTATAATTTCAATCATTAGTAGTAGTAGCAATATAAGTCTGCAAGTGTGCTGGAGACCTGGGATAAGCTGTATGGGGACAGTGACACAGAGGTAATGACAAAAAAAAAAGAAAAAGAAAAACTAAATAATCACACATTTCACAAAAACACACTACCAGACAGCAGAAATGAAAAATAAAAAAAAAACCGAAAAAGACAAAATATACCAAACCGTCACCACAACACACTATCCTCCAGCACCAGTGGGAAAAAAACAAAGAGAAAGAAAAGAAGAATCAAACAAAGACACGTGTGATAACACCACACTACCTGCCAGCAGTATCCCGAGGAGTAAGCAACATCAGGGTCTGTAACACGACGTCCCTGGTAAGGACCAAAACGGGAACGCAAGGGGAAGAACTGGATGGCAAACACTCCAAGTCCAGCATCAGGGATGCCTGACTCTCTGACTTCCAGGCCTGGGGGTAGAGTTTTCATGGCTCTCTGGGGGTCACCACGTTCATTTGTGGACACCTATTACAATAAATAATTTTCACTCTGAATGGCCTGTGTACATTACCATAAAATACTACCAATTTCTTAATGACTCAATGAAAATAAGCTTTTGTAAGATCCATAGTAAAGCATTACCAGTTGATTTCTACAATTTCTCTTTCTCATCATTTTTTTTTTGGGGGGGGGGGGGGGGGAATTCTTTTGCTTCTTACCTGACGTTAAGGTATTTGATATCAGGAATGAAGACTTACAGGAGTGTCCTCCACCACATGGAAAGGTCCGTGTTCTGGACAGTCCCCTTGGTATTCTTGATCACACTCCTCACAGTCTGTCACATCATCAAAATATATATGGTGAATTGATTACACATCGTGTAACACTCCTCACAGTCTGTCACATCATCACAATATGTATTCTAATTTAATTACACATCACACTCCTCACAGTCTGTTACATTATTACAACATTTATGGTGAATTAATTACATATCACATTCCTCACAGTCTGTCACATCATCACAACATATGGTGAATAAATTACATATCGCATTCCTCACAGTCCATCACATAACAACACTATAGTTAATCAATACACATCACACTCCTCGCAGTCTGTCACATCACAACACTATAGTTAATTAATACACATCACACTCCTCACAGTCTGTCACATCACAACACTATAGTTAATTAATACACATCACACTCCTCACAGTCTGTCACATCACAATACTATAATTAATTAATACACATCACACACTTCAGTCTTTTATATCCCAACATCTATACTTAATATGCATCACACTCCTCACAGTCTGTCACATCACAACATCTGTAGTTAATTGGTACACATCACACTCCTCACAGTAACATATCACAACATATATGGTGAATTAATACACATCACATTCCTCACAGTAACATATCACAACGTATATGGTGAATTAATACACATCACACTCCTCACAGTAACATATCACAACGTATATGGTGAATTAATACACATCACACTCCTCACAGTAACATATCACAACGTATATGGTGAATTAATACACATCACACTCCTCACAGTAACATATCACAACATATATGGTGAATTAATACACATCACACTCCTCACAGTAACATATCACAACATATATGGTGAATTAATACACATCACAGTCTTATATGGATAATTAACACACACCAGTCTGTCACACTATAACATTTATGGACAATTGATACATGACAATCTCTTATTCAAATATTTACAGACAACAATCAATGTCATACATAATTGTGTGAATATGAACGAAAACTGAGATTTTTAGAGTAGACGGATGAGACAAGACAGGATGGTTAAGAGAGAAGGGGGAGTGAAGAGAGAGACAGGGAGAAAGACAAAGGGACACAGAAAAGAGTTTTAGAGAAAGCGAGAGAGAGGGTGAGAGAGAGAGAGAGGAACAATGACTGTTACAGAACACACACACACACACACACACACACTAAACATTTAGGTAAAAAAGTCCCAGGTATTCCAGCGCACCTATACATGTATGATTAACGAACATGTGATATTGTCCATCTCATGGTCAAAACGCATGTTAAAAGTATGTATGTTATATTGTCAGTGTTGTGACTAGCCAAGAACGCTATGTTTACAATAAAAAAAAACTAATACAGAAAAATATCCGAAAAGAAAACTGCACAAACAAACAAAAAAAGCTCGTACAGATAAATTCGTCATCATTGGGAACTTCTAGTTTCATGCAGTTCACTTCTTCCCTCTTCCTGAAGCTGTAAACATGTGGCTCCTCTTTGGGTTTTTCCGTCTTTTGTCTGGTCTTCCTCTTGACTTGAGGGGTGGCTTTCTGTGAAGGTAAACATAACTGTATGTAGTTCAGTTCATATCACATGCGTTGTCATCAACACTACTGATTACTTTAATACTTTGGATTTTTCTGTTTCTTATCTGGTCTTCCTCTTGACTTGAGGGGTGGGGTTTTGTGAAGGTAAACATGACTGTGTGTAGTTCAGTTCACATCATGTGCGTTGTCATCAACACTACTGATTACTTTAATACTTTTGTCTACTCTTAAGTTCAGTTTTCAAGAATGAAAAGATTCCAACTGTCCTGAAACAAAAAGTCTACGACCAATGCATTCTGCCCACAGTCACCTACAGAGCAGAAACATGGCTTTGAAACTAAGAACAATGCAGCAAGCACATGAAAGAATCATGCTTGGTATCATCTGGAAAGATCGCAAAATGGCTCAGTGGATTAGAGAAAGAACGAAAGTGCGAGACATTCTAGCAACCATCAACAAATTGAAATGGAACTGGGCAGGACATCTCATCCAGAGAATGGACAATTGTTGAACAACAAAAAACATTCTGGATGCCAAAAGACAGCACTCGCAACAGAGGAAGACAGAAAAGTAGATGGAGAGACAACCTAGATGGATCTGACAAAAACTGGAGAGGAAAAGCGCCGGAATGAAGTGAATGGAAACAGCTGGGGAAGGCTACGTCCAACAATGGACTTTCGATGGCTGAAAAGAGGAAGAAGAGAAAGTATTGAAGGCTTTATAGAAAACGTACAGGTGAGTGGACCAGCAACACAGAAAAATGTCAGAAACTGAGAACGCAATGGAACAAGGCAGAAACAAAGGAAATGATAGAAAAGAAGACATTTCTAGCACAGAATTTCCAGAAGATGGGGATACTATTCATACTGAAAGAGCCCCCAGCAATCCCACAGAGGAATCAATAATACAAGTAAAACTTATGTGTAGTGCACTAATCCAATCAATCAACCGGTCACTTAGTCACTCAATCGATCAATCAACATTAAAAATCAATCAACCAGTCAGTAAATCATCAATGCGATTTCCAATCATTCAACAAAGCAACCCTTTCATCAGTCAACAAATGAATAAATAGATGAAATCTCATGACCAAATCAGTAAATAAATGAAAACTAATGACCAAGCTGACAAATGTAGGCACGTAAAATGAGCAACTGAATTCATGAATGAACTAAAGAACATTCAATCAATCAATCAATCAATTCAATTAATGAACATTCAATCAATCTCTTCAAAGTCCCAGCCTCAATGAAAGCCTTACTGCACACGTCACACATACTTGCTTTGTCACAAACGGTGTATGACTTGTATGAATTCACTCCTGTGTCTTTTAAGTTACCAGCCTGACTAAGCCTTACGGTACAAGACACAAAACAAACAAGCTTTCAACCAGTATGACTTAACTTGTGCTTCTTCAAATTACTACCCCGAGTAAACGCCTTATTGCACACATCACAAACAAACTGTTTATGACCCAGATGAATCAACTTTTGTCTGTTTAAGAGACTAGCCTGAATAAAAGCCTTACTGCACACATCACATGTGAATTGTTTACAATCTGTATGAACTACCATGTCTGTCTTCAAGCTACTACTCTGAGTAAACACCTTATTGCACATGTCACAAACGAACATAAGCAGTATGAATCAACTTGTGTGTCTTCAAGGTGCTAGCGTCCAATAAGCCTTACTACACACATCACAGACATTTGGTTTATAACCAGTATGAATCAACTTGTCTGTTCAATCCAGAAATCTGAATAAAAGCTTTATCACATATGTCACAAACTCTCTACGACCTGTATGAATCAATTTGTGCCTTATTGCATATGTCACAAACAAATGGATTATGACCAGTATGAACCAACTTGTGCTTCTTCAAGTTACTAGCGTAACAAAAAGCTTTACTGCACATGTCACAAGCAAATGGTTTATGTCCAGTATGAATCAACTTGTGCTTCTTCAAGTTACCGGAGTCATAGAAAGCCTTATCAAACACACACCTAAATGAATCAACTAGTGTCTCTTCAAGCTACTAGTCTGAGTAAAAGCCTTATCGCACACATCCCAAACAAACGGACTACGGCCACTATGAATTAACCTGTGTATCTTCAAGTGACCAGCCCGCATAAAAGCGTTACTGCACACATCACAAACAAATTGTTTATGACCTATATGAATCAACTTGTGCGTCTTCAAGCTACTAGCCTGAGTAAAACTCTTACTACATACGTCACACACATGTTGCTTGACTTGTTCTGCCACATCTTCTTTGTCAGCTTCATTATCATCAACTTAATCTTTCCTTTTCCCCATACCCTTCCACTTACCATTGTTACTTACCTCCTGAATGTTCAGGTCTTCATGGTAACCCATCATCATGTTAGTGTTCTCATCAGTACTGTCACACTCCTCCCTGATCTTCATCTCTCTTTCATCACCATGGTCATCTACATTTTTGTCAATGTTTTCATCAATGTAGTTACCTTCCTCCTTAACATATTTGACCTCTCTTGCATCACCGTGGCAACACACCTGTTCTTCAATATTGTCACAGTCTTAATTTTCACCTCTCTTTTATAACCATGGTCATCTTCCTGTCTGTCAGTGTTTTTGTCAACACAGTTACTCTCCTTAATATACTTTAGCTCTTCCTCATCCCTATAGTAATCTTTTAGCTCTCTCTCATCACCACAGAAATCAACCTTTTCATCAAAGCTCTCATCACCACGGTTACACTCCTCCTTAATCTTCATCTCCGTCTCAACATCACTGTCAACATCACCACCACCACTATAACCGTCAGGTGTGGAGGACACAGGCAGCTCAGTGTGCAGATGTGCACCATGGAATGTCATCAAGTGAACCCTCAAACTGTTGGACATCACAAAGGCAGTGGAACACAGCGGACACACGTGACTTTTGTGCAGAGACAGCAGTGAGGCAGACGGGTGGGTCAACTCGTGTATATGTGGACTGTGGTCAGCTGTCGACTGATGTCTGGGTGTCTCCACACAGATGGACAACACAAGTTGTCCTGGTTTCTGTAACCACAGAAATACACCATTCAGGTCTGGCAGCTGACACAGGGGTACACTTGCATGACTGCAAAGGTTTGTACAGTTACTGTTATTGCTATTTAAAGCTCAGCCAACTGCGCAGAGCCATACCAGGGCTATACCAGACTAGTCATCATTAAAAGTAATAATTGGGCGATAGTAGGTCCAATCCATTTTGTATTTTTGTGCAGTCATTCTCAACAATTGACTTATATAGTTCAATGTCATATCTAAGTTCTTTTTTTCAAAAGATGTATAGATTTGGCATCAGTTTTTCACATTTACACTGATAAATGAAATATTTTCAAAAAAGCAAAATAAAGTAAAAATTTTTACCACTTTTATACTTTTGATCAAATCCCAAAATAATCATTTGTTTGACAGTTTCAAACTGCTAATATCTGTGTAACTTGTCTGTACAAATGTTTCCAATTCTTTCCAAAATAACTGTATATACTGACTGTGCTCGATTGCAGAAATTACACAATTGCTTTGTACTAAGCCATTACAGAAATTACACAATTGCTTTGTACTATACCCATTTCTTTGAGTTCAATATTAGTAGCCAGTATTCGATGGATCACTCTTATCTGAAACCATTTAAGTTTAATTTCTGTAATACTCTATAAGCTTGTAAAGCATCATGTCCAATTAATTTCTTTTCCAAATGTTAATTCCCATTTAGTGCAACAATTTGGATGCTTATCGTCGTTGGTTACAATTTCATAGAACAGTTTTGTTCCTTTCGTTTGTGAATTAATTGCTTTGACAAAACATGGAATCATCTGAGTTTTGTTATTAACAACTAGGATATTAATTTTCTTTAGGTAATCTTAGATTGATTTTATGCAAAGAAGTAATTTAAGAAATTCACATCTATGTTGTATTTTTCAATGAATTATTCATATGAATAAAAATTACCAGTATCATCGACGAAGTGACAGTTTTGAGAGAACATCTTTTGAACATTTGGGCTGTAATCTCTATCCAAATACTTCATATATTTTAAAAAGCTGGATGTCACAAGGCAAACATAAACTGAATGATGACAAAACAATCTGACCTGTGATCGGACACAGGCATCATTGTTCAGCATGTCCCGTCCAGCATCACCATTGCAGCAATCATCAACGACAGCTGGCAGACCTTTTTTCTCCATGTCTGAGTCGTCGCAAGCATCATCCCAAACAGAAGAGTGACTGTCATGGATACTTGTGGCCTTGGACTGCTGATCTTTGAACTCCTCACCGAAAGAGTGGCAGTGCCCTTCCATCATCACAGACATCAATTATCTCCAACTGCCCTCTCAATCACTGTCTGCTGCTACCTCGATCACTGAAATCATGATGACAAACAGTACTGTTGTTATTGTTATTGTTGTTTAACCCTTTGACTCCCGCACCTATCCACCAACTGCTTTATCTCAACCCTTTGACTCCCTCATCCTATCCACCAGCTTCCTGCAGGAAGCTGATGGATAGGGTGAAGGAGTCAAAGGGTTAAGTTTTTGCTTTGTTAGTATGGTCACACAGTTCAGGATGCTGGTGGACAGGGAGCGGGAGTCAAAGGGTTAAAGCCCAGCTGACTGCGTACAGCCATATTAGGGTTATAACTGCTTTCAAACATACAAAACAGAAAAAAACAGAAAATTAGGTATACATATCAATGCATTCACGCACATAATCCAAGAGCATACCCCTGGCGCTGACCACTCCGTCCAATTTATCACACAGTGGATTTAAAAAACACACCTGAATACAAATTTAAGCATACCTGAGGACACCAAAACATATATAAAAACGGGCATAAATTACCCCAAATTGCTTCCGCTTATCTCACCTCCCCACAACCAAAAATGCACTTAATACATGTACCCAATTATCAATCCTAAGAAAAAGTACGTAAAACCTTACCCAACACATACAGGTGAATGGACCAGCAAGGCAGAAAATGACAGGAAGAAATGACAGAACGCAAAGGAGGAAGAAAGAAACAAAGACAGTGACAGAAAAGAGTGAATTTCTAGCACATAATTTCCAGAAGGTGGGGATACTATTTATACTGAAAGAGCCCCCAGCATCCCCATGGGGGGTGACAACAGTATGATACATCTGATGGAAATGTAAATTAACTACATAGAAGTAATTAGGGTAAATATATAAGTGATTAGGGTAAATAAATAACAACAGAAACAACCACTCCTTTCCTTCCCTCTCCATTCCCTTTCACTTTTCTCTCATCCCTGCCAATATGATCAATGTTGGAGTGTGTACAAAGGGAGAGGGCTGGAGGTTGATGGGGATAGTCAATGTGTATGTTGGGGGTAAGGGTTGAGGAATGAGTGATGCTAGATATGATACAGCACAATACTTTCCTCTTTGTTTTGTTGTACTTTGGAATTTTGTTTTGTTTTGTTTTGTTTTGTGTTGTTTTCTTGTTTTGTTTTGTTTTCCAATACAAGTGTGACTGCCTGCGTTCAAGCAAACAGGAACCAGAAAAACCATGATAAAAGAATAAGAACGCATATTTAATACAACCAGACAAGACAGTTGCAAATTTTCGGCCAACTGGCCTTTGTCAAGTGTAAGATCACAAACAAACAAACACCAAATACAAAAATTAGGAGTAAAAGACTGAAACTTCCCTGCTGCTTCGTCCAATGTGAGAGTCAGTTTAGTCCTTTTCTCACACTGGATGAAGCAGCAGGGAAGTTTCAGTCTTTTTCTCCAATTTTTGTATTTGGTGTTTGATTGTGATCTTACGCTTGACAAAGTTAGCCAAAAATTTACACCTGTCTTGTCTGGTTGTATTAAATGCATGTTCTTATTCTTTTTTTGTGTGTTTTTGTTTTGTTTTGTTGTTTTGTTTTGTTTTGTTTCGTTTTCTCCTGCGCTCCATCCATTGCAAAAACTCAACCCTTTGACTTCCTCACCCTACCCACCAGTTTCCTGCAGGAAGCTGTGGATACAGTGAGTGAGTCAAAGGGTTAAGTTGTTGCTTTGCTGGCATGGCTGACAATGCAGGATGCTGGTGAACAGGGTGCAGAGTCAAAGGATTAAGGATCATTATACTCAGGGAGGCTACTTTCATACTCTTTTTTTTTATTTTTTTTTATTTTTTTTTTTTGTTTGTTTGTTTGGTTTTTTTTTGGTCCAATTTTCTACACCTTAATTCAAACTCAAGTTCATATTGCTTATAGCCCAGTGGACCACTAAAGCCATATCAGGGCTAACACCACGTCAAAAACAACAACCCGGTTATGACAAAAAGACAACAGTTAAAAACCATGCTCACTGTTAACCTTGCAAGTCTAAAATGCAATTAAAGAAAAACAGCCATAAAATCATATCAGGTGAAATGGACGCAGAAACTGGAACAGTTTTATAATACAGTGATAATGATGTTGATGAGTATGATAATCATGATGCTATGGCGTTCCATCTAGGATTGAGACTGCGTGACAAGGCTGCACTCTACACTTATTATCACAATATATTCTGGCATCAAGCAGGCCCAAGAGATACAGACACCTGTGGTGCCGGTCAGAAGATTTAAGCAACACCCTCAATGACACATCCATGAAGTGGATGAGACTTGACTGCGTGGTCCCAGTTTTCCCAATGAGCCCAAGCATGCCCAATTCTGGGTACAAGCAATTACAGCCGAAAAATCCCACACTGACTTTTGAAGGGACTGATAGGGATTCAAACCTACAACCTTCCAGGTGGTAGTCCGTTGCACTAACCACTACTATCATTTCTAACCGTCTCTCAGATTCACTTTCATGCATATGTACACACACACACACACACACACACACACACACACACCACACACACACACACACACACACATATATATATATATATATATATATATATATATATATATATATATATACTATATATATAATTATATATATATATATAAAATATATATACATATATACACACATGTATATATATGTATGTATGTGTTTGCAGACAAACCAAAAAACAAAGACAACAAACTAGAATGTTGAGCCTGGTACTTTGGCCTGTGGTAGTTATTACATATATATATATACATTATAATACATATATATATAATATATATAATATATATATATATATATATATATATATGTATATGTGTGTGTGTGTGTCACTGTGTGTGTGTGTGTGTGTGTGTGTGGTGTGTGTGTGTGTTATGTAATCTATACAACACACACACCACACACACACACACACACACACACACACACACACACACACACACACACACACACACACACATAATATATATATATATATGTGTATATAACATATCATCATCATCATCATGTTGAGCTTGCTCGGCTATCCATGACACGTTTCTTCCATCCTTCTCTGTCAGACACTGCAGTAGGTAGTTCATCATACTGACAGCCCGTATCATCCATCATATATGTATATATATTATATACAACTACCACAGGCCGAAGTATCTGGATCAACATTCTAGCTTCTTGTCTTGTTTTTTTTGTCTATCTGCATATATATATATATATATATATCATCATCATCAGGTGCCCTGCCACATGGCGTTGGCGATCATGGACTTCCATCTGTCTCTATCTTGTTGCCCCGAGCATCTCCTCCACCCTCCTCATCTTCAGCCACTCTGCAAGTCTGTCTAGCATCTTCTCTCTGGGTCTACCCAATGCTCTCCTTCCCTCCAGCTTTCCGTTGTGACCAGGTGTTCCAATTCCGCTTTCCTCATAAAATGGCCTATGAATGTTGCCTGCCTTTTCCTAATCTTCCTTATGAATGATCTACTTGTGTTTGCCTCCATCAAGACTGTCTCATTTGTTTTCTTTGCTGTCCATGGAACTCTCAACATCCTTCTTAGAAACCACATCTCAGCTGCCTCAATCTTGTTTCTGGCTTTGCTTGTTGACTGTCCACGCCTCACATCTGTACAACAGTATTGGTTCTATATAACATTCAAGAACTCTCTTCCTGATGTTAAGTGATAGGCATTTGTTGGTAAGAATGCTTGTCATCTTCTTCAATACTGTTTTGGCTTGGCCGATTCTGCCGGCTATTGCCGATGTGCATCTGCCGTCTTATGAAATGACTGTTCTCAGGTATTTAAACTTATCAACCTGTAACAAGGTTGTGCTATTTGCTGTTATTTTGCATGAGGGGATTTCATGTTTTTTACTGATCACCATGATTTCAGTCTTCCTGCTGTTTAGTTCCAACCCCTTACCTTTGCTTTCTGTTTCTAGTATACTGACAAGGTTTTGTAGGTCCCTTTCATTTTCTGCAATTAGCACAGTGTCATCTGCGTATGGAATGTTGTTTATCATTTTCCCTCCAACCTTTATTCCAGGGTCTTCTTTTAGGTTTCTCATGATGTTTTCGCTGTAAAGTGAAAACAGATCTGGTGACAAAACACAACCCTGTCTGACTCCTCTTTTGATATTTTGGAAGTGCTTATAATTACTGTTTTCTATTCTCATTGCAGCTGTTTGTTCCCAGTACATATTTCTGATTATTCATAGATCTTTTCCATCAACATTGAATCTCTCCAGTTGGTTGAGCAATTCTTCATGTCTAACCTGATATAGATATAGATATACATACATATACATATAATATATATATATATATAGTTAATAGCAGGCATCTATTTTTACTACAAACATGTACTAAAATTTCTTTCTTTGTTCAAAAAATCATAACAGATGATTATATTACATTTTTGCATGAGATTATGTACACCATGCAAGTTGTAAAAAATTAAGGCATAATTAACATAGTTTATATTATTTAGAATTATCAAAAACAATGGTAGTGACTTGCACAAGGCATTAACATAAGATTTAACATAAATACCACATGTTCACAACTTCACAAAACCCAGATGATGCAGATGCTGATGTGGTTTTATGTACATCATGATAAGAACACAACAGTATCCAAAACCCATAAAAAAAAGTTTCAAATGATTATAGAAACAAGCCAAGAACAACAGTATATCTACAAAACTCTTTTTTAACATTATTCTTAAAAGTTAAATTAAACCATTTTGTGAACAATGGTTTGGTATAATTTTGTATAATGTATAATGTGTAATGGTTGCCGTGAAGTTATGCACTGAACCATCAGCAAATTACACGGCCAACTCATGCATGGACCAATTATCACAAATCAGTGGGGGGAGGGGGGGAGGGTTAGTTTTTGTTTTGTTTGTTCTTTATGTACTTAAAAATGATGGATGTACATTTTCTGCCTGTAGTAAATGATAAATCAAGAAGTCACAGGTGTACATCTCCATCATGACAATCAGACCGATCAGTCCCCACAAACACAAGGCAAAACCAACACTAAACTCAAGAACTAAGTCAGCAAGTTCAAAGAGAAAGGCTAAATCAGTAAATGGGTGTTAAATTATCAGTTAGAACTACAGGAGAACAGCAATGAACACAATACATAAACAGAAAAAACAAGCGACACTGGACAGATTCTGTTGCACATCATGTGGGAAAGTTATTCATGACAAAAACTTGATCTGCTTTTTTTTCCTTCATGCGATTGCTGCTTCACAGCGTGAAAGGCAGCCTGAACAAGATTGATAAAACAACTAAGTAATGAGCAGTCAGCGCGTAAAAGCTGAATGGTCGGCCTGCATGAAAAAAGTAGTACATAACGCAGCATTCATAACAGAAAGCAGAAGCCGAGTTTCATGGCAGACTGCACATACTGTAATCCTCACACCACTCTTTTGAATAAGGCAAACAAATTTACATTGATCTTTGGGTGAAACTGTTATTGTTACTTCATGGGTTTTACCCAAGTTAGTACTAAATCGACAATTCTTACACATGAAGGAAATTTCTCAACAAATAGTTATGCACTCTAACCAGATTTTGCTTGGCATTTTTCTACTTCCTGCATCCTTCGTTTTCTGAAGTAGAAATACAAGGGCTCTATGCATTCACTGATTCAATTTAATGTTGATCACGTTCCAAACAAAGTTTCTTTTACTCATCACAGTGTTTCCCTAAATCAATTGCGCACACTCTCTTCAATGTCAAAGAAATAGACTCTGAGTCTGACTGTGGTGTAAACAACCAACACCAAAAAAAACCACAAAAAAAAACCAACTGATAAATATTTAGAATACAACTGTTATTTAGAGTTGTGGCAGAAAATGCACCCAAGCACAAAGATGACTTTGTCTCTTTCACACAATGCTAATTTTATGGCTATTTTTGAGAGCGTACATTAAGTTAGCGCTAAGTTGGGTAGAGGTGCATGCAACACATTCAATGCCATTTTGTAGCCGCAACCATATATATGTATGTATATGTTTATGTGTGTGTGTGTGTGTGTGTGTGTGTGTGTGTGTGTGTGTGTGTGTGTGTGTGTGTGTGTACATATATACATATCAACGCACACTGACTCTAACACACACATGTATACACACACACACACACCCTGCTCACACAGCAGCACACACAGTGTGACAATGAAAAACACTAGTAAATAATAACATCACAACAACCACACATGCACTGTATCACCAACAACACCACACAAGATCTTAGAGGAAAAAAAACTTACTTTTAACAACGTCACCATCATCACACTATGCTAGGATATTATGAACAGAAATTCATAATAATTATTTCTAAATGTATTTTGTATTTATAATATTTTTGCACACAACCCAACTGGCATAATGAACAGGTTCAGTGATGTAGTTTACCATCACTCAGCTATGGGAGTGAGTGTTCTCTAGTCTTGTATGTACATTCGATTCTTTCAGTGTTTTAAGGCTGTTGTATTCATTTCATGTGCCTATTGTTTACAAAAATACAGACTAACATTTACACACACACACACCACACACACACCACAGCTTTACCAGTGAAAAGTCCTCCGTATGTTGAGATTCCAACGGGCTGAACATCCAACAACAACGCACGTATGCACCATGTTCGTTCGTGTCAAATCTGCCTTAACAAATACTGAAATACTTCAAATAGGCTACGGCGGGAGTGTTGATCAATGATGATTATGATGATGATCACGTCTGATTCATCATTCAGGTTGAGGTTCCTCAATTCTTCCAGACTACACTAAAACCTCAAAGGGCGCATTTGAGTCCTAATCAGATCCACACAAAAATCGTCGTCTCACTGGCAAAATATCTTCTCCAGCAATCTTCGACAAGAAATACCGTCCTGTATGAAAAATCGGAGCTTCCCATTCTAAATCATTCACATGCTGTAAACACCTCGGAGAGGAACGGAAAAACAAGGGAAAAAAGAAAAGAAAAAAACATTTCAAAGAAATACAAGACCGTGCCTTCGATAGAATTAAGTATCATGTCTAATATACATAAAATGTAGAACAATATATGAAGGGGAATGTCCCTAAATATTCATTTGAAGAGCGAACTCTATTTGATCTCTCAGACGCAAAAATATCGGATGCGTACACCGGCCTGTGCGGAGTGATTGTCATGGCCGTCTTGATAATCACACACAGGCATCCTAAATTATAGACTGCGCACGCCTGTCTGCGAGTGGCCCCATCGCGCCACTTCTGCTCGTTCAGGCAGCTGGGCGTAATACAACTTCGTGTTTTATTTGACTGAAAAACGTTTTTCTTATCGCTGCACGACTCGACGGGGAGTGCAAGGTTTACTCCTGACGGATCAGGTTTTAGCAGAGGGACAGTTTGTTTAGTTGGTGTAACTTTACACTTGATGCTTTGACTGATAACGGAATAAAGTGACCCCCACCAGGAAATTCCAATGCCGTGTGTTAGGTCTGCCCTATCTTCCTTGATAAACTGTCAGCGTGGGAATTCACGAGTTATAAACTTTACCATCTAAGTTGACTGCTCTCTCTCTCTCTCTCTCTCTCTCTCACACACACACACACAAACACACACTCACTCTCTTTCTCTCTCTCTCTCTCTCTCTCTCTCTATCTCTATCTATCTATCTCGCTCGGTCTGTGTCTGTGTGAGAGAGAGAGAGGGAGGGAAAGAGAGTGGTTTCAAACGTTCCTTTAGACTTCAGTACAGCACAATACAGGTAGAAAGAAACTCTAGGGAGAGCTAGACAACAGAAGGTCTTCAGAGAAGTAACCCCCTTTAGACAAGTGTTTCGGCCCTGAATTCCTTACACTCTCGGGGGGCCGGGCCACATCCAGGTCATGACTCCTGGATGCCCTTCTGCTGTTGTCTATTTTTTATTTATTTTTTCCCACGCCGGGGATCGAACCTGGGCGATTCTGCGCTTCAGAACTGCGGTACGCGGTTTTACCAATGTGCTAACGGGGCACACATCATCTGTAGGGAATTTAATCCTTATGAAGTTCACTTTTTTGGTTCCTCCTTGCCCAGATCCAGCTTGAGCTCCTTTCTGCTGCCTCTGCCATCGCTTTAAGGGCTCTAGTCCTCTTCTTCCCAGAAATGGCGAGTTGTTTCATGAGATCATAAGCGGAGGTGCCCACAAACCCTCTTGCCCCGACCTCTATGGCGAAGATTTTGACCCGCAGACCTGCTTTCTTCAGGGTGCTGGCAAGACCGGCGTATTTTTCGGTCTTGTAGATATGTGCTTCTTCCATTCTGCTTTCGTATGGCACAGTGAGTTCTATCAGAATCACTTGTTTCGAGGAGTCAGAGTGGAGAGCGATGTCTGGTCTCATGCCTGTCTTGCTGATGACATCTGGGTAATTTCTCCACTCTGGGAGGTCTGCTGTACACTCCCAGTCGACTGCTCCATCCAGAAGACCCTTTGGCAATGTGCTGGTTGTCATAGCCCTTTCGGGCCAGACCTGTTTCCCTCCTGCTTTGTAGAACGTTGTCATAGCAATTGGTGCGTTTGGGGTCATGGTTTTTTCGCTAACCACATCTGTGATCACTTTCAGAACTTGGTTGTGCCTCCATGTATACCTTCCTTGGGCTAGCGCTACTTTGCAAGAGCTTAGGACATGTTCCACTGTTTGTTTCTTCTGACAGAGCGGACATGCTGGGTCGTCTGCTTTCCCCCATTTCACTAAGTTTGCATTCGAGGGGAGCAGGTCATATACAGATCTGAGGAGGAAGCTTATCCTTAGAGGAGCCATGTGCCACATATCGTTCCAGCTGAGACTTCTTTGGAGTGCACTGTCCCATGTTGTCCATTGCCCCTGTTGACCTTGCTGGACTGCCTTCTGCACTCTTTTGACATCTTCTTCTTCCTTCAACTCCTGTATGATCATGTCTCTTTTTTCCTTCCCTTTGGCTTTGGACCACCACTGCATTTTGTTGCTCCCAGTCCCTGTCTGTTGGTTTGCGTGTGTCCAATTATTTCTTTGATGCTGAGGTTTCTCTTGGCATTGTTTACAGCCTCTTGGACTTTCCACTTTCTGCCAGTTCTCAGCTTTGGATGAACTGCTCTCACGATATTGTCCTCCGATTCCTCCAGCATGCTCAACAGTCTTGCTTTTCCAACTTTGTATTCCTCCACTATGGATTTCAGAGGTAGCTTCAGCATTGCTTGACGACAGTAGAATGCAACATCAGTGAGACCAGGTGGGACACCGAGCCATTTTCTTGTGTATTTGTTGATTTTGGCTTCCATTGCTTCGACTGTGCTGGTGCAAATGTCATAGATTAGCAGTGGCCACAGCAGCTTTGGTATCAGCATGAACTGTAGACACCAGACTTTGTATTTGCCTGGCAGTCCGCAGTTATCTATTTTCTTCAGGCCTTCTTCTGCTGTTTGCTTGGTTTCACATCCCCTTTGTGTGTCTTTCAGGGAGTCATCATACCATCTTCCGAGACTTTTTACTGGCTCTTCTGTGACAGTGGGATGGCTTGGTTGGCTACCATGAATTTGACTGAATCTGCCACTTTTCCTTTTCGCAGTGAGAGACTTCGGGATTTCTTAGGTTTGAACCTCATTCTTGAAGAGGCCACCAGCTCATCCAGCTGCTTTAAGGTTTGGTGTGTCTCTTCCTCATCCGTGGACAAGACTGTTGTGTCATCCATGAAAGCTTTCAGAGGAGGCATCTGGTATCCATCTCCCAGATTCACTGGACCTGAACTCTTCATTGCAGCTTTCAAGATGACTTCCATTGCCAACACGAACAGTATGGGAGAGATTGCACAGCCCATTGCAATGCCCACCTCTAGGTCTATCCAGTCCGTGGTGTATTCTTTGGTAGAGAACCGCATTGAGAACCCTTGGAAATACTTCCTCAGCATTGTTCGGATGTTTTCTGGGATGTGATACATTTCAAGAGCCAGCTGGATCATATCGTGTGGAACTGATCCATATGCATTCGCCAGATCAAGCCAAACTACGTCAATGTCTCTCTTCTCTGTTCTTGCTTTTTGGATGGCATCCCAAATCAACGTGGCATGTTCCAAGCATCCAGGCATTCCTGGTATGCCTCCCTTTTGGACTGACATATCCAGATACTTGTTTTCAGTCAGGTATTTTGTCAATCTTGCTGCCATAACAGAGAAGAAGATTTTCCCCTCGACGTTCAGAAGTGATATTGGCCTGAACTGATTGATGCTGCTGGAGTTCTGCTCCTTCGGAATGTACACTCCTTCAGCTCTCATCCATTGGTCGCTGATCTTCTGGTTCCTCCATGCTGATCGAATCATCTTGTGGAGCCACTCGAGCACTTTTGGGCATTTCTTGTAGAGCAGGTATGGTATTCCGTTTGGTCCAGGTGCTGACTTGGCTCTGGCTTTCTTTACTACGTTCTTCACTTCATCCAATGTTGGTGGTTTGTTATTGAATTTTCCTTCTGGCGCTGCAGGCCAAACCAGATTTTGGATTTCAAGTGGTGCCTCGCGCTGAGAATCGGAATATGTTTCCCTGAGATGCTGCTCTAGGGTTTCCTTGCCCACTGTGAGAGTCCCTGATTTGGGTTGTTCAAACAGCTTTCTTGCAAAGTCAAAGGGATCTTTGAAGAAACGATCTTGAGTCTTCTTCTTTTTGCTCTTTCTTCGCCTTGCTGATTCCACTTTGCTGAGAGCATTGTGTTTGGCCTTCAGATCTTTCCAGAGTTCCAGGAGCCCTTGCTTCTCGAATTCTGAGGCAGTTTTCATTCGCTTTTTAAGCTTCCTTTTCTCCCTCCGGATGCTGTCCATCTGCTGCTGTCTTCTGGATTTCTGGGGAGGCGTTTTTGTCTTTGGCTGCTTCACTCCATAAGTGTCCCTGCAGATAGAGTATATGATGTCTCCGTATGTGTCAAGTTTGTGTTCCAGCGTACTGTTCCCTATTAGCGCATTCAGCTTAAGGACAAGTTCCTCATCTAATTTCTCCCATTGTTCTTTTGCACCGGCAGGCGGCAAATTGAGTTTTCCACGTTTGGCGTTAAGAGCTTGTGCAAAATCCGCATCAGAACCGTCAGCGTGGATGTCCTTGGCACTATGGTTTAATTCCTGGCCTTGGTCATCCAACGTCTCACCTGCTATCGCAGTGCGCTGCTGCTGGTTCGTATGTGTCTTCAAACAGCCCATTTTTGTCCTGTGGATCTTCATGCCGCGTTTGGTGGTGAATCTCCTTCCACACGCACACGGAAATTCCAACTGGTCATTGATCATGGTCCGTTGTGCGTTTCCAGTCGTGATGGAGTCAGTGCCGATGGATTCATCATTCTCTCCCCCTTTCGGTGAATCCTGGGAGCATCTTTCATTTGAAAAACTCGTGGCATGTTATCAAAGGCGAGGTGGGAAGCCAACCCACAAAGCCCGCAGATCTAGTCTTTCCCAGTGTCCTTCGGTCTTTCCCGAATGTCCTCCGAACTATTCCCGGAAGTCAATGGACTGACCATGTGCAGGTAGAAAGAAACTCTAGGGAGAGCTAGACAACAGAAGGTCTTCAGAGAAGTAACCCCCTTTAGACAAGTGTTTCAGCCCTGAATTCCTTACACTCTCGGGGGGCCGGGCCACATCCAGGTCATGACTCCTGGATGCCCTTCTGCTGTTGTCTATTTTTTATTTATTTTTTCCCACGCCGGGGATCGAACCTGGGCGATTCTGCGCTTCAGAACTGCGGTACGCGGTTTTACCAATGTGCTAACGGGGCACACATCATCTGTAGGGAATTTAATCCTTATGAAGTTCACTTTTTTGGTTCCTCCTTGCCCAGATCCAGCTTGAGCTCCTTTCTGCTGCCTCTGCCATCGCTTTAAGGGCTCTAGTCCTCTTCTTCCCAGAAATGGCGAGTTGTTTCATGAGATCATAAGCGGAGGTGCCCACAAACCCTCTTGCCCCGACCTCTATGGCGAAGATTTTGACCCGCAGACCTGCTTTCTTCAGGGTGCTGGCAAGACCGGCGTATTTTTCGGTCTTGTAGATATGTGCTTCTTCCATTCTGCTTTCGTATGGCACAGTGAGTTCTATCAGAATCACTTGTTTCGAGGAGTCAGAGTGGAGAGCGATGTCTGGTCTCATGCCTGTCTTGCTGATGACATCTGGGTAATTTCTCCACTCTGGGAGGTCTGCTGTACACTCCCAGTCGACTGCTCCATCCAGAAGACCCTTTGGCAATGTGCTGGTTGTCATAGCCCTTTCGGGCCAGACCTGTTTCCCTCCTGCTTTGTAGAACGTTGTCATAGCAATTGGTGCGTTTGGGGTCATGGTTTTTTCGCTAACCACATCTGTGATCACTTTCAGAACTTGGTTGTGCCTCCATGTATACCTTCCTTGGGCTAGCGCTACTTTGCAAGAGCTTAGGACATGTTCCACTGTTTGTTTCTTCTGACAGAGCGGACATGCTGGGTCGTCTGCTTTCCCCCATTTCACTAAGTTTGCATTCGAGGGGAGCAGGTCATATACAGATCTGAGGAGGAAGCTTATCCTTAGAGGAGCCATGTGCCACATATCGTTCCAGCTGAGACTTCTTTGGAGTGCACTGTCCCATGTTGTCCATTGCCCCTGTTGACCTTGCTGGACTGCCTTCTGCACTCTTTTGACATCTTCTTCTTCCTTCAACTCCTGTATGATCATGTCTCTTTTTTCCTTCCCTTTGGCTTTGGACCACCACTGCATTTTTGTTGCTCCCAGTCCCTGTCTGTTGGTTTGCGTGTGTCCAATTAGTTCTTACTGGGACGTGAGCGTGTGTCTGGGTTATGATCTGTGACCTACGTTGTTCTTGACGTAGCGATGCGTATAAGTGTTGGAATTTCTTATTTGAAAATAGTATGCTCGCAAAGATCACGTTTTGAGCTTTCTGGTAATATCAAATACTTTGCCATTTGAGGTACGGAAATGTTGGGAACCTTTTGTGTGGCATGGGGCTGTTCAAACAGAAAAAGAAAAGGGAAATCGTTTCATAGATAAGTGTATGTGTGCAAGCGAGTGTGTGTGTGTGTGTGTGTGTGTGTGTGTGTGTGTGTGTGTGTGTGTGTGTGTGTGTGTGTGTGTGTGTGTGTGAGTGACTGGTAACCCCGTGTACAAAACGCCCAAAACAACAGCTTTCATTGGTTTTATGGCAGCAATCAAAGCAGCTCAAGCACTATACAGACAGAATGTCGGAGATGGCAAACCACTAGACTACCTCCTGACATACAAATTATCTCAGGACCATCTGGAGCTTTTCTTCGGTGCAATTCGTGCACATGGAGGGTCCAACAACAACCCCACAGTGAGACAGTTTGTTGCCACCTACAAGAGAATGTTAGTGAGACATGACATCAAGATTGTGACAGGCAACGCAACACCTCAAGATGAAACGATGATGCTACAATCAGCAACTGCAATCAGTAAGATGAAAGCGGCAGTGGAGGATAAAACTCAGGACATCATGATGGCACGAAGATACTAGTTAGTCCTTTGCAAACGATGATGATATTGAGAACATCCCTGATCTACCGGCGCTTTTTATGTGTAGGGAATCAGCTGTGGGATACATCGCCGGCTTTGTGACCAGAATGATGAAAAGAAATGTTGGTTGTCCTGAATGTCAAGCTGCTCTTTCTGCAGAATCAATCGATGGTACTCAGCCAAGCCATGGACTGATTTTATGAAAAGACCGTGGTGGTTTGACAAAACCATCCCAGAGTGTCGTTACTGTTTGCATGGAAACAGAGAAGTTGTTCCAGAAAATGCTTTTTGTCAACGAGAACAGGTTGCCTAAAGGCCAAGAGTTGCCAGGTGCACTTGCACATGCTGTACTTCAAAAGATTAGAGGTCAGGTGTTCAATACACTTGACTGTCATATGCTGGACACAGACCCTGAAAACAACCACGTCTTCTCTGTGATCAAGGCAGTGGCACGTGCTTTCTGCAAAGTACGCATGCACTACCTTGTCAAGCAGCACAACAAATTGATCACTGGAAAGTCATCATCATCATCATCAGGTGCCCTGCCGCATGGCATTGGCGACCATGGACTTCCAACCATCTCTATCTCTCGTTGCCCCCAGCATCTCCCCCTCCCTCCTCATCCCCAGCCACTCTGCAAGTCCGTCCAGCATTCTCTCCCTGGGTCTACCTGGTGCTCTCTTTCCCTCCAGCTTTCCCGTTGTAACCAGGTGCTCCAAATCCCCCTTCCTCATAAAATGGCCTATAAATGTTGCTTGTCTTTTCCTAATCTTCCTTATGAGTGATCTCCTTGTGTCTGCCTCCATCAAGACTGTCTCATTTGTTTTCTTTGCTGTCCATGGAACTCTCAACATTCTTCTGAGAAACCACATCTCGGCTGCCTCGATCCTGCTCTGGCTTTGCTTGCTGACTGTCCACGTCTCGCATCCGTACAACAGTATTGGTTCTATATAACATTCAAGGACTCTCTTTCTGATGTTAATTGATAGGCATTTGTTGGTAAGAATGCTTGTCATCTTCTTGAATGCTGTTTTGGCTTGGCCGATTCTGCCAGCTATTTCCAATGTGCATCTGCCGTCTGATGAAATGACCGTTCCCAGGTAGTTGAATTTATTAACCTGTGTCAAGGTTGTGCCATTTGCTGTTATTTTGCATGAGGGGATTTCATGTTTTTTACTGATCACCATGACTTCAGTCTTCCTGCTGTTTAGTTCCAACCCCTTACCTTTGCTTTCTATTTCTAGTATATTCACAAGGTTTTGTAGGTCCCTTTCATTTTCTGCAATTAGCACGGTGTCATCTGCGTACCGAATGTTGTTTATCATTTTCCCTCCAACCTTTAATCCAGGGTCTTCTTCTAGGTTTCTCATGATGTTTTCGCTATATAGTGAAAACAGATCTGGTGACAAAACACAACCCTGTCTGACTCCTCTTTTGATGTTTTGAAAAGAACTTATATTGTTTTCTATTCTCATTGCAGCTGTTTGTTCCCAGTACATATTCCTGATTATTCGTAGATCGTTTCCATCAACATTGAGTCTCTCCAGTTGGTTGATCAATTCTTCATAGTTGCACCCGATCGAAAGCCAACTAAGCATAAATACAAATCCTTATTCGTCTCAACTGACCTCTCTATGATAGTTCTTAGGATGTATATGGCATTAATAGTTCCTTCCCCTTCCACAAATCCACTCTGTGTTTCTGCTATTTCTCTTTTGATTCTATTCCTTGTCTATTCCTTGTCCTCATCATGATTATTCTTAACAGGATTTTTGTTACATGACTCTTCAAACTGATTGTGCGATGGAGTTCGCATTCTATAGCCCCTGTTTTCTTTGGAAGTGCAATGAAAATTGATTTTGACATATCTTTGGGGATTTTTCCAGTGTCATAATTTCATTTAGGAGGACTGTTATTTTTTCTATGCCACTGGAAAGTACGTACGCAAAACGATGAGTAAACTGATTCTTTTTATGCATCAGTAAGCCCTGCGTTCAGATCATTAGCTAGTTTTGTTTTTAGCATGTGTAACAGTCAAACACAATTTGCATTCATGTCAGATTTTTTTAAGGCCCTTACTGCACACACATTGAAACATTCTTCAGCTTGTTTGGTAGTGGGGTGGAGGTTTCCTGTTAAAAGCAATGGTTTAGTGTGATCTTTTTTGTATGTATTTCGCATCATGAGACAAGACGGTGAGAGAGAGAGAGAGAGAGAGAGAGAGAGAGAGAGAGAGAGAGAGAGAGAGAGATTTGCAGTACCATCATGACCTTATGACGACAATGATTATGGGTTTGATGATAGACAAGAAAAAGCTCTCTGTGTTGTTTCACCACATAAAATGATGACAAACCAGTAAACTAAATACGCCCATGTGCATATCAGTCTCTCTCTCTCTCTCTCTCTCTCTCTCTCTCTCTCTCTCTCTTCTCTCTCTCTCTCTCTCTCTCCCTCTCATGTGAATATTTATGTCGTTTATGGAAAACATAACAGAAAGACATAATGCAATTCTTGTAGTGTTGTCCATCTTTAAGAAATTTCAGAGTAAACTACTGCAGATAAAAACATCTTCAGCCAAAATATTACATTAATCCATACAGTTTTTACAGTGTCAGATTGAATTTATTCATGTGGTACAATATGGCATCTACACCTAAATAGGACTGACCAGAATACATACCATAAATGTGTTACATTTTTAATGTTGTGTTGCTGCGGTCAGTTTCTTTGATCTGATTTGTTATGATTGTCAGAGTATTTCATTTATGGGTCAGGACGCTTACCCCATTTTCTTTGTTCATTTACTTTTGCTGTTAAGCCCATGTTCCCCCTTAAGTAAGAGACTTTGATCTTCTTCAGAATAAATATCATAATACGTGAATCGTGAATCTCTGTGTCTGTCCATGTGTGTTGTGTGTTGTGTGTTGTGTGTTGTGTGTGTGTGTGTGTGTGTGTGCGTGCGTGCGTGCGTGTGTGTGTGTGTGTGTGCGTGCGTGTGTGTGTGCGCGCGCGCCTGTGCGTGTGGAGTGTGTGAGTATGCGGAAGAGAGAGCCAAACTTTACACACGCACACACAAACACACACATTGGCATACACGCACGAGCACGCACACACACACACACACGCACACACACTCATCACAAGCACGCTAATAATGGGTCAACGGATATTTCTTTAAAAAAAATGATTTTAACGGTACAGCCTGGCTTTCCCTCTGTCCGTCACTCATTTACACAGAGTAAACAACAGACAGCTGAGCGCTGGTAGGTCCCAAAATGGCGGCCACTTGCAGCTTGCGGTGGAGCCATTTCACCTCAACGCTCGCAGACTGAGTTGAGTTGAGTTAGTTTTAAAGTCCTACCACTCTTAGAGTATATGAGGACCAGCGAAAAAAAATTTTTTTTGAAGAAGCCTTCAGTAATTTAAATGCATTGTGAGAAACCGATGCTTTATTCGGTTCTCCGATCCACCCTGGATGGCAATCGAATGGGTGAATGAACTCGCAGACAGGCGTGCACAGTCTATTTGTAGGATGTCTGTGGATAATCACGGTGACATGAAAAAAGAAACCGCCCAACAAATTTGTTACCAGAGAGTAAACTGTTTGTAAGAAGTATTGATAACTTCAACGTGCAACGTGTCTGTGTTGGTCGTATGACATGTTATATATTATGATGTTATCATAGAGACTATTTCTCGCTTCAAGTTTGATCAGCTGAACAGAGTATGTGTTCATGTGCTGTATATAAAAATAGTCTACATGCTGAAATACTTACCACCGCAATCCAATACAAGTGCAATTGCCTGTGTTCAAGCAAACAATAATAATAATTAATAATTACGATATTTATTTTAGCGCAAAATCTTGATAAAATCAAATCTAAGCGCTGAAACACACACACACGCACGCACGCACGCACACACACACACACGCGCGCGCATGGCTATAAATGGGGAGAAAGAATAAAAGCAATGGAAAATTATAGAGAGCATATTATATACAAATATATATTACAATGTGATTCCCCTCCGAGTGAAGATAGGCTGCAGAGGGGGTTGAGTGAGGTCAGGATTTTATGCAGAGGAGAAAAGGTGAGTTTTGAGAGCGGACTTGAAGGAGACAAAAGTAGGTTGCTGACGGACTGAGAGAGGAAGTTTGTTCCAGGAGAGTGGACCAGAAACAGAGAAGGCTCGTGGACCATAGGTATTGAGCTTAGTGCGTGGAAAGCGAAAAGTCAGAGGATCGGAGGGTACATGAGGGAACATAGATCTCAAGTAGGCTTGACAGGTAATCAGGGGCTGCGTTATTGAGGCTTTTGTAGCACATGGTGTCTAGTTTGTACTGTATGCGCTTTGATACAGGGAGCCAGTGAAGTTGTGCCAGGAGAGGAGATATGTGGTCAGCTTTTTTCTTTTTGAGTACAAGGCGTGCAGCATTGTTTTGAATGCGCTGTAGGATGTGAATGGTGGAGGCAGGAAGACCAGACAGGAGTGAATTGTAATGGTCAATGCGAGACATTATGAAGGAGAGAACGAGTTTTGCAGTTGTTTCGACAGAGAGATACTTCTGATCAGGCTTATACGATGGAGGTGATAGTAGCAAGATCTGGCAGTTTGAGAAACAAAGTTGTTCATGGAGAGGGTAGAGTCAAGGCAGACACCAAGGTTTTAGAACCAGAAAAACACGAAAATAGAATCAGAATGTGGCAGGGCACTTGATGATGATGAGAATCAGAATGCATATTTAATATAAGTAGACAAGACAGGAGCAAATATTGGCCAAATAGCCTTTGTCAAGCGTGAACATAAGCCTTGTATCTTCAGAGTATAAAGACCTCAAGGCAGACTGCGAGGCGGTATGGGCAAAAGTACGTCTCCAGGCAGGTGGAGATTTCCTTGGATGTTTTTATATGCCCCATCGAAACCTTCATGATCTCAGTGAGCTGAACAAGACCCTGAAGATCACAGCGGGGAGAAACCAGAAGCAAGTCATCCTGGCTGGGGACTTCAATTGCCCGGATATCGACTGGGATGCACACACAGTCCTGCCAAATGCTAGCAACCCCACTGTACAGGAAGAGCTTCTAGACATTACCTCAGTAGTGTACCTACCCCAAATCCATGACCAACCCACCCGGCTGGAGCGAGTGCAACGACAAGCAGCACGCTTCATCAAAAGAGACTGTAGGTCTAGAGAAGAGGGCTGTGTCGTCAAGATGCTCTATAAACTGAGCTTTCCTCCCCTACAAGAACACAAGAAACAACAATGCCTCATCACACTGTACAAAATCAGCCATGGGCTCATCAAGGCAATGCCACCAAAGAAGTTCCTGACCCCTGCAAACAAAACTAGAAGGACAATCCGCCCCACAACACTAAAGGACTGCGAGACTACAAACATCGTTGCTCGCCATGCTGTCAACAACACCAAAGGCTACAAGATTCCTGATGGCACTTCAAAGCAGTACAGAAGTTCCTTCTTTGTGAAGACCATCGAGGAATGGAATCATCATCATCATCATCATCAGTCCCGTAGTCTGGTTGACCATTGGGGCACCACTGAAGATTTTGCAACCAACTTCCTCCACTCCTCACGGTCCTCAGCTTTCCGCAGAATGATGTTCCATTCAAGGCCAGTCCACTCTCTGATATTGTCTTCCCATCTTTTTCTCTGTCTGCCTCTTCGTCTCCCTCCCTGAACTGGATAGAGGTAGTACCTTTGATGTCTGGCTGCTGCACTCTACCTGGTAGGGTGGACAGGCATCACTGGTCCTCGTCCATCCTCTAAATCTATCACGTGCTGACTCCAAGCGCCACACCCCGGGACCTCGCCTCAGCAGGCGTGCCAAACCACGTGAGGGGGTGATGTTAACACTGCATCACTGGGCGAATAACCTCCACGATGCAGGTTACCGTCCAAGGCGGACGAAGTTCCTCAAGGAACTCAACGGCTATGTGTTCCAAGACCAAGGCGAACCACCTAGATGGAGGACGTTGGCTGTGGTCTGGCATGGAGAGGGATGGGCTCCACCATGCGACAATGCTCAAGACACACTAAATGAAGATTACATCCGCAATGGAATCAGCTGGAAGAAAAAACAGCCCAGGCCAGTACTGTCACCGCATTCTCACCAGCAGTGGGCAGTTCTGCAGCCCTCCACTAAATCCACGCTGCACATTAGTTAGTTAGGTTAGGTAGGTGCGGAAAGGGTGGGGGTGGGGTTCTTTTGTTTTTTGTTTGTTTTTGTGGGCTTGGCACTACCTCTTGTAGTGTCAGGGCCGGTAATGTACAGGCTTGCCTGTATGTGCAAAGCGAAAAGTAGTAGCGATCCGGCAGCTCCACACCTAGCTAGCCTTTTGCACTCCCCGTTTTCCGTCGCAATATAATCAAGTTGGTTTCAGCGACGTATCTAGCCAGATCCAGATCCATATCACAAACAAACAAATGTTTCGTTTGGAGGCCCATGATCGGAAGGTACATGATGATGACGATGTTTTCAGCATTTTATCTTTTTTCTTATGGTAGTTGATGTTTCTGGCATTCGAGATTTTTAAAAAAAAATTGTTTTAAGCCAGCACAAACTTGAGTACATAAGAGTTAGAACGCCTTGTAGAACATAAACAGCAATACAGGCTCTTCTCATTCTTCCCCCGAGACATCCGTGAGTGGGATGGACTCCCAGCACACATTGTAGAGGCAGACTCCCCCGACAGTTTCAAAAACAGTCACCTCCCACCTCAATGCTGACACACTTGACAGTCTCGCTGCTGAGAAACGTCAGGAGTAAGCTCAAACAAACACAAACTCAAACTGTCCTGTATGAATGTGAGAGTGCTTGGTTAGGTAAGTAGTGGGGTAGGGGGACTGCTGGTAGGAGGGCCGCTGCGGCGGGGGGGGGGGTGCCGGGGGCCGTCACTAGGATGCCTGCCCGTCACTTCTCGTCCCCTCTGATCCAGTTAGTGGGCAAGGAGTGAGTAAATGTGAGGAGCAAATGTTGTGATTTTTTTTCAGGCAGCCGGTTCATAGAAACCCCCTATTCTGTGGCAAAATAATCAGCGTGTTGATTGTGGCCACGCAACAGAAGAAGAAGAAGAGTTAGAATCAGTTTGGCAGACAGCTTTTGGTGGTGCTTCTACCTCCGACAGTTTTGTCGTACACCGCACACACGGATTTACACACGCTCCCCAACATTCCTCTCTCTCTGCATCAGTGAGGGGGGGGGGGGGGGGAGGAGGGGGTTGTAGCTTACAATACACGAAAACGACTGCATTAATGGAAAACACATTCAGACCGTCACGTGCCAGTCAACTCCTCACTGACAAATTTTATAACTTGATGACAACTTTCTTCTTCCTCTTTTTCTTCTTCTTCTTCATCTCTCTGTCTGTCTGTCTGTCTGTCTGACTGTCTGTCTGACTGTCTCTCTCTCACTCTCTACCTCTCTGTCTATCCCTCTCCTTCTCTCTCTTTCTCTGTCTGTCTGTCCTTTTTCTCTCTCCCTTTCTCCTCGGCGTTCATCTCCATTCTCTTGCTGCTTAACATTCCCCAACTCTGAACAGGGTCAGGTACCCACTCACAACTGGGTGGCCTACAGGCCAGGTGTATCTAGTTTTCCTACCCCGAGGTGGATCTGATGGGGTTCGATAGGACGGTAGGAGCTACAGGTGTGTGTCAGTCACACCTTGTTCTTGTTCTTGTTCTTATTCTTGTTCTTGTTGTTGTTTTTGTTTTTGTTCTTGTTCTTGTTTCTTTTTTCTTCTTCTTCTACTTGTTTTGTATTAACGTCCCAGCGTGTTTGCGATTGGTGACTGCGTTGAAGATGAACTGTGTTTTATAATTGAAGAAGGAGAGCGATGTCTTGTAATTTCCATGTCTAAGACAGGAAGAGTTTCAAGATGTTAAAGATGAGGAGATGAGTCTGGAGGTGGCTGGAAGTTTTTAAAGATATGGTCAAACTGATGATGAGTGAGAAAGATTGGCTGCCAGGACTAGAGGTGAGGAAGATTGGCTGCCAGGACTTAGACGTGCCCATCCATGGGAACTGTTTTGATTAGTTGAAGCACCTGAAGAGGACTTGTTTGCCCTGTAAAGAGAGTTCTTAGAGGCTGAAAACGGTTGGTTAAGGTCAGGCAATCAAAATACAGCACTGGAAGGAGACGAAATCCTTCATACGGGGACAACTAACTGGAATGAACTTGGTTGTCCATGACTGTGTTAACACTGATTCTAGACATCAAATGAGCGATATGTGGAGGTTGGTTGGCGAAGAGAGTAGATTTGGTTTCGCCTTGACAATCTGGAATTGACCCACAGCCTGTTCAGTTCATATTGATTATAGCCCAGCCGACTGCTAGAGCCATATCAGGGCTGAGACCCACGGCCTGCCTTCTTTGTATTCCTGTATACAGTCAGACCCAAGGACCTATTTCTAGGTCAGTGGCCAGGCCCCATGGTACCAGTATGGAGATTAAGCCATAATCCCGCCACTTATTGACACGTCTACAGCTCACGCCTGATCGGGTCATAGATATCAATAGTAACGTAGATTGGTCTCTCAACCACCTCACTGTCTCTGTCAGCCTTGGTAGGCATCGGTCACTGCACGTTTTGTCCGATTGATTCCTTGAGTTTCAGTTTCAGTTTCTTAAGATGACGTCTCCACGCTTGGAATGAATTCCATATGCACTAACGTCACAGGTGCCATGTGATGGAGAAGATCCACACTGATCATGTCGCAAGCCTTAAGCCTGCACACAAACCCACACGAGCTGGCCAGGTCCTGACGTCCTACCTCTGAGATCATAGGGGAGTGAGGTGGCAGAGACTTCAACTTTTCCCGGGGCCAGCACCACGAGGGTGGCGCCCATCCCCTCTCCCTCTCTTCAAATTCATATTCATATTCACTTCTTTTTAAAAATTTTTTTTTTACCAAGACTCAGAAAGGCAGGAAGGCTAATTGGTCTTCAAGGGGTGGGACCTGGGAAATCAACCTATCTCTCAAGAAATCCAAAACAAGTGTGACTGCCCGCGTTCAAGCAAACAGAACCAGAAAAAACATGAAAGAAGAATATGAACGTGTATTTAATACAACAAAACAAGACAGGCGCAAATTTTCGGCCAACTGGCCTTTGTCAAGCGTAAGATTACAAACAAACACTAGATACAAAAAAATTTTGAGAAAAAGACTGAAACTTCCCTGCTGCTGTCTTCATATTATATGAACGCGTATTTAATACAACAAAACAAGACAGGCGCAAATTTTCGGCCAACTGGCCTTTGTCAAGCCTAAGATTACAAATAAACAAACAAACACTAGAAACAAAAAATTTGAGAAAAAGACTGAAACTTCCCTTATAACATAACATAACATAACATAATATAACATAACATAACATAACATAACATAACATAACATAACATAACATAACATAACATAACATAATAGGCCTACTTCGTTTTGTTTAATATCATCTATAAAAAAAAAAACCAAAAAAAACAAGGGAAAATTGCTAAGGATCTTTTATATTTCATTTTCACAGACGTACCCACAGAAGGAAATCGAAGAGGACCCACCCTTAAACCAGATAAGAAAAGACAAGGGCCCAGAGAACAAGAACCCAAAGAATAAGAACTGAAAGAACACACACCACAGACAGGAACTACAACTCTGTAGATTGATGATATCATGGACGGACGCCAGGACTCCCAAAGCGCACAGTGTGTTATTACAAGCAGCATCCTTGCACAGTACATTGTCAATAGGTGTCATATGGATGGGAAGTATGTTCCCTTTCTGTATCACTTAAAGCATTTTCCTCTATTTCTCCGTCTGTATGATCAGTTTTCAATCAAAGCCCATGCCTGCCATGTTCCAAATCCATTTAAAAAAATTTTTTTTTTAAGGATCATCACACTCAGGGAGGTTACCTTTGTGCTCACCTTTTTCTTTTTCGTCCCATCTAGGATTGAGACTGCTTGACAGGGCTGTACTCTACACTTACTATCATAACATATCCTGGCTTCAACCAGGCCCGAGAGATACAGACACCCGTGGTGCTGGTCAGAAGATTTAAGCAACATCCTCAATGACGCACCCGTGAAGTGGATTAGACTCAACTGTGTGGTCCCAGTCTTCCCTATGAACCCATAGCACGCCCAACTCTGGGTAGGAGCCGGTTAGAGCTGAAAAATCCCACAATGATATATTTTTGAAGCAGCTTACGTACTCCCGCAGCTCTAGCAGCACTTAAACCTTGACATAACTGGAAACCAGTTATAAGATTTAGCTATAGTAAAACCACAGACACACTCGTTCACACATGTATGGGGTCTCTCTCTCTCACTTGTGCGCACAAGACAATGTACATGCATACAAGTGCGTGCGTGCGCGCGCGCGCATACATTCACACACATACCCAAGCATGCGCGCGCGCGCGCACACACACACACATGACTCATGGAGAAAACACGGAAAACAAAAATGAAAGAATGAACAGAGCTTCATAGTGTACACACTGCATGAAGCATACCTTAGCTGAGACAACCACATTCTGACATCCATCAGGTCTTTACGTCCAAATATCACGGACCCAGCCAGAAACGAACAGCCAACATGCCTTCAGACTTTTTAAGCCCTGAATTCGTCCGTCGTGTAGGCGCAGGTCCCATAAACAAAATAATTAACTATCACTATGCTAGTGATAGGCCTATAGTTTATATCAGGGAGATTATCTGGATGTGCAGACCACGGTTGTTTTGGAATATCATAAAAATCAACTACGATACGATACGATTACAGATTATCTTAGGTCATTACGACTTCTATCTGATCTTTTGATCAGCAGCACTAACTAGTCTAACTGAATATCTAAGTACCTAACAATCTTTTGATCGTGCCCTACGCTAATTACTGACTTTCTGATGAGTTGAAAGTGGGATCAGTGGGTGGCTTATATCTACTGGATGAATGAAATCCTTGAAAGTGGTATCTAGTCTGTTCTTGAAGTCATTTAGTGTATCAGCATTCACCACAGTGTATTCTAGTGCATTCCACGTGTCTACCACTCTCTGTGTGAAGAACTGTTGTCGTAGGCTGGTTTTGCAGAACTTCTTTTTCAGTTTGTAATTATGACCCTTGTAGTGCTATCAACAACCTTCTCAAAAGGATTTTTGCAGTCATATAATCCATGAGTGATCTTGTAGACTTCGATAAGATCCCCACAGATTCTCTTGTAAGCCATGCTAGGCATCCTCATAATTTTCAGTCTCTTTTCATACTTGACAACGTGTAGTCCTGGCACGTATTTTGTAGCTCTTCTAAGGACACTATCAATCCTCAGACGGAATCTGAAAATCAGCTCCTCAGAGATCAAGGAACGAGCCTACAAAGCGCTAGTTCGCCCCTATCTGGGGTACGCGTCTTCTGTCTGGGTTCCCCATACAGAGAAAAACATAACTAAGATAGAAGAGATTCAAAGACGAGCTGCACGCTTCGTCCTCAACAGATATAGAAACACTTCTAGTGTTAGTGTAGCCAGTCAAAAAATTCTAACAAGTTTTTGGATTTTTCGTCTGCTACAAAACCGGAAATGACGTTTCACTTTCATCCGGGTGTTGTTAAAACCATAGCAACGTAAGCGCTTTCGCCGTAACGGTTGCCAACCCCGAAACATCAAAGTAACTCTAATTCAGGTTTGTGCTAATTTTTCATTGTAGTAGTTGGTTTAAAGCTGAATTATTTTAGAGAAATTAAGACACTTTTGAAGTGCATTCATGGGAATTTAACATAGGTAATTTTAAATCAATATTTTTTGTTTGAAAGCTAAATGATAAATAATTCAGCGATGGGGTTAGTCCGATACGCAGCCTATTCGTAGTTTGCGAACATGATCATTTATATAATGTTTTTTTTTTTTATATTAAACAATTGCTTAAATGTTTTTGTGGAAAAAAGTGAAGACGTGAATGAACATTTTTCATTGTAATACTAGAATAGTATTCTATGGGAAAAAATGTGATTCATTACCAAAATGGTTGTGGTGCACTGACAGTTATTAATTTATCAGTTTCATGGTTAAATGAATTTGGCCTAGATGTACATTTTTTCTGTTAAAGCATATGTAGTTGTTTGTTAACACTAACTTTTTTTTGTTCAGTTATTACATTTGTGAAATACTCGCACACAAAAAAAAAACAGAGAGAGGTCTCATAAACTTTTTGATTAGCAAATTGTCAAGTGGATGTGAAACAGTAACCATTTTTTGTGGAAAAGAGAATACAGAATTTTTGTAAAATGGATAAACAGATTCTGTTATTCAGTAAGGAGACAAACCAAACATATTGTCTCCGGATCATTGTGTAGTCCTTTGGATAGTTGTTCATGAATTATCTTGATCAATAGGGACATGACTTTGAATCCAAAATTGTATAATACTTAAAGAACATTGTGTTCACAGAAAGGAAAATCATTTTCATAAATGTTTTGTAAAGACCTCCTAGATGGTGTGATAGATGCACACCATTTCATGTGTGTGTGTGGAATAGGGTTCATTTTGTTTATTGAAAATATAAGCATGTGTAGTCTACTGTTAATGTTTATTATTTTTCTTTCACTGGATTATTCATGTTTTTTATAGTTCATGATTATTCATTCAAACATTTAATTGTATTTTTTCTTAAGGCTATTCATCAACATGTCATATCATATCATATCATATCATATCATATCATATCATATCATATCATATCATATCATATCATATCATATCATATCATATCATATCATATTCATGTCATGTCTCATACCATACCATATCATTATTATACAGAGTCAACTATTGAGGTTGATGGTGTCCAAGGTCATGCTTTGTTTTGCTTCATGTGGGATCTCAGGCTAAAGTGTCTGATGCACACAGGCGGCTGATTACTTGATACTGGATGGATCACTCTACAGTATTGGTCCTGGCTTTTATTGCTGTATGCTTTTCATATCGTATCATATCGTATCATATCATATCTATATCATATCATATCATATCATTTATCATATCATATCATATCTATCATATCATATCATATCATATCATATCATATCATATCATATCATATCATATCATATCATATCATATCAATCATATATCATATTTCTTTATTTATATCATGTCATAATCACATCTTATATATTATTTACTTCAAATGGGAAAACTGACCAAATGAATGTATGCAATCTGTTGCAGAGCTACCTGAGGTTCTCAAGTGTTTCTGCTGGGGTTGACTCTGTACCGCTAGTTTTAATTTGTCAGTCTTTTTCCAAAAAGGGGGTTATCCCCCGTGAGAACAGATTGTGGTCACTTGTAATAGTTGTAAGTTGTATTTATTGTGTTTCATTCTATTAAAATTCAAAGATCTGTATTTTGGCTTTAAAGGTTTTTTGGAAGATTGGAAGTTGACTCAAAACCCACAAATGTGAAATCACTCCACATATACACCAATACATACATACCTACATACAATATATAATCACATATTTCTCACAAATCATAGGAGTGGTTACATTAGCAGCATGCTGGTCACACTGGGCTGGCCCTCATGGGAGAAACGACGGCAAGTAGCAAGACTCTCTATGCTGTTCAAAGTGCACCAAGGCCTTGTTCACTGTCCCAGCCTATAAACAAAACTAGTCCCTCTACCTAACCATAAGCGACGTGGCCATGACAGACAGTTCCACTTGATCACATCAAGGACCCAGTATAGAGCTGCTTCATTTCTGCCTAGAACTGTCAAGAACTGGAACAGTCTCCAACAAGGAACAGTTGAGGCCACAACACTTGACACATTCGTGTCAAGGGCCTCCAAAATCCCAGACTAGACCGACCCCCTTCCCTCCCCCCACTTCCCCTCAGAGCCCCTGCCCCACCCACCCTGCTGCCCTCTTCACCCACCCCACCCCTCTTCACCCCCCTTCCCCCTCCTACCTCCTCACCCCACCACCCTCATTCCCCCCACCCCACCATCATCATGATTAAAACTGAACTGTTAAGACATGTCCACTGCCCCAGATTTATCTGCTGCAAACCCCCAGTTATAGGCGCCAGAATAATCAAGTTTGATTGTGGGCCCTCAACACTGAAGAAGAAGAAGAAGAATCAAATTCTGGTCTTTCTTCAGTCGAGGGCTCCATATGATATTTGCGAATTGCAGGTGTGGCCTAACAAGTGCTGTGAATAGCAGTCTCATTGATTTGCTGTCCAAGTGACAATAAGAGCGTCTGATCAATCCAAGTATCTTATTTGCTTTGTTCACCTGTATTTCTATATGTTTAGAAAACTTTAATTCATTATCCACATTCACCCCAAGGTCTTTTTCCATACTAGAAGATTCCAATACTATCTATATCCAGAATTTTTAAATGATACCTATGTTTCTCCTTTTCATTGAGTTTGTCTGAGTATTTCAATGCCGACGGTGCTTGCGTTCGCTCTGTGGCGTCCATGCCTACAGCCGTCGCGTACCGTAGGGAAGGGAAGGAACTCCCGATAACTTGTCGAACTGCACACATCCCATATGGGAGTATTCTTTGCATGGATATGAAAACTTCCGTTTCAGTTATAACATTGAGACGATAAAGGTAGGTTACGATGTGATTTATTTATATTCTTTCTCATGGATAGGCCTAATTGCTGTACCCCGTATCAGCCAATATGTAATATTGTATTTGTATTCTGGGGCAAAGATACACTCTCCAATGTTTTAACTGAAAAAATGTTGTCGCTGTGTTTTATGTTTGTTTGGAATTTTCGTCAACTCAGGAGTACGGCCTATTTAGATTGAAGTAGGGGTGTGACAAAAAATTGTAGGTATGTCACAATCGGCGATTACGCGTGCGCGAAAACTTGAGCGGAAGACAGTGACCGGCGTGGCGACAATTACCGACCTGAGTACCGAAGTCCGTACTTTTCCCGTACTTTTGTCATGAATCCATTTCAATTCTGTACTATAACTATTATTACCATCTGGCACAACATTATGACATACCCATTTCACTCCTGCCTGTCTGATCATATAGAACTGATGTAGATCTAGGTAGGCTATGTTACAAAAAATTTCAAACATTTTTATTAAATATGCAATTACCATCATTGAAAAGAGCAAAAAAAGAACTTTAAAATGGTATTAAAAGTTCTTCGGTTGATTGTCTGTGACGAAAGTTACGATCTTTTGAATAATTAAATTTTCGACGTTTTCCGTCATTGGATTACATTATATTGAAATTATTTTTGGCGTAATATAATTGATATCAGCATCAAGAACAAAAAAGTAGCTTTACAGCGGTATAAATATTAAGAAGATTGGATAATTCATTAATTGTGATGAAAGTTATGATTTTTCAAAGAATTAATTTTTACAATAGGCTCACACTATCATAGGCCTATAAGAAAAATGGTGACCACTTGTTTCAGAGAATATTGTAGATCTAATAAATGTAACATTCCATAATAAATGATCTGTAAAAACTTGTCTGCCAAAGAAACACACACACACACACACACACACACACACACACACACACACACACACACACACACACACTTACACACAGGCACATGCACAACACACACACTCTCTTCCTCTCTCTCTCTTTCTCTCTGTGACTTATTTTACTTGAATGTCTAAATCATTTTCACATTAAGGAACAAAAATTACTATCAATCCTTGTGCACATTTGTCATTTGCAACATGCACCTTTGTCAGTTTTCTTCACCTTGTCAACAATGGTGCAACTCGGCACAGGACTAGGATAAGATGAGGCCCCCACCCACTATGTCAGCTACAAGTTCAAATTTTGAGACCTCATAATCAATTGCACCTGTATACTCTTCCTGCTGGCTCCAGTATGCAATCACATATATGTTAGCCATTTTTTTCTTTAATCTTTCAGTTCTGCCATAGTAGTAGCCTACATGACAAAATCCTGTGATACATTGTCATACCACAGGTGACAGATGTTTGTACCAGTAACTGTGTCAGTATGTCAACAAGATCTGCAAGGGCCTTTTCATCAAGTTGTGGGAACTTTTCACTAATATCTTCTATATTCAAGTTTTTCAGAATTTCTGTACTTTTCTCCTCTATGCTGTTAATGACATTACATGTTTTGATCTTGCTGTTGCCACTCTTAGTGAAAAGGACTAGAACATGCCCATTCAGGCACCTATCAGGTTTGCTATCTGATGACAATTTGAAATTGTCAATTAAATATTGCTGTGCTCTGCCTGGTTTTTCTGGTTTAACAGAACGCCTCATCTTCCTGGGGGTGGCATAATGGCATGGGATAGATAGTCGAATTGGGTTGTGCAGCCAACAGTAACCTAAGAAAAAGAAATAAAATATTTTTGCTGGTCACAATAATGCGTTCCTAATGTGAAATGAGTCTCTCTCTCTCTCTCTTCTCCCCCCCCCCCCCCCCCATGTACTTTCATGATTTCTGGGAAGTAATTAATCAACAGGCCTGAACAACAAAACCCCAAACTATGTATTATTTTTGTTGGCATTTTATGAATCGGAAAATTTCCACCAGAGTTGTGTGTGAGCGTAAGAGTGCATGTGCATTGCATGTGGCTGTATGCGTGTGTGTTGGAAATACTGAGTAGACATTCAGGCTACAAACACTGAGTCCCTTCAGTAAAAAAAAAAAATCAGTTAACAAACATTCACTGAGACTGACACAAACATCACTGAATAATGAACACAGAAGACAGAACACAGAACACAGAAGACAGAACACAGAAGACAGAAGACAGAAAAAAAGATGAATCAGGACAATGGAATGATAACGAAAAAGTTTGCTTTAAATGAAAAATCTGATGAAAAACATTTTGTACTGTTGCAGTTTAATCAATTTACAACAAACACCCATAAAACTAGCTGCATAAGCTCAACGTGGCATGTAAACAATGCTGCAGACCAGTCAAAAGCTATGAGAGAGACCACGTGACCAGCAGATGCTTTCGGGCAGATGACAATATTCTAGACAAAAAACATATAATACTCAACAAAAGCATGTTCAAGCATAACACAAGTTTAACCAAATTATCAAACAATTCATAAAATTGTGTCTGTAAATGCACAAATTTTTCAATTGGTTCTGATCAAGAGATTTTCTTTCGCTGACATGTCACAATTGCCCTGTTCCCTTTTTTCCTTGCTTTTCGACATGATCGCGAGAACAGTCCACTCCTTGCACGCCCAACGAAACAGGCGCTGATGAAAAACTGGTGTGTATTATTTTGCAAACTAATAAATGACTGTCCAGTGCATACAATAACAATGTACATGTTTTAAAGCGCTGAGGTACTCACCTTTAATGATTATTTGGGAAGTATCTTCAAGGCAAAACGTCGGTCATCAGCTCTTCAGCTTTTGGTGTGCAGTCAAAGATGAATCAGATGAGTCACCCTGCCATCAAGTTCACCTATGAGGTAGAAGAAAATGGCAGCATCGCAATGTTGGATGCCCGCATCACCCGAACGGAGACAGGCCTCGTCTTCTCTGTCTACAGAAAGCCGACCCACACGGACCAGTACTTGCAATTCAACAGTCACCAGCCACTGGAACACAAGCTTGGAATAATCTGCACCCTCACCTACTGAGCAAAGACCATCTGCTCTACCGACACCGCTAGGGAAGAAGAGGTGCAGCACATCAAGAAAGTAGCCTACTTAGTGTGTTGGGATACCAGAAGTGGGCCTGGGATATCCTGGGGGGTAAGAAAACCATACCCCACCCCTCCACTGAAGGGCAAACCCCTTCGAGCGGGCACGTCTCTGTGCTGTACATCAGCGGCATCACTGAGGCTCTCAGCAGGAAGATCAGGAAGTTGGGAGTCAGTGTCCACGCCAAGCCCACCAACACCATCAGAAGCCAGTTAGTCCACCCCAAAGACAAAACAGACAAATTGGACAAATCAGGGGTGATATACAAGATAGACTGCCAGGACTGTGACCAAAGTTACATGGGCGAAACTGAGCGCAACTTGCACAAAAGACTAAAAGAACACAAACGTGAGTCCTCTCCAGTGGGGGAACATCTGACCCACATCCAACATCACTTTGAAAAGGACAATGTGCAAGTTCTCGACAAAGAAGCAGGATGGTTCCAGAGGGGAGTAAAGGAGGCAGTCTACATCGCCGCAAGGAACCCCACCCTCAACCGTGACCGGGGCTGACACAACCTGCCATCGGTGTACTCCTCACTTGTTCAGTCGCGCTGTCGTGAGTTCGCTCACGGCGGTGCGCACTGTAGCCAGATCTCAACCCAGCAGTTGCGCTGAAGAAGTCGGCTGGATCGCCAATGAAAGCTACGCAAGTGAGTAGCCGTTTTACTGAGAGATGTGTTTAGTCCGGTAGTCATTATGAGTCAGATTGAGTGATGTGGATCAACACTTTGGCTACATCACAAAGTAAGGGCTTTGGAACCTCGCAAGCAGTGACGCGAAAACAAGCTGTCACGTTGTACCCCGTTGCAGACGCCAAGAATTGGTGGGCCAACTTTTCGGTCACACGGCGCCAACCGGAAACGACGAGATTGTCACATCCTTAAACAAATGTTTATCGGTTAACTGCTTCAATGCCAAGTAGGCCTACAATGTTTTGCTAGTGTATACTATTTGCCAGATGATTTTTGCACATGTAGGCTAACAATTAACAAAAAATTCTAGCATGCAAATAATAGCATGAAAGTAATCATAACCCTTTTTTCTGAAAAGGAAATGAAAAGACTATCCATTTATGATAGTTTTTACTATTCAACATTTTGGTTAGTGAAGAATGGGCCATGAAATTGACATTTGAATAAAGTTCACACAATCTGTTGTAGCCTACAGTCTGGATTAGTAGTTTAACTCACTCGGGAAGGACAGTTTTTCCCCTTGCTTTTGACGAGTCAGGGAAAAATATCACAAAAAATACAAAACATAAAGGAACAAAATGAAACTTTCAGATCTGAATATTTACATGCTGGGTTAGTTCATGCCAAAATATTGAAGTTCTTCCTTGAATATTTCTTCTTCATGTGCCATGTTGAAAATACTCCAAATTTTGTGGTCAGGATCACTGTACAGTTACACACTTTGATCTGCTCCATGAACACACAGTCTTTGTATGCACAAAATAACATGAATAAAGTAGACTTTGCTCAGGGTGAAAAAAAAATTATTAGTGTCATTATGTAAATAAATGTTACAAATTGTTACACAGGGGAATTTGGTAAAAAAAAAAGGAGCACACCGGATGCTTCAGTCCCTATGCACTGTTTTCTTTATAATCAGTGTAGTTCTGCACTGGAAGCAGGTGTCTGTGTCTCTTGGGCCTGCTTGATGCCAGGATATATTATGATAATAAGTGTAGAGTGCAGCCCTGTCACACGTAGTCTCAATTCTAGATGGAACTCCATAGCATCATGATTATCATCCTCATCGACATCATTATCATCGTATTGTAAAACTGTTCCAGTTTTTGCATCCATTTCACCTGATATGATTTTACGGCTGTTTTTCTTTAATTGCATTTTATACTTGCAAGGTTAACAGTGAGCATGGTTTTTAACTGTTGTCTTTTTGTCTTAACCGGGTTTTGTTTTTGATGTGGTGTTAGCCCTGATATCATCATACAGCGCATTCAAAACAATGCTGCACGCCTTGTACTCTAAAAGAAAAAAGCTGACCATATATCCCTCTCCTGGCTTAACTTCACTGGCTCCCTGTATCAAAGCGCATACAGTACAAACTAGACATGTGCTACAAAAGTCTCAATAACGCAGCCCCCGATTACCTGTCAAGCCTACTTGAGATCTATGTTCCCTCACGTACCCTCCGCTCTGCCTCCGATCCTCTGACTTTTTGCTTTCCTCGCACTAAGCTCAATACCTATGGTCCACGAGCCTTCTCTGTTTCTGGTCCACTCTCCTGGAACAAATTTCCTCTCTCAGTCCGTCAGCAACCTACTTTTGTCTCCTTCAAGTCCGCTCTCAAAACTCACCTTTTCTCCTCTGCATAAAATCCTGACCTCACTCAACCCCCTCTGCAGCCTGTCTCCACTCGGAGGGGAATCACATTGTAATATATAATTGTATATAATATGCTCTATAATTTTCCATTGCTTTTAATTTTATTTTTCTCCCCATTTATAGCCATGCGTGTGTGTGTGTGTGTGTGGTTGTGTGTGTGTGGTGGTGTGTGCGTGCGTGCGTGTGTTTGCGTGCGTGCGTGTGTGTCTGTTTCAGCACTTAGATTTGATTTTATCAAGATTTTGCGCTATATAAATATTGTAATTATTATTATTATTATTATGATATGGCTGTAGTAGTCGGCTGGGCTATAAGTAGATACCGGCAGCCAAAATTTCAAATTAGAAATAGAGTTTTAAACCACACAACAATGAAGGAGCATATCAAGACAAAGAAAACAAAACAAAAATCAAGTGTCTAGCTTTATTGGTTCCTGAGATATAATTTTTTACATATTTAATTTTGCATCGAGAAATGCAAGAATTGATTTTATTCCAAAATTGGAGACTCACAGAACATTTTGTAATGGACATAAAAATGTCAAAAAGCATTTTCCAAATTTATGTGTAACAGACAGTTAAAACCACCAGAAATATTACCATCTGTAGGAATGAGAAATGAGTAATAACATGTCAAACATGGCAAAAATCCAAATCTGAGTATCATGGAATTGCTAGAATGTCCATTTTCAGCATGCCCCTGTACTAACATAAACTGAGAGATATGCTTCAAACTTATTGTCTGTAGAGTATATATCATATTTTATTGTGTCAATTTTTTTCTGAGTTGTTCAGTTCATTGGTTCCTGAGAAATAAAGCACCAAACTTGCTGAAATCGCTAATTTTCATGGCGGAAAAATGGGTTGGTTTAGGGGTAATGTCATTTAAACACTAATATCTCAGAAACTACTTGAGGGATTTTCATGAAATTTTGTGTACTTATTCTCTATGTTCAGAGCAATACATACAAATATTTAATGTTCCAAAATGTGTACTGGCTTACATCAGGGTTTTCTTCATCACTGTCTACAATAAAAAAAAATCATAACAAATGACCGTGCACACAATCATTTAAACTTTTTTTTTTTCATTTACCTCATTTTACACCACAAGATATATATATATTTGTTTCCACTACTGTACTTTGAAATAAAAAAATGGCTGTGTAACACTGTTCTGCTAGTTTTAGTAACTTTTACTGTCGTAGAAATCCACATAAAAATATTGTTGTTAATATTAAAGAAATACTGTTTTTTACCAAAACACTGTCTCTGCCAAGAATCATGATCAGAGGGGAAGGGGAAGGGGGACTTGCACATCAGCAGAACTTGACCTTGTAGGTGGCATACACTCAAAGAGGAAGCTGCCCACAGTCTTCTTTTCAAGTGCATCTGCAAGCTTGACAGCAAGAAATGATAAGCATTCCTGTTCAATGATACTCAAAGCTTTCCTCACAGCTGCATGTACTTTGGACTTGATATTCTTCTCAAAAGAAGTCATGTCAATAATAACAGTCGGGGTAAAGGCTGCCATCTCTTCCCATGTCTTGTCGCAATCTTCCCTCACGGCTCAAGGCTTAATAATGCTGGAGAAGAAGTTTGTTGGTTGTAAGACATTTGGTCAGGGTCTTCCACCTGCCTCTCCCCTCAGCCATCAGTACTGACCTCATGGTGTTGTAGTCATTATCAACTGAAAATACAAAAGATTTAGATTTTAAGTGTATGTTTTTTTTTTTTTTTTTTTACTCTACCGTTAATTAAAAAGAAGGTTGTGTGTGTGTGTGTGTGTGTGTGTGTGTGTGTGTGTGTGTGTGTGTGTGTGTGTGTGTGTGTGTGTGTGTGTGTGTGTGTGTGTGTGTGTGTGTGTGTGTGTGTGTGTGTGTGTGTGTGTGTGTGTGTGTGTGTGTGTGTGTGCGCGTGCGTGCGTGTGTGTGTGTGTGCGGTGAGAGAAGGGGGAGCAGGGGCATTTGCATAATATATGTATTTATCCATACTTAACATGACACACAGGTGCTTGCTGCAACACTTAACATAAGACACAGATACTTGCTGCAAGCGCCTCCAGAATTTTTTCAACCACAATAATGTGACAGTACGCACTCAAGAAATTAAGAAATTTTGTGTGGATATGGGTGTTATAGTGGGGTACAGAAGTGGAGGTAGACAAATATTGTCATGCACACGTACATGATACAGTATAGGCATAGGCCTGTAATTTATTATCATTGTCTCTCTCTTTCTCTCTCTCTCTCTCTCTCTCTCTCTCTCTCTCTCCTCTCTCTCTCACACACACACACACATTTTCATTTTTAATGCAATTAGGCTAATAGTTACATAAACAAATACACACTTTGTTATCATTCAGACAACAATAAAGATTTAAGCCTTTCATCTCTCCTCTCTCTTGTATGAACATGATTTTTAATTAACAGATTGATTTAATCAACGCTGTTCTTTGTAACTCTGAAGAAGATCAAATAAATACATGTCTGTGTTTCACACACACACACACACACACACACACACACACACACACACACACACACACACACACACACACACACACACACACACACACACACACACACACACACACACACAACTAATATCACTTATAGTGAAAAGACGTTAAATCAAGCAATGAACGAACACACACACAAGAGCTGGGAGATGCAATCTGATAGTGATACCGATAATTTTTTTGAAACTGGTAAAAGAATAAAATACTTTTGGTAAGTAGGCTACTACACAATGAAAACATTCAACAGTTCTTCTGACTAAATCATGCTGATATTACATGATCTGCACTAACACATTTATTTAGGCTAATAAATTCTGGAGCTTGAAATGTGTCACTGAAGAGTGCTTTTATCATTAAACCTGAATAAATCGGTGACCAAACTACCTAACTGAAAAACTTAAAAGTTGGTTCGCGATCAGTAAATGGTTCTGCAAAGCTACTTCCTGTTTTGCGATCATGAGTAAAACAAGATGTTGCCTGTAATCAATAAAATGTACCATAACAATAAATACTGAAACAAAACTTTGCATATTTTTGTGCAATCAAGTCTTATAAAATACACAAGTACAATTAGAAAATTATACAATGCATCGGAACATGAAGACTGTCTTACATTGGAAGATCTTCTTCTTCTTCTTCTTCTTTCTTGAAACATCCACCATCATCCTTTTGATGGTTCTGATGCGTATATATATAAACTGGGGATTTCCGCTGGCTAGGACGCTGGTATGTAGAACTGGCTTTGGGGGTGGGGTGGTGGTAGAGGATGGGGGAAGGGGGGCTGGCTGGTCAGATTTGGGACTTGAAACATTCCACCGAGGCTGAAGAGATAACCTCGGGGGGTAGACTGTTCCAGTCCCTGACAGTCCTCGGGAAGAATGAATATTTCCTGTAGTTCGTCTTACAGGCAGGGAGGAGATACGTCTCCCTGTGTGACTGTCTTGTCGACCGTGCTGGGGTGTTTGGTGTGGGCCTGAATGGGGTGTTGATGCTGACCTCTTCTCGATGGTATTTAAAGAAGGTGGTCAGTCTTGCTATTCTTCTTCTGTCTGCTAGGGTGGACCACTGTAAATGTGTCAGCATGGAATCGACACTTGAAGTGTGACGGTGGCGGTTCACAACCCATCGAGCTGCACGGCGTTGGACCTTCTCGATGTTTTCAATGTTTTTAGTAGTGTAGGGGTCCCAGACTGGTGAGGCATATTCTAGGGTGGGACGTACCAGGGCTTTGTAGGCTGTTTCCTTGATGTTGATGGAACCCACTCTCAGGTTTCGCCTGAGAAAACCTAAGGTCTTGTTTGCCCTGTTTGTCATGTTGGAGATGTGGGTGTCCCGCTGAGGTCTTGGGAGATGGTGACCCCCAGGTACTTTGTTTCCTCTACTCTTTTGAGGTTTTGGCCGTGGAGATGGTACGTGCCAGTCAGTGTGTTTCTCTTCCTGGAGATATGGAGGGCTTGGCACTTGTCAGGGTGGAAAGACATCCTCCATTTAGTTTCCCAATCCGCCATGTGGTCCAGGTCGTCTTGTAGCTTCCTTTGGTCTTGGGGGGAAGTTATGGTTTTGTGGCAGAGAGTGTCATCTGCAAAGAGCCGTGCTGTTGAGGAGAGTTGTTCAGGGAGGTCGTTCATGTAGAGGAGAAAAAGGGCAGGGCCCAGGACTGATCCCTGGGGGACTCCTGACTCTACTGGAATGGCCTTTGAAGAAGCTCCATCAACAACCAGCGCCTGCTGTCAGTTTGCCAGGAAGTTCTTGATCCACTCGTGGACCTGTCCAGTGATCCCGTAATGTCGGAGCTTGTGGATTAAAAGGGAGTGACAGACCTTGTTGAAGGCTTTTGAAAAATCCATCACTATGACGTCTGACTGTTTCCCCTTCTCCATGTTGTAGGACAGTTCATCCGCAAGCCCCAACAGTTGACTTTCACAGGATCTGCCTCGCCGAAAACCGTGCTGTTCCTCCCGTAGGATGTTTGCCTCTGCAAATCCCATGATTGTGCTTACTACGATGTGCTCTAGGATTTTGCATGGGACACTCGTGAGGGAGATGGGGCGATAGTTTTCAGGCCTGTATCGTTCGCCCTTCTTGAACACTGGAGAGACGTTTGCCGTTTTCCAGTCCTTTGGGACAATGCCTGTATTGATGGAGGACTGAAAGAGAAGCGTCAAAGCTGGGGCAATTTCTTCTGCAATTTCCTTTAGGAGGCGGGGGGTGATTCTGTCTGGTCCAGGGGCTTTGCTTGGGTTTAGGCCTTTTAGCAGCTTTCTGACTCCTGCTACTGAGATGTGGATGTGGTCACATGTGGGTCCTTCAGGCTCTGGGCTCATGCCAGTCCAAGTTTTGAATTCTATTGGTGAGCAGGATAGTTTGCTGCTGAATGCTGACTGAAACTGCTCGTTCAGTGCTTCTGCCTTATCCTTTGCTTCTGTGACCAGCTTGCCGGCTACTTTCAATGGAGAGACACTGGCTGCTTCCGTGCGTTGGGACTTGATGTATGTCCAGAATGATTTCTTCGTTCCAGGCTTTGTTCCTTGGCTGTCAGTAAGCAAGTTTTCTGTGTCGGACCAGTAGGCTCTTCGTAGACTTCGCTGAACTTGGCGTTTGAGGGCTCTGACTTCTTGGTGGATTTTTTCATCTCCAGTCTTTTTCCATCTTTTATAGTGTCTGTCTCTCCTCCTGATCAGCTTCTTGGTGTTGTAATCTACCCATGGCTTGCTGTTCTTTGGTCGGAGGGTGGTGACTGGAATGTGCGCCTCAACAACTGAGTGGAGCTTTTCCTTCAGCTCTGTCCAGACTTCCTCTGGATCACTTTTATCGTTGTACTTTGACGTAATGTCATTGGACAACTGTTTGATAGCGTAACGTAGGTTTGGCCAGTCAGCTTTGTTGTACTGTGGGACAGGCCGTCGGGTCTGCTTTTGATGGACTGGATGCTGTGTTCGATCATGTCACAGATTCAAACTTCGAAGTTATAATCTTTTCTGTCGTCAGATTAAAGAACTAAAGCACAGATTAATCAAATAATGATCAAAACAGCCAAAACTACTTAACGGTATATTCTTCATACATCGAAATGGCAGACGGCAGCAAATTTGTTTCGCGGCACAGCAGACAGCAACTCCGACGCCATTTTGGTTCAGTGTGAGGGTTTTTCTTGAATCAAGCAAATCGGGGTCCTTACTTTAAATGGGTCTCGCGTCATGGCCACGCCACTGATTGAGCTCATTTGCATAGAAATGTAAAGTGTGAATCTTCAACTTTTCTGGTGATCATAAACATATATGTGAATTTTAGATTTTCTATGATAAATCTTACAGAGAAAATTTGGGTAATTTTCAACACGAAATTTGACTGACTTATACTGCATACTTCACATTATAACTTAGTTGAAACAAATGTTTACTCCTGCTCTTTTAGATGAACTCAGAACTGGGGTAATGTATGCAGTGGCCGTGACACGCCAAGCCATTTGCCAAGCAATACGAAATTTGAGATCGCAGACAGTGCCGCACGGACTTAACCTCGGCAGCGTGACATGGCTTCCAGTCGGCAGCTTTAAACTTATTTCTCTCCTTTTCAGTCGCAACCACAAATAAAAGAACCACACCATTTGAAAGAAGGAAGATCATTCTTTATTAATATGTGATTTTTTTTTTATTCATTGCTTCCTGTAGGAAACTGGTGGGTTGGGTGGGGAAGTCAAAGGGTTGAATTTTTGCAATGGATAGGGCGCAGGAGAAAACAAAACAAAACAAAACACAAAACAAAACAAAACATGAAAAAAAGAATAAGAACGCATATGTAATACAACCAGACAAGACAGGCGCACATTTTTGGCTAACTTTGTCAAGTGTAAGATCACAATCAAACACACACCAGATTTAAAAATTAGGAGAAAAAGACTGAAACTTCCCTGCTGCTTCATCCAGTGTGAGAAAAGGATTAAACTGACTCTCACATTGGACGAAGCAGGGGGGAAGTTTCAGTCTTTTTCTCCTAATTTTTGTATTTGTGTGTGTGTGTTTGTGATCTTACGCTTGACAAAGACCAGTTGACCGAAAATTTGCACCTGTCTTGTCTGGTTGTATTAAATATGTGTTCTTATTCTTTTATCATGGTTTTTCTGGTTCCTGTTTGTTTGAACGCGGGCAGTCACACTTGTATTGGAAAACAAAGCAAAACAACAAAACAACCCAACACAAAACAAAACAAAACAAAAACCTCAAGTGCAACAAAACAAAGAGGAAAGTATTGTGCTGTATCATATCTAGCATCATTCATTCCTCAGCCCTTATCCCCGGCACACACATTGACTATCCCCATCAACCTCCAGCCCTCTCCCTTTGTACACACTCCAACATTGATCATGTTGGCAGGGATGAGAAAAAAAGTGAAAGACAGGGAATGGAGAGGGAAGGAAAGGAGCGGTTGTTTCTGTTGTTATTTACTTACCCTAATTACTACTATGTAGTTAATGTTACATTTCCATCAGATGCATCATACTGTTATCACCCCTCATTGGGATGCTGGGGGCTCTTTCAGTATGAATAGTATCCCCACCTTCTGGAAATTCTGTGCTAGAAATTCACCCTTTTCTGTCACTCTCTTTGTTTCTTTCTTCCTCCTTTGCTTTCTGTCATTTCTTCCTATCATTTTCTGCCTTGCTGGTCCATTCAACTGTATGTGTTCGATATGGTCTTATGTAATTTTTCTTAGGATTGATAATTGGGTACATGTATTAAATGCAGTTTTGGTTGTGGGGAGGTGAGATAAGTGGAAGCAATTTTATGTAATTTATGCCCGTTTTTATATATGTTTTGGTGTCCTCAGGTATGCTTAAATTTGTATTCAGGTGTGTTTTTTAAATTCACTGTACTTTAAATTGGACGGAGTGGTCAGCGCCAGTAGCATGCTCTTGGATTATGTGCATGAATGCATTAATATGTATACCTTTTTTTTTTTTTCTGTTTTGTATGTTTTGAAGCAGTTATAGCCCTAATATGGCTGTACGCAGTCGGCTGGGCTTTAAACAACAATAACAGTAACAACAGTACTGTTTGTCATCATGATTTCAGTGATCGAGGTAAGCAGCAGACAGTGATTGAGAGGCAGTGGGAGATAATTGATGTCTGTGATGATGGAAGGGCACTGCCACTCTTTTGGTGAGGAGTTCGAAGGTCAGCAGTCCAAGGCCACAAGTATCCATGACAGTCACTCTTCTGTTTGGGATGATGCCTGCGATGACTCGGACATGGAGAAAAAAGGTCCGCCGGCGGTCGTTGATGATTGCTGCAATGGTGACGACGCTGGACGGGACACGCTGAACAATGATGCCTGCGTCGATCACAGGTCAGATTGTTTTGTCATCATTCAGTTTATGTTTGCCCTTGTGACATCCAGCTTTTTAAAATGTTGAAGTATTTGGATACAGATTACAGCCCAAATGTTCAGAAGATGTTCTCTCAAAACTTATTTTTCAATAATAATAACAAACTTGTGACAAATAGTGTAAAACATACTGATTGAATTAACAAAAGAATGTATCAAAGCAGACACTTCTTCAATGATACTGGTAATTTTTATTCATACAAAGAATTCATTGAAAAATACAACATGAATGTGAATTTCTTAAATTACTTCTTTGTGTAAAATCAATAAAAAATTATCTAAAGGAAATTAATATCCTAGTTATTAATAACAAAACTCAGATGATTCCATGTTTTGTCAAAGCAATTAATTCACAAACGAAAGGAACAAAATCATTCTATGGAATTTTAACCAACGACCATAAGCGTCCAAATTGTTGCACTAAATGGGAATTAACATTTGGAGAAGAAATTAATTGGACATGATGCTTTACAAGCTTACAGAGTATTGCAGAAATTAAACTTAAATGGTTTCAGATTAGAGTTATCCATCGAATACTGGCTATGTATGTTGAACTCAAAGAAATGGGCTTAGTACTAAGCAGTTGTGTAATTTCTGCATTTGAGCACAACACTACCTGTGGGACAGTCAGTATGTACAGTTATTTTGGAAAGAATTGGAAACATTTGTACAGACAAGTTACACAGATATTAGCAATTTAAAACTGTCAAAACAAATGATTATTTTGGGAGTTGATCAAAATTATAAAAGTGATAAATTTTTTACTTCATTTTGCTTTTTGCAAAATATTTCATTTATCGGTGTAAGTGTGAAAAACTGATGCCAAATCTATACATCTTTAGAAAAAAAATTAGATATGACATTGAACTGTATAATCAAGGGTTGAGAATGACTGCAGAAAAGTATGAAATGGATTGGACCAACTATCGCCCAATTATTAATTTTAATGATGACTAGTCTGGTATAGCCCTGGTATGGCTCTGCGCAGTTGTCTGGGCTTTAAACAGCAATAGCGGTAACTGAACAAACCTTTGCAGTCATGCAAGTGTACCCTTGTGTCAGCTTCCAGACCTGAATGGTGTATTTCTGTGGTTACAGGAACCAGGACAACTCGTGTTGTCCATCTGTGTGGAGACACCCAGAAGTCAGTCGACAGCTGACCATAGTCTACATATACACGAGTTGACCCACCCGTCTGCCTCACTGCTGTCTCTGCACAAAAGTCACGTGTGTCCACTGTGTTCCACTGCCTTTGTGATGTCCAACAGTTTGAGGGTTCACTTGGTGACATTCCATGGTGCACATTTGCACACTGTGCTGCCTGTGTCTCCGCACCTGACGGTTATAGTGGTGGTGGTGATGTTGACAGTGATGTTAAGAGAGAGGTGAAGATTAAGGAGGAGTGTAACGATGGTGATGAGAGCTTTGATGAAAAGATTGGTTACTATGGTGATGAGAGAGAGCTAAAAGATTACTATAGAGATGAGGAAGAGCTAAAGTGTATTAAGGAGAGTAACCGTGTTGACAAAACACTGACAGACAGGAAGATGACCTTGGTTATGAAAGAGAGATGAAAATCAAGGTAGAAGTTAACGATGCTGATGACAGTATTGAAGAACAGGTGTGTTGCCAGGTGATGTGAGAGAGGTCAAATATGTTAAGGAGGAAGGTAACTACATTGATGAAAACATTGACAAAAATGTAGATGACCATGGTGATGAAAGAGAGATGAAGATCAGGGAGGAGTGCGACAGTATGATGAGAACACTAAACATGATGATGGATGAAGACCATGAAGACCTGAACATTCAGGAGGTAAGTAACAATGGTAAGTGGAAGGATTTGGGGAGAAGGAAAGATCAAGTTGATGATAATGAAGCTTACAAAGAAGGTGTGGCAGAACAAGTCAAGCAACATGTGTGTGACGTATGTAGTAAGACTTTTACTCAGGCTAGTAGATTGAAGACATGCAAGTTGATTCATACAGGTCATAAACAATTTATTTGTGATGTGTGCAGTAAGGCTTTTATGCGAGCTGGTCACTTGAAGATACACAAGTTAATTCATACTGGTCATAGTCTGTTTGTGGTGTATGCGATAAGGCTTTTACTCAGACTAGTAGCTTGAAGAGACACAAGTTGATTCATTTAGGTGTTAAACAGTTTGTGTGTGATGTGTTTGATAAGGCTTTCTATGACTCCGGTAACTTGAAGAAACACAAGTTAATTCATACTGGACATAAACCGTTTGCTTGTGACATGTGCAGTAAAGCTTTTTGTTTAGCTGGTCACTTGAAGAAGCACTAGTTGGTTCATACTGGACAGCAAAGAAAACAAACGAGACAGTCTTGATGGAGGCAGACACAAGTAGATCACTCATAAGGAAGATTAGGAAAAGACAGGCAACATTTATAGGTCATTTTATGAGCAAGGGGGGTTTGGAGCACCTTGTCACAACGGGAAAGCTGAAGGGAAAGAGAGCACCAGGTATACCCAGGGAGAAAATGCTAGGCGGACTTGCGGAGTGGCTGAAGACAAGGAGGGTGGAGGAGATGCTTGGGGCAACAAGAGATAGAGACAGATGGAAGTCCATGATTGTCAACACCATGCGGCAAGGCACCTGATAGATGATGATGATGATGATGGTCATAATCCATTTGTTGTGACATGTCAATAAGGCTGTTACTCGGGCTAGTCACTTGAGGGAACATAAATTGATTCATACAGGTCTTAGAGAGTTTGTTTGTGACATATGTGATAAAGCTTTTATTCGGATTTCTGGATTGAACAGACACAAGTTGATTCATACTGGTCGTAAACCAAATGTCTTGTGATGTGTGTAGTAAGGCTTATTGTGATGCTAGCTACTTGAAGACACACAAGTTGATTCATACTGGTCGTAAACCAGATATCTGTGATGTGTGTAGTAACGGCTTATTAGTGGACGCTAGGCAACTTGAAGACCACACAAGTTGATTCATACTGCTTATAGACCGTTCGTTTGTGACGTGTGCAATAAGGTGTTTGCTCAGAGTAGTAGCTTGAAGACACACAAGGTAATTCATACAGATTGTAAACAATTCACATGTGCAGTAAGGCTTTTATTCAGCTAGTCTCTTAACTCATTCCCTACTGGGCGATTTGGAATTTAACATTCCTCTGTGTACTGGGCGTTTGTACAGGTTTTTAAAAAAATCATTAAAAAATAATGGCCAGACACATATTCTTTTAATTTTGACACATGATTATCATTATATTGAAGAAGCATTTTACAAAGTTTCAAAGTGTAACCTTTATGGTACTCTTTTTGTTGCCATTTGTAAAACGAGGTATATTTTTATGGTGATAAAAATGAGGGTGATCGCAAGAGCATATAACTATAAGGGAAGTTCTCACTGTTCTTGAAAAGAGGACTGTTTTCCACATAAATCACATTGGAAATACCAGTAGAGAGTAAACAATAACTATTCCCTACAAATAAACTAAAATAAATAACATACTACTGATAACTTGTCGATTTGTCATTTCACATTCTCGTGTATACAGGCGGTTTATACAGGAGTTTAAAAAAATCATAAAAAAATAATGAGGAAACACACACTCTTGAAATTTTCACACATAGTTTATTGTTTGATTG
>JAPXFY010000030.1:4808662-4846162 GCA_030674185.1 Monoplex corrugatus
TTCGCGGCACAGCAGACAGCAACTCCGACGCCATTTTGGTTCAGTGTGAGGGTTTTTCTTGAATCAAGCAAATCGGGGTCCTTACTTTAAATGGGTCTCGCGTCATGGCCACGCCACTGATCGAGCTCATTTGCATAGAAATGTAAAGTGTGAATCTTCAACTTTTCTGGTGATCATAAACGTATATGTGAATTTTAGATTTTCTATGATAAATCTTACAGAGAAAATTTGGGTAATTTTCAACACGAAATTTGACTGACTTATACTGCATACTTCACGTTATAACTTAGTTGAAACAAAATGTTTACTCCTGCTCTTTTAGATGAACTCAGAACTGGGGTAATGTATGCAGTGGCCGTGACACGCCAAGCCCTTTGCCAAGCGATGCGAAATTTGAGATCGCAGACAATGCCGCACGGACTTACCCTCGGCAGCGTGACATGGCTTCCAGTCGGCAGCTTTCAACTTATTTCTCTCCTTTTCAGTCGCAACCACAAATAAAAGAACCACACCATTTGAAAGAAGGAAGATCATTCTTTATTAATATGTGATTTTTTTTTTATTCATTGCTTCCTGTAGGAAACTGGTGGGTTGGGTGGGGAAGTCAAAGGGTTGAATTTTTGCAATGGATAGGGCGCAGGAGAAAACAAAACAAAACAAAACACAAAACAAAACAAAACATGAAAAAAAGAATAAGAACGCATATGTAATACAACCAGACAAGACAGGCGCACATTTTTGGCTAACTTTGTCAAGTGTAAGATCACAATCAAACACACACCAGATATAAAAATTAGGAGAAAAAGACTGAAACTTCCCTGCTGCTTCATCCAGTGTGAGAAAAGGATTAAACTGACTCTCACATTGGACGAAGCAGGGGGGAATCGGAAGTTTCAGTCTTTTTCTCCTAATTTTTGTATTTGTGTGTGTGTGTTTGTGATCTTACGCTTGACAAAGACCAGTTGACTGAAAATTTGCACCTGTCTTGTCTGGTTGTATTAAATATGTGTTCTTATTCTTTTATCATGGTTTTTCTGGTTCCTGTTTGTTTGAACGTGGGCAGCCACACTTGTATTGGAAAACAAAGCAAAACAACAAAACAACCCAACACAAAACAAAACAAAACAAAAACCTCAAGTGTAACAAAACAAAGAGGAAAGTATTGTGCTGTATCTATCTAGCATCACTCATTCCTCAGCCCTTATCCCCGGCACACACATTGACTATCCCCATCAACCTCCAGCCCTCTCCCTTTGTACACACTCCAACATTGATCATGTTGGCAGGGATGAGAAAAAAAGTGAAAGACAGGGAATGGAGAGGGAAGGAAAGGAGCGGTTGTTTCTGTTGTTATTTACTTACCCTAGTTACTACTATGTAGTTAATGTTACATTTCCATCAGATGTATCGTACTGTTATCACCCCTCATTGGGATGCTGGGGGCTCTTTCAGTATGAATAGTATCCCCACCTTCTGGAAATTCTGTGCTAGAAATTCACCCTTTTCTGTCACTCTCTTTGTTTCTTTCTTCCTCCTTTGCTTTCTGTCATTTCTTCCTATCATTTTCTGCCTTGCTGGTCCATTCAACTGTATGTGTTCGATATGGTCTTATGTAATTTTTCTTAGGATTGATAATTGGGTACATGTATTAAATGCAGTTTTGGTTGTGGGGAGGTGAGATAAGTGGAAGCAATTTTATGTAATTTATGCCCGTTTTTATATATGTTTTGGTGTCCTCAGGTATGCTTAAATTTGTATTCAGGTGTGTTTTTTAAATTCACTGTACTTTAAATTGGACGGAGTGGTCAGCGCCAGTGGCATGCTCTTGGATTATGTGCATGAATGCATTGATATGTATACCTTTTTTTTTTTTCTGTTTTGTATGTTTTGAAGCAGTTATAGCCCTAATATGGCTGTACGCAGTCGGCTGGGCTTTAAACAACAATAACAGTAACAGCAGTACTGTTTGTCATCATGATTTCAGTGATCGAGGTAAGCAGCAGACAGTGATTGAGAGGACAGTTGGAGATAATTGATGTCTGTGATGATGGAAGGGCACTGCCACTCTTTTGGTGAGGAGTTCGAAGGTCAGCAGTCCAAGGCCACAAGTATCCATGACAGTCACTCTTCTGTTTGGGATGATGCCTGCGATGACTCGGACATGGAGAAAAAAGGTCTGCCGACTGTCATTGATGATCGCTGCAATGGTGACGACGCTGGACGGGACACACTGAACAATGATGCCTGCGTACGATCACAGGTCAGATTGTTTTGTCATCATTCAGTTTATGTTTGCCTTGTGACATCCAGCTTTTTAAAATGTTTGAAGTATTTGGATACAGATTACAGCCCAAATGTTCAGAAGATGTTCTCTCAAAACTTATTTTTCAATAATAATAACAAACTTGTGACAAATAGTGTAAAACATACTGATTGAATTAACAAAAGAATTTATCAAAGCAGACACTTCTTCAATGATACTGGTAATTTTTATTCATACAAAGAATTCATTGAAAAATACAACATGAATGTGAATTTCTTAAATTACTTCTTTGTGTAAAATCAATAAAAAATTATCTAAAGGAAATTAATATCCTAGTTATTAATAACAAAACTCAGATGATTCCATGTTTTGTCAAAGCAATTAATTCACAAACGAAAGGAACAAAATCATTCTATGGAATTTTAACCAACGACCATAAGCGTCCAAATTGTTGCACTAAATGGGAATTAACATTTGGAGAAGAAATTAATTGGACATGATGCTTTACAAGCTTACAGAGTATTGCAGAAATTAAACTTAAATGGTTTCAGATTAGAGTTATCCATCGAATACTGGCTATGTATGTTGAACTCAAAGAAATGGGCTTAGTACTAAGCAGTTGTGTAATTTCTGCATTTGAGCACAACACTACCTGTGGGACAGTCAGTATGTACAGTTATTTTGGAAAGAATTGGAAACATTTGTACAGACAAGTTACACAGATATTAGCAATTTAAAACTGTCAAAACAAATGATTATTTTGGGAGTTGATCAAAATTATAAAAGTGATAAAATTTTTTACTTCATTTTGCTTTTTGCAAAATATTTCATTTATCGGTGTAAGTGTGAAAAACTGATGCCAAATCTATACATCTTTAGAAAAAAAATTAGATATGACATTGAACTGTATAATCAAGGGTTGAGAATGACTGCAGAAAAGTATGAAATGGATTGGACCAACTATCGCCCAATTATTAATTTTAATGATGACTAGTCTGGTATAGCCCTGGTATGGCTCTGCGCAGTTGGCTGGGCTTTAAACAGCAATAGCGGTAACTGAACAAACCTTTGCAGTCATGCAAGTGTACCCTTGTGTCAGCTTCCAGACCTGAATGGTGTATTTCTGTGGTTACAGGAACCAGGACAACTCGTGTTGTCCATCTGTGTGGAGACACCCAGAAGTCAGTCGACAGCTGACCATAGTCTACATATACACGAGTTGACCCACCCGTCTGCCTCACTGCTGTCTCTGCACAAAAGTCACGTGTGTCCACTGTGTTCCACTGCCTTTGTGATGTCCAACAGTTTGAGGGTTCACTTGGTGACATTCCATGGTGCACATTTGCACACTGTGCTGCCTGTGTTCTCCGCACCTGACGGTTATAGTGGTGGTGGTGATGTTGACAGTGATGTTAAGAGAGAGGTGAAGATTAAGGAGGAGTGTAACGATGGTGATGAGAGCTTTGATGAAAAGATTGGTTACTATGGTGATGAGAGAGAGCTAAAAAATTACTATAGAGATGAGGGAGAGCTAAAGTGTATTAAGGAGAGTAACGTGTTGACAAAAACACTGATAGACAGGAAGATGACCTTGGTTATGAAAGAGAGATGAAAATCAAGGTAGAAGTTAACGATGCTGATGACAGTATTGAAGAACAGGTGTGTTGCCACGGTGATGTGAGAGAGGTCAAATATGTTAAGGAGGAAGGTAACTACATTGATGAAAACATTGACAAAAATGTAGATGACCATGGTGATGAAAGAGAGATGAAGATCAGGGAGGAGTGCGACAGTATTGATGAGAACACAACATGATGATGGATGAAGACCATGAAGACCTGAACATTCAGGAGGTAAGTAACAATGGTAAGTGGAAGGATTTGGGGAGAAGGAAAGATCAAGTTGATGATAATGAAGCTTACAAAGAAGGTGTGGCAGAACAAGTCAAGCAACATGTGTGTGACGTATGTAGTAAGACTTTTACTCAGGCTAGTAGATTGAAGACATGCAAGTTGATTCATACAGGTCATAAACAATTTATTTGTGATGTGTGCAGTAAGGCTTTTATGCGAGCTGGTCACTTGAAGATACACAAGTTAATTCATACTGGTCATAGTCTGTTTGTGGTGTATGCGATAAGGCTTTTACTCAGACTAGTAGCTTGAAGAGACACAAGTTGATTCATTTAGGTGTTAAACAGTTTGTGTGTGATGTGTTTGATAAGGCTTTCTATGACTCCGGTAACTTGAAGAAACACAAGTTAATTCATACTGGACATAAACCGTTTGCTTGTGACATGTGCAGTAAAGCTTTTTGTTTAGCTGGTCACTTGAAGAAGCACTAGTTGGTTCATACTGGACAGCAAAGAAAACAAACGAGACAGTCTTGATGGAGGCAGACACAAGTAGATCACTCATAAGGAAGATTAGGAAAAGACAGGCAACATTTATAGGTCATTTTATGAGCAAGGGGGGTTTGGAGCACCTTGTCACAACGGGAAAGCTGAAGGGAAAGAGAGCACCAGGTATACCCAGGGAGAAAATGCTAGGGGACTTGCGGAGTGGCTGAAGACAAGGAGGGTGGAGGAGATGCTTGGGGCAACAAGAGATAGAGACAGATGGAAGTCCATGATTGTCAACACCATGCGGCAAGGCACCTGATAATGATGATGATGATGATGATGGTCATAATCCATTTGTTGTGACATGTGCAATAAGGCTGTTACTCGGGCTAGTCACTTGAGGGAACATAAATTGATTCATACAGGTCTTAGAGAGTTTGTTTGTGACATATGTGATAAAGCTTTTATTCGGATTTCTGGATTGAACAGACACAAGTTGATTCATACTGGTCGTAAACCAAATGTCTTGTGATGTGTGTAGTAAGGCTTATTGTGATGCTAGCTACTTGAAGACACACAAGTTGATTCATACTGGTCGTAAACCAGATATCTGTGATGTGTGTAGTAAGGCTTATTGGACGCTAGCAACTTGAAGACACACAAGTTGATTCATACTCTTATAGACCGTTCGTTTGTGGACGTGTGCAATAAGGTGTTTGCTCAGAGTAGTAGCTTGAAGACACACAAGGTAATTCATACAGATTGTAAACAATTCACATGTCAGTAAGGCTTTTATTCAAGCTAGTCTCTTAACTCATTCCCTACTGGGCGATTTGGAATTTAACATTCCTCTGTGTACTGGGTTTGTACAGGTTTTTAAAAAAATCATTAAAAAATAATGGCCAGACACATATTCTTTTAATTTTGACACATGATTATCATTATATTGAAGAAGCATTTTACAAAGTTTCAAAGCTGTAACCTTTATGGTACTCTTTTTGTTGCCATTGTAAAACGAGGTATATTTTTATGGTGATAAAAATGAGGGTGATCGCAAGAGCATATAACTATAAGGGAAGTTCTCACTGTTCTTGAAAAGAGGACTGTTTTCCACATAAATCACATTGGAAATACCAGTAGAGAGTAAACAATAACTATTCCCTACAAATAAACTAAATAAATAACATACTACTGATAACTTGTCGATTTGTCATTTCACATTCTCGTGTATACAGGCGGTTTATACAGGAGTTTAAAAAAATAATAAAAAAATAATGAGGAAACACACACTCTTGAAATTTTCACACATAGTTATTATTGTTTGATTGAATAAGCATATTACAGAGTTTCAAAGTTGTAACTTTTATAGTTCTCTTTTTGTCGGTGGTGATGAGAGAAAATATGTTATTGTGACAACAAAATTGAGGGTGGCATGCAATTGGATAGTGGTAAAGTTCACACTGCTTCTGAAAAGTGGACAGTTTTCCACATAAATCACATTGAAAATCCCAGTAGAGAGTGAACAATGGCTACCTGAGATTTCTACTTTACACAATTCAGCTAAAGTCAGCAAAATGCTGCTGAGTACTTGGTGATTTGTAGTCAGCTTCAGCATACCAAGTGCTTGAATAGAGTTGGAAAATTCATGAAAAAAATTAACAAAGCACACATTCTTGAAACAGTAACAAATGATTATTGTTTGACTGAATAAGCACAGCACAAGGTTTCAAAACTATAAACTCAACACAGCACACACACCAGACACACAGACACACACACCAGAGACACACATACAACACATTCTACATACAACAACACACCACACACACACACATCAAAACACATATCAACATCACACACACAGTACAAACATCCACACACATAAAACATGCAGATGATACACACAACAACACACACACCACACACACATCGCATCAATCACAATACACACACACAACACACACACACACCACACACACACACACCACACACACACACACACACACACACACACACACAACACACACACAACACACACACACCACATACTACACACTACACACACACACACACACACACACATACATGCACATATCACACACTTATCCACATCACACACACAACACACACACACACACACACACACACACACACACACACACACACACACACACACACACACACACACACCTTACTCTGTCTAATATCACTTACAGTGAAAAGACGTTAAATCAAAGAACGAATGAACGAACTCACTTACACTACACACACACACACACACACACACACACACACACACACACACACACACACACACACACACACACACACACACACACACCACACACAACACACACACACACACTGCATCTCTTTGATTCATCAACCATGTGCTTCATAATCAGGTCACTGAATATTTGGTCAAAAAATGAATGGGGCATGGTCTGTAATGCCATACAAGTTTAGCTAATGTGTTTTGCTATCTGTGTATGGAGGATTAACTGAAAAGAAAACACACACACACGTAAAATCTTCAAGCAGACATTCATCACGAAACAACAAAACCAACCTCTGTCAGATCAGCTTGTGGGGTATTTGCATAAGTACCACGCTGCAAAGGCCACGGGTACACACTGTGTCACTCACCACACCCACCCCTCTCTTCCTTTCACCTTCTCTGTCGGACACATTTTCATCAATTCCATCCCTTCTGATGGGCTAAAACCACTTTCTTCATACTGTTCTGCATCTTCAGAGTCAGACCACTTGGTAAGAATGACTTTTTTTGCCTGACATTAAGTGCAAACACGTCTTGTTCGACCGCTGTGAGCGCAACTCGTTCGCAGCTGAGACGGCATTGTTCTCATGTGGTAAACAAAAACGGGGTCAGCACAAAGATAGCTCAGTGGCTGACTGGTCATATGTCACTCGCCACGTGCAGTGGTCAAATGTTACTCTGTGGTAATGAGGCTTTAGCATGACCCCTTCAATTTCCGCTACACAGCACTATGTCACCAGTGGAAATTTTTGAATGCGCAATCCGCATATGCGGCCCTTATTGTGGAAGCGCATCGCCGAATACGTCTGGATATCCGGACGTTAGTAGGGAGTGAGTTAAACAGACAAAAGTTGATTCATATGGGTTCATAAACAGTTTGTTTGTGATGTGTGCAGTAAGGCGTTTACTCAGGGTAGTAATTTGAAGAAGCACAAGTTAAGTCATACTGGTTAAAAGCTTGTTTGTTTTGTGTCTTGTACAGTAAGGCTTAGTCAGGCTGGTAACTTAAAAGACACAGGAGTGAATTCATACAAGTCATACACCGTATGTGTGATGTGTGCAGTAAGGCTTTCATTGAGGCTGGGACTTTGAAATAGATTGATTGAATGTTCATTTATTGAGTTGATTGATTGATTGAATGTTGTTTAGTTCATTCATAAATTCAGTTGCTCATTTTATGTGCCTGTGTTTGTTGGTTTGGTCATGAGTTTTCATTTATTTACTGATTTTGTCATGAGATTTCGTTTATTTATTTATTTGTTGATTGATGAAAGGGTTGCTTTGTTGAATGATTGGAAATCGCATTGACGATTTACTGACTGGTTGATTGATTTTTAATGTTGATTGATCGATTGAATGACTAAGTGACCGGTTGATTGATTGGATTAGTGCACTACACATAAGTTTTACTTATATTATTGATTCCTCTGTGGGTTTGCTGGGGCTCTTTCAGTATGAATAGTATCCCCATCTTCTGGAAATTCTGTGCTAGAAATGTCTTCTTTTCTGTCACTTCCTTTGTTTCTGCCTTGTTCCTTGCTTTCTCAGTTTCTGTCATCTCTTCTGACCTTTTTCTGCGTTGCTGGTCCACTCACCTGTATGTTTTTGTAAAGCCTTCAATACTTTCTCTTCTTCCTCTTTTAAGTCATCGAAAGTCCATTGTTGGACGTAAGCCTTCCCCAGCTGTTTCCATTCACTTCATTCCGGCGCTTTTCCTCTCCAGTTTTTGTCAGATCCATCTAGGTTGTCTGTCCATCTACTTTTCTGTCTTCCTTTGTTGCAAGTGCTGTCTTTTGGTATCCAGAATGTTTTTTGTTGTCCAACGATTGTCCATTCTCTGGATGAGATGTTCTGCCCAGTTCCATTTCAATTTGTTGATGGTTTCTAGAATGTCTTGCACTTTTGTTCTTTCTCTAATCCGCTGAGCCATTTTGCGATCTTTCTGGGTGATACCAAGCATGATTCTTTCATGTGCTTGCTGCATTGTTCTTAGCTTCAAGGCCATGTTTCTGCTCTGTAGGTGACTGTGGGCAGAATGCATTGCTCAAAGACTTTTTGTTTCAGGACAGTTGGAATTTTTTCATTCTTGAAAACTGAACTTAAGAGTGAAAAATGCACTTAAAGTAATCAATAGGGAAGATCAGACAAAAGTATTAAAGTAATCAGTAGTGTTGATGATAACGCACATGATGTTAACTGAACTACACACAGTCATGTTTACCTTCACAAAAACCCACCCCTCAAGTCAAGAGGAAGACCAGATAAGAAACAGAAAAATCCAAAGTATTAAAGTAATCAGAAGTGTTGATGACAACGCATGTGATATGAACTGAACTACATACAGTTATGTTTACCTTCACAGACAGCCACCCCTCAAGTCATCTGCTGCATCCCCAGATGTGGTTTACTTCACGGCTTACCAGTGTACAAGTATTTGACGTGTTATCAAAAACACAGATAAACTAGTGCTTCTTTGTAGCATACGTGTATATTGTATTCGAACAATAGAATGCAATGTAGTGTTCTGACATAATAATCTATTGTCAGTATTATAAATACCAACATTTCAATTGTGTCCTTCAGTCCTGGACAGCTCAGTGTCAGTCTTCAGTTTCATCCCCCTACAGATATGTTTGTTGTTGTTTTTAACCAAAATCGTTTTGATTTAACAGCACACGGCAAGCGAAAATGGGCAGATTTTGCCTGTTTAGTTTCTGCCAGAAACGCTGTCCGTCCCTCCCCTCCTCTCAGGGGCTGCCACAGCTGCAGCCCTTTCCTTCTCTTTCCCCTATGTAAAATGTGTTGTCAGTGACTGTGTTTCCCGCCTGATTTCATTTTCATGCGGATTTTATCAGATCTCAAATGGCGCTTCTTTAATCCAGCAATCTTTGCTGATTACATCCGTAGTACACAAGTCGAGGTCCCAGTTCCTACTGTGTTGTAAAAATAAAATAAAAGAAAATAAAAACGACCACATAATTTACTGGCACTGACTGAGTGTGTGCCGCTGGCAGCAGCTATCTGGCACTCTGGGCATTGAGATAGATAAGCGAAAGAATGTGAGTAGGCCTACAGGTCACACTTAACCCCGCTCACACGTAGTCTGTGAGAGTAAATGAAGTGGTCTTGCTTTTTTCTTTGTTCTTGCTTTTGGATTTTTCATCTGCTTTCTGTGATTGTTCTTTAACTTATTTCCATCGTTGTTTTGTTTTCTGGCCCCATTTTGTGTGTGTTTAGTTTAGTTGTGTTTGCTTCTTATTGTATAGAGAAAAAAAAACATACAAGGCTTAGGCTGGTTGGTGTTTCACTGTGTGATGTAGGCTATACACCACTTGACTGTGCCTGTGAAAAAAAAAGTTGCACATTATGGATGCAGAGAAACATTCTGAAAGAACTCACTTTGAGAGACTGAACGCACTATGCAGAATCTGTGGTGAGAGATCAAAGAATGATCGCGAGACAAAACCTGCAAAATTTTGCAAAAACTACGCCCCAGATTTCATGACATTTTTCGGGATAATTGTTTCCAGTGAAACAGACGGCATTCTTCACTCAGCTACGTTTTGTTCAAACTGCTACAAAAGATTGCGTGCTGTGAACAAGCATCCTCTCCATCTGAGATAACACTAAACAATATCAAGTCTGCCATAGAAAAGAGCAATTTAATCTGGACACAAAAAAAAATATAGATAACTAAATGTAAGTAGACGTATACTTGTTATAATACACCAATTTCATTGCGTTGTTGATTATTTTCATACCCCTATAAAACACACAGCCAGCAACATAACTGACAGTGCAGTGTATAAAGAAAGATGTGTGTGCGCGCTCGCACGCATGTGTGTACGTACACTGGAGTACAAACACCGCTGCCTAAGGGAAGCATTTCCTGACAAGTGAAGAGTGACTCTAATTACCCGCCGCCTGTGGCGCACATGTTGCGCGGACCCGGACTGTGGTGAGTGATACCAGTAGTGGCCAGACTGAACTTTAAAGAATGCTAAGTATGAATGGTCAGAATTGCTCCACGCATCACACAGCATGTATGAAAGTTGAAGCTTTATTCGTTGTCAGAGCATGAACTTGTTGAAAAGTCTGTAGCATGGCATAAATGTAAACACCTCTTAAGTGCAGATTACTTTCTCCTTTCCCTGGTGTGTTTGTACTCGTTGTAAACTTCAGACAGAGTACTTTCTGTTGGTTTTATCGAAAATCTTATAGCTGTGATGAGTCAGACATAAATGATGTAGAACCACAGACATTACAATTTACCGCGGCCAGTGGCTTGCAGCTTAATGCTGACACTGACAGGGCAAACCGTCGCTCTTGGCACTGAGCAGCTGTTTTGTCTTTCGCGGTGGCTCAGTGAGTGAGTTCAACTAAACAGTAGGCTGTGCAACGCCGTGAGCAAGCTTCATTTTTGCTTTGTTTAAAAACACACACACACACACACACACACACACACACACACACACACACACACACACACACACACACACACACACACACACACACACACACACACACCACACACACACACACACACACACACACACCACACACACACACACACACACACACACACACACACACACACACTGGATCTTTACTTTCATGTTCGCTCGAGTGTGTTGTACCTTCGACTTTGATGTGTCCTGTCATGTCTAGTGTCTATACAACTATTCAGGTCTTGTGACCTGATTTCATTGCTTACAAATGTGGGAGTTCCTCACTAACTTAGACATCCTAGATTGACCCACAATCTTACAGAACAAGTGTATTATACGACCTGATTTATTAACACTGACTGAACACAAAGACAGAAGAACTGTGTGGCATTTCATAACAGATTAGTGATGTACGTTTCAAAAATACACATTTAAGCAGTTTTCCATCGAGCTCGTATTCTCTCTCTATTCGTATTGAAATAAATGTAGTACATGTGTGTCAGTATTTCATCAGGTTATTTACCCCTTTTTTGATTTGTTTTCTTAGTTATATTCTGGTATTTTTTTGAAATTACTCCATTGCACTGTTATCTTGCATTACTAATATCGCATTCTGCAAATTATGCCTGTGTTGTCGTTTCACAGCCAGGTACAGCGATCCTGGTGTCGTATGGCAGAGAGTATGGAAAGGACTTGGGAATTATACAAGAGGACGATGATAACAAGAGCAAGAAACGCTCATCTCTCACACAGCCAGGTATGTAATGTTGTCACACTTCGTTCGCAGTGGCATTATTCACAGTTGAAAACTGTGGTATAACTCAATGCAGCAGCGCTATGCTTTTTAGTGTTTTTGGTCTTTTTTAAGTGATTTTTTTCAGCGTGGATGTGTGTGTGTATTTATACATACATACGAACATACATACATACATATATACATACATGCATACATAATCTATCATATATAGATAGATAGAGAAGATAATAGTATGTATATATATATATATATATATATGTATGTATAAATACACACACTATATAATATATATATGTATACATATGTATGTATGTATGTATGCATGTATGTATGTATATGTATAAATACACACACTATATATATGTACATACATACACACACACACATATATATGTGACCTCCCACCACGAAATCAGTCTTAACTTGCATTTTGGGCATTTTGAGATATACATATCACTGGAAAGTGTACATTCTGCTGATTATTTTGGTACTTGAATAGAGCTTGTACTAAAAAAAAATGTAGAAGTTATGTATGTTTAAAGTCATTAAGTTGTATGACGGCCATTTTGAGAAAACGGCCTCCAAAGTTTTTGTGTGCTCTCCTACGCGTTTTCCTTAAATTTCTTTATTGGTGGCTTTGACCCAGTTTGTTTCTAATTTTCACTGTTATTATCTGCACCAAAGAGCTTTCATCAGTATATTACATGTGCAGGTACTGTACAGGTTACAGTTCATAATCATCATCATCATCATCATCAGGTGCCCTGCCGCATGGTGTTGGCGACCATGGACTTCCAACCATCTCTATCTCTCGTTGCCCCCAGCATCTCCCCCACCCTCCTCATCCCCAGCCACGCTGCAAGTCCATCCAGCATTCTCTCCCTGGGTCTACCTGGTGCTCTCTTTCCCTCCAGCTTCCCCGTTGTGACCAGGTGCTCCAAATCCCCCTTCCTCATAAAATGGCCTATAAATGTTGCTTGTCTTTTCCTTATGAGTGATCTACTTGTGTCTGCCTCCATCAAGACTGTCTCGTTTGTTTTCTTTGCTGTCAATGGAACTCTCAACATTCTTCTGAGAAACCACATCTCGGCTGCTCGATCCTGCTCTGGCTTTGCTTGCTGACTGTCCACGCCTCGCATCCGTACAACAGTATTGGTTCTATATAATATTCAAGGACTCTCTTTCTGATGTTAATTGATAGGCATTTGTTGGTAAGAATGCTTGTCTATGGAAGCCCATGTCAAACAGTTGTGCCGTACTCTGTACTATCAGCTACGCAGAATTGGTAAGATTCGCTCCTTCCTTTCCACTGATGCTACCAACAAGCTTGCTGTCTCTTTCATACTATCTAGACTGGACTATTGTAACTCTCTATTCGCAGGTCTCCATGACAATCAACTATCTAAACTTCAGCGCATACAGAACTACGCGGCTCGCCTTGTTCTCCGCAAGCCCAGGCGTGAGAGTGCAAAATCTCTGCTTAGAACACTTCATTGGCTCCCGGTAAAGGCTAGGATTCAATATAAAGTTGCCTGTCTCTGCTTTCAGTGTATCTATCACGAGAACATGCCATCCTATCTTGCCAACCTCCTGCAGGGTTACAAACCTTCTCGAACGCTCCGCTCTTCTGACACCTCACTGTTGACTGTTCCTCGCTTCTCTCTAGACACCTTTGGTAAAAAATCTTTCTCTGTCTTTGGCCCAAATGTATGGAACTCTCTACCACTGTCTCTCAGAAAAACTAAGTGTTTCTCAACCTTCAAACGGCACCTGAAAACCCACCTCTTTCAAACTCATCTAACCTGAAGAGCCTTAGTTTGCAAGTCTGTCATCAGACTAATCTCTCCTGCCTGTATAACAGTATTTTGTATAAGGGCCTATAGAGCAAGGTGTGTGTGTGCGTGCATGTGTGTATGTGTGTGTGTGTGTGTGTGTGTGTGTGTGTGTGTGTGTGTGTGTGTGTGTGTGTGTGTGTGTGTGTGTGTGTGTGTGTGTGTGCTTGAGTGAGCATGTGTGTGTATCACTGTATGTGTACAGCTGAGGAAGGGATAGGGGAGAAATTGAGTGGGAAAGAGACTGAAATACTTTAAGAAACTTTTTCAAATCTTTGTTTGTATGTAAATTGTGATGTATGATATGCGAATAGTTCATAATTTGTGAGGAATTTTGATTGTCAAGGTATTAATGCTGTAATACTGAAGTTGTAATGTTTTTCCTGTATATGGATTAGAATTTTTCTGTTTTTATCTTCATTCAAAATATTGATTATAATTTTATGTACAACTATTGCATGCATAAACACACACACACGCATGCAAACATAGCACACGCACACACACACACACACACACTCTCTCTCTCTCTCTCACACACACACACACACACACACACATTCTTACAAACACACGCGCACAGCAACGCACACGCACGCACACACACACGTACGCAAGCACACACACGCAGCAATATATAAACACAGTATGCCTCTTTATTCATATGAAAAATCTGTTAATCTTTCTTCATTACATAAGTCAGTGTTTAAATTTTAATATTCTGTGGTTTCTTATGTGTCTTCTTACTTGTATAGCTTTAATGTTTGTTGTTATCTTATTGTGTATGTAATTGTGAACATTTTTTATCACCTTTTGCCTTTCTTGCGAAATGTAAAGCGCTGGTGAGCATGTTTTTATATGGAATATGCGCTATACAAATAAACATTATTATTATTATCTTCTTGAATGCTGTTTTGGCTTGGCCGATTCTGCCAGCTATTTCCGATGTGCATCTGATGAAATGACCGTTCCCAGGTATTTGAACTTATTAACCTGTGTCAAGGTTGTGCCATTTGCTGTTATTTTGCATGAGGGGATTTCATGTTTTTTACTGATCACCATGACTTCAGTCTTCCTGCTGTTTAGTTCCAGCCCCTTAACTTTGCTTTCTATTTCTAGTATATTCACAAGGTTTTGTAGGTCCCTTTCATTTTCTACAATTAGCACGGTGTCATCTGCGTACCGAATGTTGTTTATCATTTTCCCTCCAACCTTTAACCCTACCAGACCGAGTTCCCGCTATTGCGGGAATGATGAAAATGACTATATACCGAGTTCCCGCTATAGCGGGAATAGCACACTCACATGATCGTCACTTTATCAAGAGCTAAAAATAGCCACCCAACCGTTGCTAAGCGTCGTGTGAGCGTGTGTTCAGCCTATTGCAAATGTCTGCCTTTGTGTTGATGGTATTTTGAGGTGATTTGGGTGCAAAATTGACCATGAAGCGAGCTAGTGATGAACCAAGCACTTCAACAGGTAAACGGGCGAGGCCAACTCGCTTCACAGTTCAAAAAGTGGTGGACATTTTGCAGATTGGAGAATTTGATCAGGAATACGTTTCCGATTCAAGTGACGATGATTACGTTGATGAAGCATTGAGTGAAAGTGATGATTCTGACAATGAAAGAAGTAGGTCGAGACGGAGTGTTGGAAGAAGGGGGCGTGCCCGTACCCCCCAACCAAGTGATAGGGGAGATGCTTGTGTGATTGAGGGTTGGACTGACGTTAGATGAAACGTAGGCCTATTTTCTACAATCTCTCCACGTTTCATATAATTCTAACCATTGGTGTGCATGATATGAACAGTTTTATAACGTATATACATTTTTTTCAAAATTTTGCTCAGGAGGCCAGTCAGGGGGCACAATTACGCTCAGGGGCTCAGGTCTGGTAGGGTTAATCCAGGGTCTTCTTCTAGGTTTCTCATGATGTTTTCGCTATATAGTGAAAACAGATCTGGTGACAAAACACAACCCTGTCTGATTCCTCTTTTGATGTTTTGAAAAGAGCTTATATTGTTTTCTATTCTCATTGCAGCTGTTTGTTCCCAGTACATATTCCTGATTATTCGTAGATCTTTTCCATCAACATTGAGTCTCTCCAGTTGGTTGATCAATTCTTCATGTCGTACCTGATCAAAAGCCTTGGTATAGTCAACAAAGCATAAATACAAATCCTTATTCATCTCAATTAACCTCTCTATGATAGTTCTTAGGATGTATATGGCATTAATAGTTCCTTTCCCTTCCACAAATCCACACTGTTCTTCTGCTATTTCTCTTTTGATTCTATTCCTTGTCCTCATCATGATTATTCTTAACAGGATTTTTGTTACATGACTCATCAAACTGATTGTGCGATGGAGTTCGCATTCTATAGCCCCTGTCTTCTTTGGAAGTGCAATGAAAATTGATTTTGACATATCTTTGGGAATTTTTCCAGTGTCATAAATTTCATTTAGGAGGATTGTTATTTTTTCTATGCCAAATTCCTCCAGGGCTTCAATTATCTCTGTAGTAATGTTGTCTGGTCCTGGGGCTTTTCCTGTTTTCATCTTTTTCAGTGCTGCTCTAACTTCATCTTTAATTATGGGTGGTCCTTCAAAGTTCTTTTTTATAATGTGTTCTTCGTTTCTGTCATCCTCAAAAAGGTCTTTAATGTACTGTCCCCATCTGTCCAGTATTTTGTCTTTTTCCATGATAAGCGTGCCATCTTTCGATTTTAAGCAACCAGTTGATGTGCATGTATTTTTCTTGTGGACAATTTCTTCAATTCGTCTGTACATACCCTGAGGATCCATTCTGTGTCCTTCTTCTATCTCTTTGCATTTTGTGTTACAGTTCATAATAACAGACAAAAATAGGTACCTGGTAGGAAATTGCGTTCTTTCTAATGCGATCAGTGCATTAAAATACCGATTTAGATTGATTAATAACATTTTTTCAAGAAAAAAATTCCTTTGGGGGATAGATTATAGTCTACAGAAATCAATTTTGAGAAAAAGTCAAAACACCCCAGATAGACCCCAGTCACCTTATCAGCTCCTAGTGCTGTTCGACTGACTGCGAGTAAAGACTGATTTCGTGGTGGGAGGTCACATATATATTAATATATATATATAAATATAAATATGTATACATACACACCACACACCCACACACACACCCACACACCACACACACATATATATATATATATATATATATATATATATATATATATATATATATATATATGCACACACACAAATATATATACACAAGATATATACACAAATATATATGCATACACATGTATGCGTGTGTGTGTGTGTGTGTGTGTTATGCGCAGCTTTCACAGTGCACAGTGCGGACTGTGACATGGATCATACTCTCGTTGTGAGTAAGTTGAGCGTCGAGCCTAAGCTGAAGCACCATTCTAAACCATCTGCAAAACCAAAAATATATGTCAACATGTGCAAAAATTATTTTCAAAAAAAAACTTTTAAAAATGAAATACAAAACAAGATGATTTTCAACCGCGTGAATCTGTGGAAGAGAGCTGGCAGGTGATGGAAACTGCTATTTTCGAGTCAGCTAAGTCGACCTATAGTGTACTCAAAACAGCTAAAAAAGATTGGGTGTGTGAGTATGCCGACCACCTCCTGCCGCTGTATGATATGAAAAGGAAAGGACTTTTAGCTGATAAGAAAAATTCAAGTCCAGAATCAAAGGAATGTCTTTGCACAACCAAATCCATCTTGCAGCGTGAGGAAAGGAGGTGTGCGAATGAATATTGGATAAATCTTTGCAAAGAAATTCAAGCAGCATCCGACCATGGAGGTACAAAAACAATGTACTCTCTAATGAGGACTGCTCTAGGCCCGACCATTACCCAGTTGGTGAAACTGAAATCTGAGGATGGTAAACCGATAGAAGACCAGGCTAAACAGCTAGAAAGCCGGATGGAACATACTCCAAGCTTTTGCTCAAGACCTCCCTGAACATCCAGGTTGGAAGCGTCTTGCCCTCTTTTGGTGTGCTTGCAGAATTGGATGAGGAGCCTACCAAAGAAGAGCTTTCTGAAGCAATAAGTGCCCTGACAAAAGGGAAGGCGCCGGGAAGATGGTATTCCTTCTGAAATTTTTAAGGAAAATAAGTTGTTCTTCTCCTGCAGTTGCATACATTGCTGCTGCAATGCTGGCAACAACGTGAAATACCACACAAAATGTGGGATGCCAAAATCGTTACCCTGTACAAAAATAAGGGTGACAGGGGCGACTGTAATAATTACAGGGGGATATCTCTTCTTTCTGTGGTGGGTAAGATCTTTGCTAGGGTCCTGAAACGCCTGCAAGGTTGGCTGATGGCATCCTGCCAGAGACACAGTCTGGTTTTAGGGCTGGTCGATCAACGATTGATATGGTATTTACACTGTGCCACTGCAGGAAAAATACAGGGAACAAAGAAAATCACTGTTCATTGCCTTTGTTGATCTGACAGAGGCATTTGATACTGTGAGTGGGAAATCGCTCTGTAAGGTACTGGAAACAATCAGTTGTCCACCTGTTCTTTTGCAGTTTGTCATTTCTTTTCATGAGGGCATGGATGCGTGCATTCAATTCGATGGAAATATGTCAGAGCCGTTCAAGGTGAGGAGTGGTGTTAAACAGGGTTGTGCCCTGGCACCCACTGTCTTTGCCATTTATTTTGCTGTTCTCCTACACCATGCTTTTGATGGGAGCGAGGATGGAGTTCACCTCAAAACCAGGTTCGATGGATCTCTTTTCAATCTGAAAAGACTGAAGTCAAAATGACTGACGACCCGAAGTGTGATCAGAGAGTTGCTTTTTGCTGATGATGCTGCGATAGCGGCTCACAGTGAAATCGAGCTTCAAAGACTTGTCGGTCGTTTAGCGGAAGCATGCGATCTCTTTGGGTTAACGATCAGCGTCAAGAAAACTGAGATAATTGGACAAGGGACAAACTTACCACCAGAGATAAAACTCAGTGGTGAATCTCTGAAAACAGTAGATAAGTTTGTTTACTTGGGATTCACCAAACATCGACCCTTTCTTTGGATGAGGAATTGACAAGCAGAATAGGAAAGGCTACAGAGGCATTAAGAAACTTATGAAAAGAGCATGGGAAAATGATAAGCTTAGGATAAAAACCAAGACTCTAATTTACCAAACATGCGTCCTCTCAAAACTCCTTTATGGGAGCGAGACGTGGACCTTGTATGCTGGTCAGGAGAGGAGGTTAAATAGTTTTCATATGAGGTGTTTATGAAAAATTGAAAAATTTAAATGGCAAGACAGAGTCCCGGAACAGAAGTGCTCAAAAGAGCTGGCATTCAGTCACTATATCCCATCCTGCAGTCTTGGTGTCTCGGGTAGCTTAGTCATGTTGCGTGCATGAATAACTCCAGAATCCCCAAGCAGATACTGTATGGGGAACTGTCTGAGGGTGCGCGTAACGGTGGACGACCCAACTTCGCTTCAAGGACCAGTGTAAAATGTCCATGATGGGAATTCTGTATCAGTGTTGCAAACTGGGATACGGTTGCCCAGGATCGAGTGGGGTGGAGAGCTGCTGTTTTGGCGGGTGCAAAGAGCTATGAAGAGGATAGAGTCGAGCACGCTGTAGAGGTTAGACAAAGACGCAAATGCCGCATGGTGGAGACTCCATAGTATACTACTACTGTAGTTGTTGTCAGAAACCATGCCGATCGCGCATTGGTTGTTTTTTGCCATGAGTGTTGTTGTGTTTTAAGATAACTAATTTTCCGCTGCTGAGCGTTGCCATTGACGAAAAAGGGTCATACATGTATCTATATAAATATACATATATATATATAGATAGATATATGTAGATAGATATATATGTGTGTGTGTGTGAATATGTGCGTATTGCATTTGAACTGTGTTCGGCAGCATATTTCCAATTGTTTGTGGATGGATTTTCACCATAATTACTGGACTCATAGCTCCCTTTCATTGAGTAGTACCGAATGCACTAGTAAGTATGGACCACTGTGTCCACTGTTTGTCCAAAAAGGGGAAAAATTCCTGGCGATGTCTCTGCTATTTGATGGCAGATTTTGAACATTTTTGGTTCTTAATGTGTGTTATTTATTAAATAAGTGTCCTAATCTGCATGCTTCACTGAGAAGGTCAAGGTTACAGATATGCTAAATATGTTGATAGTTGTCACCTAGGTTGGTTGTTTATCAACAGATTCTGACCAAATTTTGACCCCATGGATATGCACTGTTAGTCCGAAACAAATACAAATAATGTGTGGTCCAATGTGAGGATTGCTGGGGAAAAAATTCAAACTTTTCAAATACTTTTATCTCGGCGATTCATTAACACTTCTAAATGAAGTCTGAACAATATGCTTTATACTGTTGAAAAGCTCCGGTCTATAAAAGGAGTGAGATAATCGATTTTTAAGGCAAACCGTTGTGTGAAACGTGTTTAATCGACGTAAAAAAGAAGATGAGTACTATAGTGTATGGTTTCCATTTTAGAATAAAAACACTGCGTTAAATCATTTCAGGAACTGTATTGTTAATATCATTTGATATTTTCGTACATCAGTCTAGGAATAGGATGTATGGCTTGGTTTGATGCTTAAGCGTAAGAACTCAGCATGTACAAGCTAAGATTATTCCCTGTCTTGTTTGTTGACAGAACCAGCTAGTGATGAATTGACTGATGATCAGGTGACTTTCTCTGTCACCCGAACCGGTGACATCGAGTTCCCAGATTCCAGAGAAGATGAAAGTTGCAACACAAGGAAAAAGAAGCAGAAAACAATGAAGGTTAGAAAAAACGCTGTCATGGATTGTGTTCAATTCCACTGGATTCACTTGATAAAGTAAACTATATTAGTTTCACTTTTTGTGAACACGTACATAATACACATGCATGCACATGCACACACACACATGCACAATGTCACCGTGAAATTCGATCTGAGTGAATTTAAAAACGTAGCTCATAAATCCATAAGCCTGTATCGTATGATGTTAACTGCCAAAAAAATCACATTAAAATTCAGATCAGCTAGTCCTAAGCGTAGAAAACTAATCCTGATACATAAGGGACATATCAGTAGTATACCCCTTCAAGGCTAGAAAAATATTTGCATATGTAAATCAAATGTATGGGCTTATGTATAATGTTATCAATGTGTGTGTTGATACAGATTTTTCTAGATTTGAAACTTTTCCTGTTAATCTTTACTCAAGAAATAAAGAGATTAAAATTTGTATGGAAACCCCCCCCCTCCCCCCCCCCCCCAAAACATGAACAAAGAAACAAAGCAATGCAAACAAAACACTTGACATGGGTGAAAATGTAAAAACCGATAGAATTTGTGATCTAATCATAATGTTCACAAGATCATTTGTCTGCGAATGCAATATTGACAAATTCCTTCCAAATAAATGATTTTTATATGAAAATAACAAATCACGAGGTCAAGATGTGAACAAAATACTGCCAAGGTAACCTTTTGTTCACGCCAGTGCGACAGAAGATGGCATAGCACATCTACAACCTGATGTTTCTCAATAGAGAATATGTATATCATCTTCGTGAAATGTATTCATGTTTCCTTTTGCCGTCAGTGACTGCCTGGCCAAGAATGCAACAAGGGAAAAAGATGTCTAAATCCTTGATTCCTTACACAGAAATCTATGGCAGTAGGATTGGAATGAACAGACAGATAACAAACTTTTCCAAATCCGCCCTAGCCTGGAAGAAGTTCTCCCATGTGCTGCATGAAACCATAAGTAAAAGACAGTGTCACGTAGGTTACACACGGGTCACACATCTTACACTCATTTGTGCCTTTTAAAAAATGAAGAAGCACCATGGTGTATACCGTGTGACAAGCCTTTTGAGCATCAGACACCTCCTCCTCGATTGCTGGGACTTGTACGATGTGAGACAAAAGCATTACACAGCGGACTCCTTAAAGAACCTCTTCCGAGAAGTCCCTCCTGATGTAATTTTCCAGTTTTTACAAGAGATCAATAGATTTCACCTGATGTGATTTTATGTCTGTTTTTGTTTAACTGCATTTTAGATTTGCAAGGGTAACGGTGAACATGGTTTTTAACTGTTGTCTTTTATTTTAATGGGTATCGTTTTTTTTGATGTAGTGTTAGCCCTGATATGGCTGTAGTAGTCGGCTGGGCTATAAGCAATATGAACTGAAATGAAAAAAACTGTTCATTTTGCAGTGAATTCATAAATGTTTAAGCTGACACTATAAGTGTTTACTATAACGTTCTGTGTTCGTTATGTGATATTACTGTTGTTTCTTTTGTGTTACCATGTGTTTGTTTATGTTTGATTTTGTTGTAAAAATAAAATAATGTTAAATATTTTTTTGTAGAAATATAAAGAAAGAAAAAGAAAATGTCAGTTTTTTCTTTCAAGTGAAATAGTGAAATGTGTACTTTGCCTTGTGGTTTATATGTTTAAAAAAATCATATGATAGGAGGACTGTGTCAGAGCTTACCTTTTCTTCTGCTTTTTATTCGTGCAGATCAGAAATAATATATAGGGTCTTTCATTGTTGTTTGGGCTTTTAACTGTGTTGAGTGTCAGGAGTTAAGGGCCAAAACACTCGCCTGACGGGGGTTTCTTCTCTGAGGACCTTCTGCTTTCTGGCTGTCCCCAGAGTTCTTGCTACAAACACAAATTAACTTTGTTACAGAAACATGACCAACCTGTTCGTTCAATCACTGGGGGAACGCCTAAACGTCAACCGTCAGCTGACCATGGTCCACTCCTACAGAAGCCATCCCACACTTCTGGCTCTCTGCTGTCTCTAAACAGAAGTCACGCATGTCAGCGTTGTTCCGCTGCCTTTGTGCTGTTCAGCAGTTTGAGACTGCATGTGAAGTCCTTTCATGGTGAGACACTGCACGCTGTGCTACCTGTGTCCTGTACACCTGACCGTTATAGTGGTGGTGATGGTCTACATGGTAGTATGACTGAGGTAAAAACTGTTGACAAAGAGGTGGGTAACCATAGTGACAAGAATGTTGAAGAGAAGACAGGTAAACACAGTGATAAGAACAGTGTTAGAGAGGCGGAGTCTTACAGAGAGAGGACAAAGACAAAGATTGCCAGTAACGAAATTGGTAGCCATGACAACAAGAATACCAATAAAGGGGCTGGTAACCATAGTAACAGAGGGCCTGTGGAGAAAAGAGTCGATGATGTGGACACTGACAAGAAAGATATTAAGATGAAGATCATGCGATATGTGTGTGATGTGTGCGGTAAGGCTTTTACTGATGCTAGTAACTTGAAGAGACACAAGTTGATTCATACCGGTGATAAACAGCATGTGTGTGATGTGTGCAGTAAGGCTTTTACTGAAGCTAGTAACTTGAAGAGACACAAGTTGGTTCATACCGGTGATAAACGGCATGTGTGTGATGTGTGCAGTAAGGCTTTTACTCAGTCTAGTGTCTTGAAGAGACACAAGTTGATTCACACCGGTTATAAACAGTATGTGTGTGATGTGTGTAGTAAGGCTTTTAATCGGGCTGGTAGCTTGAAGAAACACAAATTGATTCACACTAGTCATAAGATTGCCAGTAAGGAAATTGGTAGCCATGACAAGAAGAACACCAATAAAGGGGCTGGTAACCATAGTAACAGAGGACCTGTGGAGAAAAGAGTCGATGACGTGGACAATGACAAGAAAGATATTAAGATGAAGATCATGCGATATGTGTGTGATGTGTGCAGTAAGGCTTTTACTGAAGCTGGTACCTTGAAGAGACACAAGTTGATTCATACTGGTGATAAACAGCATGTGTGTGATGTGTGCAGTAAGGCTTTTATTCAGGCTGGTGACTTGAAGAGACATAAGTTGATTCATACCGGTTATAAACAGTATGTGTGTGATGTGTGTAGTAAGGCTTTTACTCTGGCTGGTGTCTTGAAGAAACACAAGTTGATTCATACCGGTTATAAACAGTATGTGTGTGATGTGTGCAGTAAGGCTTTTACTCAGGCTGGTAACTTGAAGACACACAAATTGATTCACGCTGGTCATAAGATTGCCAGTAAGGAAAGAGTCGATGACGTGGACAATGACAAGAAAGATATTAAGATGAAGATCATGCGATATGTGTGTGATGTGTGCAGTAAGGCTTTTACTGAAGCTGGTAACTTGAAGAGACACAAGTTGATTCATACTGGTGATAAACAGCATATGTGTGATGTGTGCGGTAAGGCTTTTATTCAGGCTGGTGACTTGAAGAGACACAAGTTGATTCATACCGGTTATAAACAGTATGTGTGTGATGTGTGTAGTAAGGCTTTTACTCTGGCTGGTAGATTGAAGCAACACAAATTGATTCACACTGGTCATAAGATTGCCAGTAATGAAATTGGTAGCCATGACAAGAAGAACACCAATAAAGGGGCTGGTAACCATAGTAACAGAGGGCCTGTGGAGAAAAGAGTCGATGACGTGGACACTGACAAGAAAGATAAGGAGATGAAGATCAGGCGATATGTGTGTGATGTGTGCAGTAAGGCTTTTACTGAAGCTGGTAACTTGAAGAGACACAAGTTGATTCATACCGGTGATAAACAGCATGTGTGTAATGTGTGCAGTAAGGCTTTTATTCAGGCTGGTGACTTGAAGAAACACAAGTTGATTCATACCGGTTATAAACAGTATGTGTGTGATGTGTGTAGTAAGGCTTTTACTCAGGCTGGTAGCTTGAAGATACACAAATTGATTCACACTGGTCATAAACAGTATGTGTGTGATGTGTGCAGTAAGGCATTTACTAGGGCTGATGACTTGAAGAAACACAAGTTGATTCATACCGGTCATAAACAGTATGTGTGTGATGTGTGCAGTAAGGCTTTTACTAGGGCTAGTGACTTGAAGACCCACAAGTTGATTCATACCGGTCATAAACCGTATGTGTGTGATGTGTGCAGTAAGGCTTTTACTCAGGCTGGTAGCTTGAAGCCACACAAATTGATTCACACTGGTCATAAACAGTATGTGTGTGATGTGTGCAGTAAGGCTTTTACTTTAGCTGGTCACTTGAAGAAACACAAGTTGATTCATACCGGTCATAAACAGCACGTTTGTGATGTGTGCAGTAAGGCTTTTACTTTAGCTGGTAATTTGAAGAAACACAAGTTGATTCATAACAGTCATAAACAGCATGTGTGTGATGTGTGCAGTAAGGCTTTTACTAGGACTGGTGACTTGAAGAAACACAAATTGATTCATACTGGTCATAAACCGTATTTGTGTGATGTGTGCAGTAAGGCTTTTACTAGGGCTGGTGACTTGAAGAAACACACGAGAGTACACACAGGAGACAGACCGTACAAGTGTCCGCACTGTGATTCTGACTTTAATCACTCTGGTAACTTAAAGACACACATCAGGTCAGTCCATGCACATGACAAACCTTACGTCTGTGATGTCTGTGGAGCGGCTTTCTCTCTGACTGGTGACTTAAAAACACACAAGAGGATCCACACAGGCGACCATCCTTACGTCTGTGATGTCTGTGGGGCGGGTTTCTCTCGGACTGGTCACTTACAAACACACAAGAGGATCCACACAGGTGACAAACCTTACAAATGTACCGACTGTGGGAAAATTTTTACAGAATCCAGTAACCTGAAGAAACATCAACTGACTCACACAGGAGAAAAACCTCACACCTGTCCACACTGTCCTGCTGCTTTCACTTGGTCACGTAGTTTGAAGAAACACGTACAGAAAATCCACCAGTGACAGTCTTCACAGTACAACCTGTCTGCCGTATGATGCAACCGCTAAGAAATCAAACTTTGCATGTAACAGAGCCTGGAATTCGTCGCGGAAACGAGGATTTCCGCGGAAATCAAAATCGAAAATCGCGCAAAAAAAATTTTCGCGTTAAAAAAAATCGACGACCATACTTAAAAAAAAAGAAAAGAAAAAAACAGCTGACTTGGATAAGCCTTCTAGCTAGTTTTGATGAATATGTCTGTGTATGAACACACTGAAACGATCTGCTGTGTATGAACTATGATGGATCCTGATCTTGTGCCCAATGTTTATTAAATACTCTTTTGACTGATATTCATTGTGATTTTCAGTGTGTTAGATGCCTTTAAATTTGTCTCCAGAATGCACAGATTTTAGTCTTGATTTAAAAATTTTCCGGGGGAGCATGCCCCCGGACCCCCCTAGAAGTTTCCTCTTTTTTTTTTTTTTTTTAGCAATTCCAGGCTCTGATGTAGTAATGAAAATATGTTACAACGAAAGGACAACCAAGATTTTCATTTTCCCACAACTTTTTTTTAATGTAACTCATGGCAAAGTAGTCATAATTGTTCAGCTCTGTTCTCTGCACACATTTTAGTTACATGTATTGAAGTATAGTGTACTGATACAAAGTCAGAATTGTAGGGATGTTCATCAACAGTATGTACATGGTGAAGTAGGAAAAGATAATTAAAAAGGAAAATACTTATGAGCGATATACATCACCTTAAACGTACAAGTTAAATGAATGTTAGGATCTGTTTTGACAAAGTTTATGTGCTGTGTTATGTGTGAATAGTTCGTCATTTTGTGAAAACATTTCGCCTGAATATGTCATCATTTTCTCAAAATCTTCGTCATCAGGTCAGAATATTACGTCAGAATATTTATGATGTCGTGGTGCAGAGTTATTTACATTATTCATTCATCCTGTGATAAAATGCTCTTTGTTTACGATAACTGATTATCCACCTTGTAGTTGAATGATATTTCAAATCAATGTAAAATTACATCAAACACCACACACACACACACACACACACACACACACACACACACACACACACACACACACACACAACACACACACACACACACACACACACACACACACAAACACACACAAACACGCTAGCTCACACTCACACTCGTTCTCACTCATACTTATTTATACAAGCACAGACGCGTGTTACAATCATCATCATCATCAGTCCCGTAGTCTGGTTGACCGTTGGGGCACCACTGAAGATTTTGCAACCAACTTCATCCACTCCTCACGGTCCTCAGCTTTTCCGCAGAATGATATTCCATTCAAGGCCAGTCCACTCTCTGATATTGTCTTCCCATCTTTTTCTCTGTCTGCCTCTTCGTCTCCCTCCCTGAACTGTTCCCTGCAAGACGGTCTTGGCCAGTCCAGATGATCGTGTGACGTGCCCGTACCACCTCAGTTTGCGTCTTTTCACTGAGGTCAGGAGGTCAGGCGTTTTCGATTCGGGTTTTCACTTCCTTATTGGTTATATGATCTTTGTACGAGATACCAAGGAGTTTGCGGAAGCATCTCATCTCCATTGCCTGTATCCTTCTTTCAATGTCTGCTGTTATGGTCCATGTTTCACATGCATACAAAAATATTGACATGACCAGGGAACGCATCAGTCTGATCTTGGAGCCGATTGCGATATTCTTGTCGTTCCAGATGACTTTTAGCTTGGTCATTGCAGCTGTGGTCTGGGCAATCCTGGAAAGTACTTCGGGCTTTGATCCTTCATCTGATACTATAGCTCCCAGATATTTAAATCTATGGACGGTCTCAAGTTTCTTGTTGTCTATGGTAATGTCAGTGCTGATGCCATTGGTATTATTTGTCATCAACTGGGTTTTCTCTGCACTGATCTGCATGCCATATGCTGTGGAGGCCTCATCAAGATGTTTTATCAAGCTGACTAGCTCTTGCTCTTGCCCAGCTAGTCCGTCAATGTCGTCGGCAAAACGCAAGTTTGTGATTGTTCTACCTCCGATGCTGACTGTTCCCTCGTGGTCTTCAAGTGCGTCAGCCATTATTCTCTCTAAGAAGATGTTAAAGAGAGTGGGGGAGAGCAGGCATCCTTGGCGTACTCCAACTGTGGTTCGGAACCATTCTCCTATGTTGTTGTCATGGTAGACTGCACTGGTCGCCTTTTCGTAGAGGCATTCTATGGTTCTGATCAGGTTGGCATTGATGTTGTACAGCCTCATGGTTGCCCACAAGGCTGCGTGCCAAACTCTGTCGAATGCCTTCTTGAAGTCCACGAAGACGTGGTAAAGGCCTTGCTGGTGTTGCAGGTATTTCTCACAGAGCAATCTGAGGTTGAAAATTTGCTCTGTGGTACTTCTTCCTGGTCTGAAACCTGCCTGCTCTTCTTTTATTATCTCCTCAGCTTGTGGCTTCAGTCTACTCAGAAGGATTTTTAGCATGACCTTACTTGGATGGCTGATCAGGCTGATGGTACGGTAGTTTTGGCATAGTTGTAGATTGCCTTTCTTCGGGAGAGTGATGATCAGGGACTGGGTCCAAGGTGTTGGCCACTCACCTGTCCGCCAGATCTTATTGCAGATGATGAGTAACATATCTATCATGGCCTCTCCTCCTGCCTGGACCAGTTCTGAGGGAATGTTGTCCACTCCTGCCGACTTGCCTTTCTTCAATGATTTTACTGCAGCTTCAACTTCTTCTCGCACGATGGGGTAGCTGTCGTTGTTGGTTGGTGGAGGAACGTCTAGCACCTTGGGATCTCCTTTTGTTGTGTGTGTGTATAATTCGGAGCAGTACTCTGTCCACCTCTGCAGAATCTCTTGATCTTCTGTGAGACATTTTCCTGCTTTGTTCTGTATGGTAGTGGTTCTGCCTTGTTTTGAGCTTGTTAGTCCTTTCACAAGCTGGTAGGCTTTCTTGCTGTTATTTTTCTGCAGGTTTGCTTCGATATCTTGGCATTGTTCTTCCATCCATGTTTCCTTTGCTTTCCTCATGCCTTCTTTAACTTGTTGGTTGGCTTTTCTGTATACTTTAGCTCCTTCATCCGTACTCTTCTTTTGCTTTAGTTCTCTGCGTTTGTCGCTCAGCTTTAGTACTTCTTCCGTGACCCAGGGCAATGTATACGGACAAATGTCAGTAAACAAAATTAAACAAACTGGCGGGCAGTAACATAGTCAATATTTTAAACACATGCCCACACACGTGGAGAGGAAGATTTGTCAGATCAGATTTTGTAATTTATGTAGTAAAAAATCATCGTCTGGCCTCGTATGGCCGTAAGACCATAACTGAGCATCCCACTTTTAAGACAAATTGAGACAAAAAAATTGGATTGAAAATATGGTGACACAATAATAACTGTTATGGGCAATTCATTATCGAAGTAGAAAACAAAAAGCGTCAGGAAATACATGTATCTTTCCTTAAAACACACAAGTCGAAATGAAAAAGATAAACAGTTTGATAGACATTTACAAGGTTTAACTTAGTGTCAAACATTTCAGAAACAGACGACTAAGTTTATTGCTGTTTTAATTTTTTAAACATTTCAGAAACTAACTTTTAATTTCGAGGAACAAGAAATAACGGTAAACGACATGCTGGCTCAGCATTCAGGATCTCAGATTCCTTTATTTATGGAGTGTTTTGATGTTTGAGTTGTGTCCTTCAGAGAACCACATATCCGCATTACACCACATCGTCTTTTTCTTTGTTCCTATGTGCCTGTATTTTGGTGTTCCTGTGGACGTGAGAAAAGGACTAATATTTAATATGACAGAAATTGTCCTTTTCTCCCCTCTGGACAAAGCAGCAGAGAAGTTTCAGTCTTTTTCTCCCAATTTTTGTATTTGGTGTTTGTTTGTTTGTGATCTTACACGTAAGCTTGACAAAGGCCAATTAGCCGAAAATTTGCACCAGTCTTGTCTGATTGTATTAAATACGAGTTCTGATTCTTCTTTCGTGTTTTTTTTTCTCTGTTCCTGTTCGCTTGAATGTGGGCAGCCACACTTGTTTTGGATTAGTTTTCTATAATTTACTGTTAGAATACTGATTGATACAGTGTAAAAGAGCTTTTTAAGTTGTAGACTTTGATGTCACATCATTCTAATTTTGTAGACTTGTGTAAGAAAATTGTTATTTGTGCATACATTCGACAATAAAAACAGCAACCGATAAAAAGACATAAGTTACGGGAAGTCTATGACCAACTTTATGGAATAGACAATTTTCTGCTTTGTTTTGCTGTTGTTGTCAAGACTAATTTATGCATGTTAATGACAACTGCTCTGATTATTTTGGGGACATTTGTGGGCTGGGGAACTTACAATGAATTGGTCACACAGTATGATGCCTTGTTAAAATGGACATAAGATATGATATCGTCAGATGTCCTTAGTGGTAGTTTATTTTTTTTGTTACTGATAGTGATGCATTGTTATTGTTCATGCATTTCTGTGTGATGGTACCTATGGGGTGATGTAATTGCTTTACAGAAAGAACATACGCAGTGTTGTCTCTGAAAAAGCCTTAGTATATTTTTGTTTTCAATCTCATTAAAAAAAAAAAAAAAGCAGATTGGTTTATATCAACCGAGCGACTTGCGTGTGTCTGTGACAAAAATGCATGAACAAGATGTTTCAGCTCTTTGTAGCCCATCTTTACTACAAAATTTGGGCCGAGTCAAATCTTTGGACTATTGAAAATTCGCAAAAACATAAGTTTAGAAGGTAAACTTCTAAGGTCAAAGTCACACAGAAACACCCCCCCACCCCCATCCAAAAAAAAAAAAATAAAAAATATATATAAAAATCAGTGCAACAGTTTTTGAGGAGGGTGTGTGAACAACACTTTCTCATTTTGTGAACAGCACTTTCCAGTGTGTGAACACCACTTTCTTGTGTGTGGACAGCACTTTCCATGTGTGGACAGCATTTTGTGTGTGAACAGCACTTTCAGTGTGTGGACAGCACTTTCTTGTGTGTGTGAACACCACTTTCTTGTGTGTGGACAGCACTTTCCCTTGTGTGTGAACACCACTTTCAGTGTGTGAACAGCACTTTCTTGTGTGTGGACAGCACTTTCCTGTGTGGACAGCACTTTCTTGTGTGTGCACCACTTCTTGTCTGTGGACAGCACTTTCAGTGTGTGGACAGCACTTTCTGTGTGTGGACAGCACTTTCTTGTGTGTGGACAGCACTTTGTGTGTGGACAACTTTCTTGTGTGTGAACACCACTTTCTTGTGTGTGGACAGCACTTTCTGTGTGAATTCAGTGTGTGAACAGCACTTTCTTGTGTGTGGACAACTTTCTTGTGTGTGGACAGCACTTTCTTGTGTGTGGACAGCACTTTCTTGTGTGTGGACAGCACTTTCTTGTGGGAACAGCACTTTCTTGTGTGTGACAGCCTTTCTTGTGTGTGGACAGCACTTTCTTGTGTGTGAACAGCACTTTCTTGTGTGTGGACACACTTTTCTTGTGTGGAATAGCACTTTCTTGTGTGTGAACAGCACTTTCCCTGTGTGTGAACAGCACTTTCTTGTGTGTGGACAGCCTTTCTTGTGTGTGGACAGCGCTTTCTTGTGTGTGGACAGCACTTTCTTTGTGTGGACAGCGCTTTCTTGTGTGTGAACAGCGCTTTCTTGTGTGTGAACACCACTTTCTTGTGTGTGAACAGCACTTTCTTGTGTGGGGAACAGCGACTTTCTTGTGTGTGGACAGGCTTTCTCATGTGTCAACAAGCACTTTCTTCGGGAACTTCTGATATTATTTTAAATCTGTTTTCGCCTTGTGTCCTTGATGTCATGAAAGTGTATTTCAACTGTACCTTCTTAACAGACACAATTTCCTTCAGAAAAACAAAATTTGGATCCTCTGTAATAACACTTGTATAGAAATGGAGATTATTACAATGGCTTGGTTATATTTCATGTAAGGTTTATATGCAGGTCTGTGAACATTTGTTCATGATTATTTCTTGATCGCAGGTGTCTGTGACATTTGTCATGCATGATTATTTCTTGATCGCAGGTCTGTGACATTTGTCATGATTATTTCTTGATCGCAGGGATTCTGATTTGAGACATTTGTTATTCTACCATGATTCATATTTCTTGATCGCAGGTCTGTGACATTTGTCATGATTATTTCTTGATCGCAGGTCTGTGACATTTGTCATGATTATTTCTTGATCGCAGGTCTGTGACATTTGTCATGATTATTTCTTGATTGTCACGTGGTGCTATAATGACTAAAAGTTGTAATTGTCATATTCCCTGTCTACTTTGATTGTGGCTAATTGAGTCATTGACATAATTATATTGTCATTGTTTGCACACGAGTTGCTTAGTTTTTGACAATATCTCTGACTTGTAAGTAATAACTGATTTGTAATTTAATGAAGTATATCCCGATAGTATTATTGGGAAATATATTTCATTACTGGTTTGTCATCATTGTGTAAATAATACAGTCGTAATTTGTCCTCGCGATTTTTATTTTAATGTTTGAGGATTTCCCTGTATAAATCTTGAGAGAAGTGTACGAGATCCTTAGTCTTTGATAATATCTCTGACTTGCAATGTTATGATTGAGTTCTTATTTAATGTAATAACTAATATATCCTGATTGTATTATTTGCCAAGGCCATCACTGCATTCATAATACAGTTGTAATTTACCCTCACGAATTTGATTGTGATTTACAGGGGTTCCTCGGTATAAATCTGAAAGTAGGTGCAGTGTGATGTGTGTAAACAATGATGGTGATTTTTTAGGCGTTACTTTGTATACAGTGGTCGTAATATAAGTACTGATACTTCTATTGTTCATGTTCTTTATGTTGGCTTGTACGTCATAGTGGCTAAATAAGTAATAACATGTCATCTTAGTCAATTTATTCCTTTTCTTACATTGGACACAGCAGCAGGGAAGTTTCAGTCTGTTTCTCAAAATGTTTGTATCTGGTGTTTGTTTGTCTGTAATCTTACGCTTGACCAAGGCCAGTTGGCTGAAAATTTGCGCCTGTCTTGTCTTGTTATTATATACGCGTTTGTATTCTTCTTTCGTGTTTTTTCTGGTTCCTGTTTGCTTGAACGCGGGCAGTCACACTTCTTTTGTAATGTAATGTTGCCTTTGTTCACAGCATTTCATGGTAGTTAAATAGGTATTGGCATGTAATGTTTCTTTGTATATCTTAGAATGAAATAGAACACGTTTAAACCATCGTTACAATTTTCGTGATTTTATTCTAATATTGTTGTTGATTGATCTCCCTCACAAAAAGAGATGTTTCACATCGACTTATGAGACTTTCATGCTTCTCAGGTGGGTGTGTGAGCAGTGGGCCACCTCGCCACAAAGTCATGAGTATTAAAGTTTAATTTTCCCACTGAAAGGGATAACTGATAGGAGTTTAACCCTTTCACTCCCGCACTCCGGTCACCAGCATCCTGCATTGCCAACCATGTTAGCAAAGCAAAAACTTAACCCTTTGGTTCCCTCACCCTATCCACCAGCTTCCTGCAGGAAGCTGGTGGATAGGGTGAGGGAATCAAAGGGTTAAGTTTTTGTAGTTGGTAGATAGGGTGCGGGAGTCAAAGGGTTAACTACTTTTTTTTCTTTATTTTTGCTAATGCTACATATGTGTCACAACATAAACTACTTGTGAAAGTGTTAACATTTATATATGTTAGGAGTGACACTGACAGTACATGTAGTTATTGCTAATTTACATACGTTACCCCCCGTGGGGTTGCTGGGAGCTCTTTCAGTATGACTAGTATCCCCATCTTCTGGAAATTCTGTGCTAGAAATTTCCTCTTTTCTGTCACTTTCTTTGTTTCTGCCTTGTTCCTTTGCTTTCTGTCATTTCTACCTATCATTTTCTGCCTTGCTGGTCCATTCACCTATATGTATTCGATAAAGACTGACGTACTTTTTCTTAGGATTGATAATTGGGTACATGTATTAAGTGCATTTTTGGCTCCGAGGAGGTGAGATATGCGGAAACAATTTCAGGTAACTTATGTCTGTTTTTATGTATGTTTTGGTGTCCTTGGGAACGTTTGAATTTGTGTTCAGGTCTGTTCTTTGGATCCCCCTGTGCGATAAATTGGACAGAGTGGTTAGCGCCAGGGGCATGTCCTTAGATTATTTGCACGAATGTGTTGATATGTGTACTTAATTTTCTTTTCTATTCTTTTATTCCTGTTGAAGTTTTGTATGTTTTGAAGTGATTATAGCCCTAATATGGCTCTTTGCAGTTGGCTGGGCTTCAAGCAACAATAACGATAACAATAATAACAATTACGTTGTTACTTAATTGTTATGTTATCAAGTTCCACATTGTTCATATGGTTCAAATTCGCGTTACCATATACTGGGCTTTTGTATTTTGCGTTCGGTTTTTGTTGAGACTAATGGTTCCATCCGTTTACAGTAAAATATCATTATTTACAGAAAAGAAAGTCACATTATTGTCTGAACCAATAAAGTAACCAGTCTACATTATTTGACACTATGCAGATCATAAAGATAATGATAACAACATCCTCACACTCACAGTCAAATGTTTGTACACGAATTTCTATTTTTGATAATATCTGGTGTGAAATCATCAGCTGTGGACCTTATATATTTAGTATAATACTTTGTGTTTCTCCAAACTCTGTATGGATTGTCAAAGGAAAACCATATGAGGGACTCAATTGACTAAGAGTTTTGTTCCCCGTGGGGATGCTGGGAGCTCTTTCAGTATAAATAGTATCCCCACCTTATGGAAAATTTCCTCTTTTCTGTCACTCTGTTTCTTTCTTAAATCTTTGCTTTCTGTCATTTCTTCCTATCATTTTCTGCCGTTCTGATTCATTCACCTGTATTATGTTCAATAAAGTCTTACATATTTTCCCGTAGGATCGATAATTGGGTACATGTGTTAAGTGCATTTTTGGCTCTAGGAATACGAGATATGCGGAAGCAATTTTAGGTAATTTATGCCTGTTTTTATATATGTTTTAGTGTTCTTAGTTATGTTTAACTTTGTATGCTGGTATGTTTTTGTAAATCCCTAGTGCGATAAACTGGATGGAATGGCCAGCGCCAGGGGCATCCCCTTAGATTATTTGCACAAATGCACTGATGATATATGTACTTAATTTTCTTTTCCTTTTTTCCTGTTGAACGATTGTTCATGTTTTGAACTGGTTATAGCCCTGATATGGCTCTACGCAGTCGGCTGGGCTTTAAACAACAATAACAATAACAGTGTCTTGTTTGATATGCCAGGAAGATGCACAGGCCTGCACGGTATTCGTTAACACTTTACAGTCATTACCTGTCTGTCTGCTATGGGTATTCTATACTGACAGATTGTAGTAATGTGATTTTACACACACGCACTTGCCGGCTGTCATTGCCATAATGCGTTTACACACAGTGACACACACACACATACACACACACACACACACACACACACACACATACACACACACACACACACACACACACACACACACACACACACACACACACACACACACACACACAAACACACACATTGATATATTTGTAATGTGTTTACACGCACACACATCCACACGAACACACACACACACACACACACACACACACACACACACACACACACACACACACACACACACACACACACACACACATTGATATATTTGTAATGTGTTTACACGCACACACATACACACGAACACACACACACACCAAGTAGATTATGATGTTCTGGAGTTCTGTTTTATTGTTTATAAAAACTACGTTTGACATTTCATTGTTAAGTTGATTACCTAATAAACGAAACATTGCAATCGGCGTTATGAGTTTTTTGACTATGGCTTACCTGGTGAATGTGTGGTCATTGTGTACAAATGTATCAGTTATCGAAGATTTTCTTGCGGAATATTTTGCATCTTTCCTTTGTCTATGGTTGTCCTGGGGAAAACTACGATGGTGGTTTCCCCTTGCCTTCCATTGTTTTTTTTTTCAGGGTTAACTCCCTTAACCTTACTCTCTCCCGAGATGTCCACAAGGCAGTGGAGCTATTTACCCATAGCTTGGGGATCTGGTTCGTGGGCACCAGGGCATATCTACACGCCGGTGGGCCTGCATGCCGCACGTCTGGGGGCCAGACCTCCTCCGAGTCCCATGAGATTTAGCCTGAGTTCGCGAGGTGCTCAGTTACCGCCTGTCGCCATGAGGAGGCACAACGTAGGGCATGCTGATGGAGAGGCTATGTACTGATAGGAAGAGACTTATGCCCTCTGCTCTTCTTTTTGCATAGCTGTGAGCAGCAGTGCTAGCCAGCAGTGTAGGCTGTGAAAGTGAGAGGTGACAAGCATGCAGTCACTAGTCACTAGCCGACACACTAGACGCATCACAAGGGAAGGGAACTATTAATGCCATATACATCCTAAGAACTATCACAGAGAGGTCAATTGAGATGAATAAGGATTTGTATTTATGCTTTGTTGACTATACCAAGACTTTCGATCGGGTACGACATGAAGAATTGATCAACCAACTGGAGAGACTCAATGTTGATGGAAAAGATCTACGAATAATCAGGAATATATACTGAGAACAAACAGCTGCAATGAGAATAGAAAACAATATAAGCTCTTTCCAAAACATCAAAAGAGGAGTCAGACAGGGTTGTGTTTTGTCACCAGATCCGTTTTCACTTTACAGCGAAAACATCATGAGAAACCTAGAAGAAGACCCTGGATTAGGTTGGAGGGAAAATGATATACAACATTCGATACGCAGATGACACCGTGCTAATTGCAGAAAATGAAAGGGACCTACAAAACCTTGTGAATATACTAGAAATAGCAAAGGTAAGGGGTTGGAAGTAAACAGCAGGAAGACCGAAGTCATGGTGATCAGTAAAAAACATGAAATCCCCTTATGCAAAATAACAGCAAATGGCACAACCTTGACACAGGTTAATAAGTTCAAATACCTGGGAACTGTCATTTCATCAGATGGCAGATGCACATCGGAAATAGCTGGCAAAATCGGCCAAGCCAAAACAGCATTCAAGAAGATGACAAGCATTCTTATCAACAAATGCCTATCAATTAACATCAGGAAGAGAGTCCTTGAATGTTATATAGAACCAATACTGTTATACGGATGTGAGGCGTGGACATTCAGCAAGCAAAGCCAGAGCAAGATTGAGGCAGCTGAGATGTGGTTTCTAAGAAGAATTTTGAGAGTTCCATGGACAGCAAAGAAAACAAACGAGACAGTGTTGATGGAGGCAGACACAAGTAGATCACTCATAAGGAAGATTAGGAAAAGACAGGCAACATTTATAGACCATTTTATGAGGAAGGGGGATTTGGAGCACCCGGTCACAATGGGAAAGCTGGAGGGAAGGAGAGCACTGGGTAGACCCTGGGAGAAAATGCAGGACGGACTTGCAGAGTGGCTGGGGACGAGGAGGGTGGGGGAGATGCTGGGGGCAACGAGAGATAGAGACAGATGGAAGTCCATGATCGCCAACGCCATGCAGCAGGGCACTTGATGATGATGATGATGAATATTTTGCATTTTAGTTTATATTTTGAGTTTTGTTTAAGTTGAAACGGACGACGACAATGGAAAATGCACTGATATGTGTACTTAATTTTCTTTTTTTTTCTGTTGAAGTTTTGTGTTTTGAGGCGGTTATAGACCTGATATGGCTGTACACAGTCGGCTGGGCTTTAAACAACAATAACAATAAGTTT
>JAPXFY010000030.1:4851162-4878662 GCA_030674185.1 Monoplex corrugatus
GTATGTATGTATGTATGCATGTGTGTATGTGTGTATGTATGTATGTACGTACGTACGTATGTATATATGTATGTGTGTATCTATGTATGCGTGTATGTGTGTATATGTATGTATCGTTCGTTCGTTCTTTGATTTAATGTCTGTTCACTATGAGTGATATTAGACGGTATATATGTATGTATGTATGTATGTGTGTATGTATGTATGTATGTATGTGTGTATGTATGTATGTTTGTATGTTTGTATGTATGTATGTGTGTATATGTATGTATGTATGTATGTATGTGTGTGTATGTATGTGTGTATATGTATGTATGTATGTATGTATGATGTATGTGTGTGTATGTATGTGTGTATGTATGTATGTATGTGTGTATGTATGTATGTGTGTACGTATGTATGTATGTGTGTATGTATGTATGTATGTATGTATGCATTGCATGTATGTATGTATGTATGTATGTATGTATGTATGTAATGTATGTATGCATGCATGCGTGCATGTATGTGTGTATGTATGTATGTATGTATGTAAGTATGTATATATGTATGTATGTATGTGTGTATGTATGTATGTATGTGTGTATGTATGTATATATGTAAGTATGTATTATGTATGTATGTATGCATGTATGTATGTATGTGTGTGTGTGTATGTATGTATGTATGTATGTATGTATATATGTATGTGTGTGTGTATGTATGTATGTGTGTGTATGTATGTATGTGTGTTGTATGTATGTATGTTTATGTATGTATGTATGTATGTATGAATGTATGTATGTATGTATGTATTTATGTGTGTGTATGTATGTATGTATATATGTATGTATGGATGTATGTATGTGTGTGTATGTGTGTATGTATGTATGTATGTGTGTAGGCGTATGTGTATGTAATGTATGTATGTATGTACGTATGTGTGTGTGTGTGTATGTAGGTATGTATGTATGTGTGTACGTATGTGTGTGTATGTCTGTACGTATGTATACATGTATGTATGTATGTATGTATGTATGTATGTATGTATGTATGTGTATGTATGTATGTATGTATGCATGCATGTGTATGTATGTATGTTATATGTATGTATGTATGCGCGTGTGTATGTATGTTTGTATGTGTGTATGTATGTATGTACGTATGTAGACGTACGTAGGTACGTATCAGTGTATGTATGTATGTATACATATATATGTATGTATGTACGTACATATGTATATGTACGTACGTACGTGCGTACATACGTATGTATGTATGTATGTATGTATGTAGGTACGTATGCATGTATGTACTACGTATATGTGTGTAGTATGTTTTTGTATGTATGTATGTATGTATGTATGTATGATGTATGTACGTGCGCACATACGTGTGTATGTGTGTATGTATGTACGTACGTGTGTGCGTATGTATTAATGTATGTATGTTGTCAGGTAGGTAGGTAGGTAGATAAGTAGATAGGTAGATAGGTAGGTAGGTAGGTATTTATGTTTGTATGTGCTTATAATGTATGTGTGTATGTAAATATGAATGAATGGATTGATGATGAATGGATGGTGGGTGAATGGACAGATCGAGTTTTTTTTTCAAAGCGGATTTATGCACTAAGACAATTCCACATGCGCTCCACTGAAATGTTCAAGCAATTATCAGGAACACTTCTCGACCCTATGCAAACCCTATACGTTAGAAAGGTCTTCAAATGCAGATGGGAGGGGAAGTGACCTATGAAACAGTATGCTGACATCACCAGAATGATGGAAACATTAAGATGGGCAGCCAACAGGCCAGTGGACCTATGAAACAGTAAGCTGACACCACCAGAATGATGGAAACATTAAGACGGGCAGCCAACAGGCCAGTGGACCTATGAAACAGTATGCTGACATCACCAGAATGATGGAAACATTAAGACGGGCAGCCAACAGGCCAGTGGACCTATGAAACAGTAAACTGACACCACCAGAATGATGGAAACATTAAGATGGGCAGCCAACAGGCCAGTGGACCTATGAAACAGTAAGCTGACACCACCAGAATGATGGAAACATTAAGATGGGCAGCCAACAGGCCAGTGGACCTATGAAACAGTAAGCTGACACCACCAGAATGATGGAAACATTAAGATGGGCAGCCAACAGGCCAGTGGACCTATGAAACAGTAAGCTGACACCACCAGAATGATGGAAACATTAAGATGGGCAGCCAACAGGCCAGTGGACCTATGAAACAGTAAGCTGACACCACCAGAATGATGGAAACATTAAGATGGGCAGCCAACAGGCCAGTGGACCTATGAAACAGTAAGCTGACACCACCAGAATGATGGAAACACTAAGATGGGCAGCCAACAGGCCAGTGGACCTATGAAACAGTAAGCTGACACCACCAGAATGATGGAAACATTAAGATGGGCAGCCAACAGGCCAGTGGACCTATGAAACAGTAAGCTGACACCACCAGAATGATGGAAACATTAAGATGGGCAGCCAACAGGCCAGTGGACCTATGAAACAGTAAGCTGACACCACCAGAATGATGGAAACATTAAGATGGGCAGCCAACAGGCCAGTGGACTATGAAACAGTAAGCTGACACCACCAGAATGATGAAAACATTAAGATGGCAGCCAACAGGCCAGTGGACATATGAAACAGTAAGCTGACACCACCAGAATGATGAAAACATAAGGATTGGCAGCCAACAGGCCAGTGGACTATGAAACAGTAAGCTGACACCACCAGAATGATGGAAACATTAAGATGGGCAGCCAACAGGCCAGTGGACCTATGAAACAGTAAGCTGACACCACCAGAATGATGGAGACATTAAGATGGGCAGCCAACAGGCCAGTGGACCTATCAAAAGTAAACTGACACCACCAGAATGATGAAAACATAAGGATTGGCAGCCAACAGGCCAGTGGACATATGAAACAGTAAGCTGACACCACCAGAATGATGGAAACATTAAGACGGGCAGCCAACAGGCCAGTGGACCTATGAAACAGTAAGCTGACACCACCAGAATGATGAAAACATTAAGATGGGCAGCCAACAGGCCAGTGGACCTATAAAACAGTTCGCTGACACCACCAGAATGATGAAAACATTAAGATGGGCAGCCAACAGGCCAGTGGACCTATGAAACAGTAAGCTGACACCACTAGAATGATGGAAACATAAGGATTGGCAGCCAACAGGCCAGTGGACATATGAAACAGTAAGCTGACACCACTAGAATGATGGAAACATTAAGACTGGCAGCCAACAGGCCAGTGGACCTATGAAACAGTAAGCTGACACCACCAGAATGATGAAAACATTAAGACGGGCAGCCAACAGGCCAGAGGACCTATGAAACAGTAAGCTGACACCACCAGAATGATGAAAACATTAAGACGGGCAGCCAACAGGCCAGTGGACCTATGAAACATTAAGCTGACACCACCAGAATGATGGAAACATTAAGACGGGCAGCCAACAGGCCAGTGGACCTATGAAACAGTAAGCTGACACCACCAGAATGATGGAAACATTAAGACGGGCAGCCAACAGGCCAATGGACCTATGAAACAGTAAGCTGACACCACCCAGAATGATGGAAACATTAAGACGGGCAGCCAACAGGCCAATGGACCTATGAAACAGGAAGTTGGCTGCCAATCCTTATGTTTCCATCATTCTGGTGGTGTCAGCTTAATGTCTGATATGACCCTCTGTTCCCCCCCCCCCCCCCCCCCCCCCCCCCAAAATTTACAAGCATGGCAGCACAGTGATTTTTACAGGTTCAGGGAGTCTGCCAGATTGCTATTCCTATTTTTGTTTAACACTTTAACTCCCGCACCCTGTTCACCAGCATCCTGCATTGTCAACTATTCTAGCAAAGCATCAGGAAGCTGTTAGATAGGGTGAGGGCGTCAAAGGGTTAAGTTTTTGCAGTTGCTGGATAGGGTGCGGGAGTCAAAGGTTGAAGCCCAGCCGACTGTGTAGAGCCATATCAGGGCCATAGCCGTTTCAAAACACACACAATCATCATCATCATCATCAGATGCCCTGCTGCATGGCATTGGCGATCATGGACTTCCATCTGTCTCTATCTCTCGTTGCCCCTAGCATCTCCCCCACCCTCCTCGTCCCCAGCCACTCTGCAAATCCGTCCAGCATTTTCTCCCTGGGTCTACCTGGTGCTCTCTTTCCCTCCAGCTTTCCCGTTGTGACCAGGTGCTCCAAATCCCCCTTCCTCATAAAATGGGCCCATAAATGTTGCCTGTCTTTTCCTAATCTTCCTTATGAGTGATCTACTTGTGTCTGCCTCCATCAAAACTGTCTCCTTTGTTTTCTTTGCCGTCTATGGAACTCTCAACATTCTTCTTAGAAACCACATCTCAGCTGCCTCAATCTTGTTCTGGCTTTGTTTGTTGACTGTCCACGCCTCGCATCCGTACAACAGTATTGGTTCTATATAACATTCAAGAACTCTCTTCCTGATGTTAATTGACAGGCATTTGTTGGTAAGAATGCTTGTCATCTTCTTGAATGCTGTTTTGGCTTGGCCGATTCTGCCGGCTATATCTGATGTGTATCTGCCGTCTGATGAAATGATCTTTCCCAGGTATTTGAATTTATCAACCTGTGTCAAGGTTGTGCCATTTGCTGTTATTTTGCATGAGGGGATTTCATGATTTTTACTGATCACCATGACTTAATACTTAAAGAAAAAAAAAAAAAAAAAAGGGGGGGGGGGGAGGAAAAGAAAATTACAATACACATATCAATGCATTCGTGCACATAATCTAAGGATGATTCCCCAGTGTGTTGACCATTCCGTCCAATTTATCACACAAGGAATTTAATAAAAAAACAAACATACCTGAACACAAATTCAAACATAACTAAGGACACTAAAACAGATATAAGAATGAGGCCTAAATTACCTGAAATTGTTTCCGCATATCTCATTTCCCTAGAGTAAAAAAAAAAAAGCACTCAGTACATTACCCAATTATCAATTCTAAGAGAAAGTACGCAAGACTCTACCGAGCACACACAGGTGAATAGACCAACAAGGCAGAAAATGACAGGAAGAAATGACAGAAGAAAACAAAGGAGTAAGGGAGAAACAAAGAGAGTGACAGAAAATAGGATATTCCTAGCAAAGAATTTCCAGAAGGTGGAGATACTATTTATACTGAAAGAGCCCCTGGCATCCCCACGGGGGAATGTAGGCCTACCCAATTATCAATCCCAAGAAAAAGTACGCAAGTCTTTATCAAATACATACAGACAAATGAACCATTAAGGCAGAAAATGACAGGAAGAAATGAGAGAAAGCAAAGGAACAAGGCAGAAACAAAGAGAGTGACCGAAAAGAGGTAATTTATAGCACAGAATTTCCAGAAGGTGGGGATACTGTTTATACTGAAAAAGCCCCCGGCATCCCCATGGGGTGGGGTGGGGAGTATGCCAGATAACTACTGACAGAGAAGAGTGGAGTGCATATGGATTTGAACGAGTGCCAAGAATCATTTTTTGAAAAAAAAAACCCCTTCAAACTGGAAACTCCAGTGTCACCTCAACTTTGCAAAATATGTGCAGGATACGCGTTAACCTTTGTTTGTTTCGTTTTTATTATTCTTACTGTACTTAATCAAAGTTTTTGGTTTTCATTTTTCGTTAGTTCTTTGTAATTTCAAATCTAGAGAAAAGAGAGAGAGAGAGAGAGAGAGAGAGAGAGAAGAGAGAGAGAGAGAGAGAGAGAGGGTAAAGAGACAGGGAGGGAGGGAGGGAGGAGAGATAGGGAGAGGGAGACAGAGAGAGCGACAGAGACGGAGAGACCACAGACAGAGAGGAAGAGAGAGAGAGAATGAAACAGAAAAACAGAGAGAGAGAGGGAGGGAGGGAGAGAGAGAGGGTGGAGAGAGACAGAGAGAGAGAGAGAGAGGGCAGAGAGAGAGAGAGAGAGACAGACAGACAAGACAGAAGAAAGAGAGAGAAAGGGAGAGAATGAAACAGACACAGAAAAAAGAGAGAGAGAGAGAGAGAGAGAGAGAAAAGAAGAGAGAGAGAGAGAGAGAGAGGACAAAGAGAGAGAGAGAGAGAGACAAAGAGAGAGAGAGAGAGACAGAGAGAGAGAGACAGAGACAGAGAGAGAGACAGAGAACTCTTTTCACTGCCCCAGCTGTAGCTCCTCTGCTGTGTCACTATCCCCCACCCTGCTCATTGCGGATCTCTCCAACACACCTCATCCCCCCACCCCCAAACATGTCACCATGACAACAGGGCATGAAGAGCCAAAGAACCTGCAGGAAGTTTGTGTCAGGTTGCTGTGACGATGAGCATAGGGATGACAAGATTGTGATGCTGTGGAGTTCTGTCTGGGACCGAGACCACGTGACAGGGCCGTATTCCCCACACTCATCATCATCATCATCATCATCATCATCATCATCATCCATCATCATCATCATCATCATCATCATCTCATCATCAAGTGCCCGGCCACATGGCGTTGGCGATCATGGCCTTCCATATGCATCTGTCCCTTGTTGCCATAAGCACATCTTCCACCCTCTCTGTCCTCAGCCACTCTGCAAGTCCGTCCAATATTTTTTCCCTGGGTCTACCTAGTGCTCTCTTTCCCTCCAGCTTTCCTTTTCACTCCCAGCCTAAGTTATACTCTGGCATCAACCAGGCAAAGCCAGAACAAGATTGAGGCAGCCGAGATGTGGTTTCTAAGGAGAATGTTGAGAGTTCCATGGACAGCAAAGAAAACAAACGAGACAGTCTTGATGGAGCCAGATACAAGAAGATCATTCATAAGGAAGATTAGGAAAAGACAAGCAACATTTATAGGACATTTTATGAGCAAAGGGAAATTAGAGCACCTGGTCACAGCAGGAAAATCTGGAGGGAGAGAGAGACACCAGGTAGACCCCAGGGAGAAAATATTGGACGGACTTGCAGGGTGGCTTGGAACAGAGAGGGTCGAAGATGTGCTTGCGGCAACAAGGGATAGAGAAAAACATATGGAGGGCCACGATCTCCAACGCCATGCGGCAGGGCACATGACGATGATAATGATGATGATGATCAACCAGGCCTGAGAAATACAGACACCTGCGGTGCTGGTCAATTACACCCTCAGTAACGCATCATCCATGAAACAGAGATCAGACGCGAGCGTATACTTCCAGTCTTTTCGACAAGTCCATAGCAGGCTCAACTATAGGTAAGAGTTAATCAAACCTGAGAATTCCACTACTGTTTTTTGGCACTGAAAAGGGGAATTAGAGCACCTGGTCACAAAAGGAAAGACGGAGGGAAAGAAAACACCAGGTAGACCCAGGGGGAAATGATTTGACGGACTTGCAGAGTGGCTGAGGACAGAGAGGGTGGAAGGTGTACTTGCAGCGACAGGGGATATATGCATATGGAGGGCCATGATCGCCAACGCCATGCTGCAGGGCACATGATGATGATGGGGCTTCGCACCTACAGACAGTAATCCGTTCCGTTACACTGATCTTCATCATCATCATGTACCTTGCCGCATGGCGTTGGCGATCATGGCCCTCCATACGAACCTATCCCCTGTCGCTGCAAGTACATCTCCCACCCTCTTTGTCCTCATCCACTTCGCAAGTCCGTCCAATATTTTCTCCTGTGTCTACCCGGTGCTCTTTTCCCCTCCAGCTTTCCTGTTGTGACTAGGTGCTTTAATTTCTCTTGCCTCATAAAATGTCATACAAATTTTGCTTATCTTTTCCTTATCTTCTTTATTAATGTTCTTCTTGTGTCTGAATCCTTCGAGATTGTCTCATGTTTTTTTTTCTGTAGGCTACATGGAACTCATAACATTCTATTTAGAAATCACCTTTCAGCTGCCCGTCTCTTCTTCCTCACTGCTTCTTCCCAAAGTCTGAAAAAAGTCAGGTAATTATTCACAGCAGGGTGGACTGAAGGCTGCTTGAACAAAGTTCCCCAAGCCAGGGTCAAGCACACGCATTCAGACTGTCAGAAGCAAGGTCTACCTTTGTGCCAACCAGGAGATCATGTTACAACATCATCGTCGTCGTCGTCGTCGTCGTCGTCATCATCATCATCATCATCATCATCATCATCATTCATTCATCATCATCATCATCATCATCATCATGTGCCCTGCCTCATGGCGTTGGCGATCATGGCACTCCATAAGAATCTATCTTCTTCATTAATCTTCTTGTGTCTGCCTCCTTCAAGACTGACTCGTTTGTTTTCTTTTGCTGTCCATGGAACTCCTAACATTCTTCTTGGAAACCACTTTTCAGCTAACCTTATTTACTTTGAACTGGCGCGCAAAGATAAAAAGGAAAAAAAAAAAGGAGAACACTAATTCTTTAACAAAGCAAACAAAGAACCAACCATTCTGAGAACCGACCAAACATCCATGTACCAACCAACCAAACAACTAAACAGCTGATCATTCATCAAACCAATCAACCAGCCAACGAACCAATCAATCAATCAATCTTGCAAGCAAGCAAGCAAGCAAGCAAGCAAGCAGCAAGCAAGCAACCAAACCAACCAACCAACCTACCAACCAACCAACCAACCAACCAACCAACCAACCAACCAACCAACCAACCAACCAACCAACCAACCAACCAACCAACCGAAGAAAGGACCAAAGAGTTAACCAACCAACGGACTGTCCAATCATTCATCCATTCATCTATCCAACCAACCAGCTCACCAACCAACCAACCAAACCTACCAACCAGCCTACGTACCTAACAATCAATCAACCAATCATCCAACCAACCCAGCAACCAATCAACCAACCATCAACCAACCAACCAACCAACCAACCAACCAACCAACCCACCCACCCACCCACCCACCAATCAACAACCAACCCACCCACCAACCAACCCCCAACCAACCAACCAACCAACCAACCAACCAACCAACCAACCAACCAACCAACCAACCACCAACCCACCAACCAACCAACCAACCAACCCAACCAACCAACAACCAACCAACCAACCAACCAACCAACCAACCAACCAACCAACCAACCAACCAACCAACCAACCACTGTTATTTACTGTTATTTTCGTTTAAAACCCAGCCGACCGCGTAGAGCCATATCCGTTCTATAACCGTTTCAAACCATACTCAACGCTTCAGCAAGAAAAAAGAAAAAAAAAGAAAAAAAAAGAAGAAAATTAAGTACACATACCAATGCATTCGCGCACACAATCTAAGGCGATGCCCCTGGCGTTGACCACTCCGTCCAATTTATTACACAGGAGACTAAAAATGTGACCTCCCACCACGAAATCAGTCTTAACTAGCATTTTTGGTATTTTGAGAAATACATATCACTGGAAAGTTTACATTCTGCTGATTATTTTGGTACTTGAATAAAGCTTGTACTCCAAAAAATGTAGAAGTTATGTATGTTTAATGTCATTAAGTTTTTTGACGGCCATTTTGAGAAAACGGCCTCTAAAGTTTTTGTGTGCTCTCCTACACATTTTCCTGAAATGTCTTTATTTGGTGGCTTTGACCCAGTTAGTTTCTAATTTTCGCTGTCATTATCTGAAAGGTGCACCAAAGAGCTTTCTGTCAGTATATTATTACATGTGCGGGTACTGTGCAGGTTGCGGTTCATAATAAGAACAAAAAGAGGTACTTTTGGTAAGAAATTGCGTTCTTTCCGCTGCGATCAGTGCATTAAAATACCATTTTCAATTGACTGATAATATTTTTTCAAGAAAAAAATCTCTGTGGGGGATAGATTATAGTCTATAGAAATCAATTTTGAGAAAAAGTCAAAACACCCCAGATTGACCCTGTCACCTTTTCAGCTCCCAGTGCTGTTCGACTGACTGCGAATTAAGACTGATTTCGTGGTGGGAGGTCACAAAAAACATACCTGAACACGAATTTAAACATAACCAAAGACACCAAAACATACATAAAAATAGGCCTAAGTAACCAAAAACTGCTTTCGCATATCTCACTTCCCTAGAGCCAAAAATGCACTAAATACATGTACCCAATTATCAATCCCAAGAGAAAGTATGTAAGACTTTATCGAACACATACAGGTGAATGGACCAGCAAGGCAGAAAACGATAGGAAGAAATGACAGAAAGCAAAGGAGGAAGAAACAAAGAGAGTGACAGAAAAGAGGGAATTTCTAGCACAGAATGTCCAGAAGGTGGGGATACTAACCACCCACCCACCCAGCCAACCAACCAACAAACCAACCAACCAGCAAACCATCTGACCGCCCACTCGCCCATCCATCCATCCATCCATCCATCCATCCATCTCCATCCATCCGTCCATCCATCGATCCATCCATCCATCCACCCATTCACCAACTAACCAAACTCATTAGGAAATGGCAAAGACAAAATCACTGTACAACACTTTGAGGAAAATGCCAACTAATGGTGAATAAAAAAAACAAAAAAACAACAAAAAAAAACCCAGCAAACAAACATGGACAATAGTTAGACGATCACCAACAAGACAAGCAGAGCAACGTGTCAATGTACAAATCATCTGCCATATGCGCTCAGCCACTCTCATACAAAGAGAAAGACCATAAACTAGATAGAGAAAATATATGTACGAAAACAGTGATGGCAACGTTCACTCTCGTAAATCCATGTACTTAAACGGATAAACAAACACACACACACACACACACAAACACACACGCACACACACACACCCACACACACACACACACAAACACACACACACACACACACACACACACACACCACACGCAAGCACGCACACAAGCACGCACGCACACACACATGCACGCACACACGGAGATACACACACACACACACCCGTATACACACACATACACTCATATACGTGCACATACACGTGCATGCACACACACACACGCATACACTCAACCACATGCACTCACGCACATACATACATACACACGTGCACACACACACACGCATACACACTGATCGCATGTGCGCGCACGTGTGCACACACATGCATTAAGTGCGTGCCTGTTACACACACCACACACACACACACACCACACACACACACACACACACACACACACACACACCACACACACACCATCCTCTCTCCTCATCTCCTCTCCAAGCACACCAGCTCGCACACACGCACGCACCACGCACACACACAACACACACCTACACACACACACACACACACACGAACACACATATGCGCTCCCCTTCCCCTCCCAAACACACACACATTCATCATTTACACAGTATCTGTCACAGCAAGCTGCCAACTGGCTGCAAGGAGAGATTACATAAAACGCAAATCAATTAATAATGATAATATGTTACAAGGAAAATTTATCATATGATTCTTTTTTCATTCACACACAACACAACCTTAATCTCCGCACCGTGAAAAATATGAGATGTACAGACGGAGAGGAAAGACAGAAAGAAAGAAAGAAGAGGAAAAAAGAGAGAAAGAAGAAAAAGGCAAAAGAAAGAAAGAAAGGAACACACACACACACACACACAACACACAGACACACACACACACACACACACACACACACACACACACACACACACACACACACACACACACACACACACACACAGACACACACACAACACACACACTGACACACATACACACACACACAAACACACACACAAAAACACACACACAAACACACACACACACAAACACACACACACAAACACACACACAAACACACCACACACACAACACACACACACACACACAAACACACACACACACAAACACACACACACAACACACACACACACAACACACACACACACACACACACACAACACACACACACACAACACACACACACACACACACACCACACACACACACACACACACACACAACACACACACACACACACACACAGTAGTGCATACACGCGTTCCTGAAAAATCAGAACGCAAATTAAAACAAACAAAACAAAACAACAACAAACAACAAACAAACAAACAAATAAGCAAACAAAAGCAGAAACAACATACACATACACACAACAAAACAAAACAACGTTCACAATTCACCTTTATTCATACCTATTCCTTTTTAACGCAAGTCTACTTTAAACAAACAAATTAACTAAAAAAACAACAACAATCGATCAAACAAACAACAAACAAACAAACAAACAAACAAAAAAACAAACAAACAAACAAAACAAAGCAAACAAACATACAGGAATCAGAAAAACACGAAAAAAAAAGAATCAGAACACGTATTCAATACAACCAGACAAGACAGGCACAAATTTTGGGCGAAGTTGGCCTTTGTCAAGCGTAAGATCAGGAAGAAGAAGAAAGAGGAAGGAAGGAAGGAAGGAAGGAAGGAAGGAAGGAAGGAAACAAAAAACAACCCATTATACATTACAGTCTTTTCGTCACGTCATCAAACTACCTTGACACCTAATCATGTTTGAAACTATTGGAATTGCAAATTGAAAATGGCCTTGTTAATAAATCCTCTAGGGAAATGTTGAGGTGAGGAGATGGACGGAAGACAGAAAACAACAACAAACAACAACAACAACAACAACAACAACAACAACAACAACAACACAACAACGACACAAACATATTGCAAACAGGAAACAATTTCAACAGGACAACACAAACAACAGAGAAGCTGATGAAAGCATAGTGACGATGGACGAGAACAAAAACAACAAAACAAACAAAACAACAAGAGAAAAGATACAAGCAGACAGAGAAAAACGAAGAAAAAGGATGGCAGAGAGGAAGGAGAAACGAAACAAGGAGGACGAGGAGAAGAACGAAGAGAGAAGGAGGGTGGAGTGAAGTAGGACGGAGGCAAGAGGAGGAGAGGACGAGGAGGAGACAAGAAAGAAGAAGAGATGAAAAGGAGGAGAGAAGTTCGAAGAAGGAGACGAGGAACGAAGAAGAAGAAGGATGGCGAGAGAAGAAGAATGAAGAAGAAGAAGAATGCGAAGAAGAAGAGAGAGAGAAGAAGAAGAAGAATGGGGAAGAAGAAGAAGAATGCGAAGAAGAAGAGAGAAATGCGAAGAAGAAGAAGAAGAGAATTGCGAAGAAGAAGAAGAATTCGAAGAAGAAGAAGAATGCGAAGAAGAAGAAGAGAATGCGAAGAAGAAGAAGAATTCGAAGAAGAAGAAGAATTCGAAGAAGAAGAAGAATCGAAAGAAGAGAGAAGAAGGAATGCGAAGAAGAAGAAGAATTCGAAGAAGAAGAAGAATTCGAAGAAGAAGAAGAATGCGAAGAAGAGAAGAATCAAGAAGAAGAAGAATGCGAAGAAGAAGAAGAATTCGAAGAAGAAGAAGAATTCGAAGAAGAAGAAGAAGAAATGCGAAGAAGAAGAAGAAAGAATTCGAAGAAGAAGAAGAATTCGAAGAAGAAGAAGAATGTCGAAGAAGAAGAAGAATGCGAAGGAAGAAGAAGAAGAAGAATTCGAAGAAGAAGAAGAATGGAAGAAGAAGAAGAAGATTCGAAGAAGAAAGAATCGAAGAAGAAGAAGAATTCGAAGAAGAAGAAGAAGATGCGAAAAGAAGAAGAAGAATCGAGAGAAGAAAGAATGCGAAGAAGAAGAAGAAAGAATGCGAAGAAGAAGAAGAAGAATCGAAGAGAGAAGAAGAAGAAGAAGAAGAAGAAGAAGAAAGAAGAAGAAGGAAAAGAAGGAAAAGAAGAAGAAGAAGGAAAGGAAGAAGAAAAGAAAGAAGAAGAAGAAGCAACAACAACAACAAAAAGAAAAAGACAAGAAGAAGAAGAAGAAATAGAAGAAAAAGACGGAGGAGGAGGATGAGGAGGAGGAGGAAAAGAAAAAGAAGAAAACTTTGAAGAAGAAGAGATCTTTTGTAGGATTTGGGTATTATTTGATTTTTTAATGCCCAAGAACTGTTAGAAATTAAAAAGAAAGTGCAATAAAGGATCATGTGATCGCATTGCACGCGCGAGAAAGAGAGTGAAAGAGAGAGAGAGAGGGGGGGGGGGAAGAGTGAGAAGAGAGAGAGTGGGAGAGAGAGAGTGGGAGAGAGAGAGTGGGAATGAGAGGGAGACAGAGAGAGAGAGAGAAAGACAGATAGACAGAGAAGACAGACAGAGACAGAGCGAGCGATATATATATGTATATATATATAGGCCTACATAGAGAGAGAGAGAGAGAGAGGAGGGAGAGAGAGAGAGAGAGAGAGAGAGAGAGAGAGAGAGAGAGATGTATACATGGGAGATAAACATACATCTGTTCCAACGAATGAGGCGTGTTGTAGATTATTTCCCCTGCATTGTAATCCCCCATGCGATTCAGACTTTTGCAGTGGAAATGATACATAAAAATAAGACGATTAGTACATCCAGAGGACTACGTGTTCAATAAATAGATAAATAAATGAATAACAAAAACGTAAACGGATGAAATTTAAGAAATATTTTGATAAATAGATAAAATGATTAACAGATAGATATATAGATATAGATAAATACATAAATGAATAATGAACAGACAAACGAATAAACAAATAAATATAATTAAACAAACAAACAAGTAAGTAGTAAGTAGAAGTAAGCAAGTAAGCAAGTAAGCAAGTAAGTAAGTAAGTAAGTAATAAGTAAGTAAGCAAGCAAGTAAGTAAGTAAATAAGTAAGTAAGTACATAAGTAAGTAAGTCAGTAAGTCAGTAAGTCAGTAAGTAAAGGTTGGAATTATTCCAATAACCGTGCATGTTTATATCAAATTTAAAAGGCAGGGGCAGAAACTGAGAGAAAAAATGACAGAAAGCAAAGGAACAAGACAGAAACGAAGAGAGTGACAGAAAAGAGGAAATTTATAGCACAGAATTTCCAGAAGGTGGAGATACTATTTATACTGAAAGAGCCCCTGGCATTCCCATGGGGGAAAACAAAACAAAACAAAACAAAACAAAACAAACAACGAATAAAGAGTACACATTTATTCAAACTGATTTTCTTCCAAATTCAAATAAGACAAACCACCAATTCAAACTAATTTTACTCCAAATTTCTCATATCTGCTTCAAATACAACAGACACACTTATTCAAATACATTTCATTCCACATTTCTCATATCTGCTTTAAACAAGACAGGCCACTATTTCAAACTAATTTCATTTCCGAATTTCTCATATCTGGTTTAAATAAGACAGGCACACTAATTCAAACTAATTTCTCCCCATATTTTTCACATCTGGTTCAAATAAGACAGGCACACTAATTCAAACTAATTTTGTTTCAAATTTCTCATATTTTTTCAAATAAGATTGACACATCAATTCAAACTAAATTCAGCTCACAAAGGACCTCAACACCTATGACCACCAAACTCCACAAAGGACCTCAACATTTTTGACCACCAAACTCCACAAAGGACCTCAACACCTATGACCACCAAACTCCACAAAGGACCTCAACACCTATGACCACCAAACTCCACAAAGGACCTCAACACCTATGACCATCAAACTCCACAAAGGACCTCAACATCTATAACCACCAAACTCCACAAAGGACCTCAATACCTATGACCACCAAACTCCACAAAGGACCTCAACACCTATGACCACCAAACTCCACAAAGGACCTCAACACCTATGACCACCAAACTCCACAAAGGACATCAACACCTATGACCACCAAACTCCACAAAGGACCTCAACACCTATGACCACCAAACTCCACAAAGGACCTCAACACCTATGACCACCAAACTCCACAAAGGACCTCAACACCTATGACCACCAAACTCCACAAAGGACATCAACACCTATGACCACCAAACTCCACAAAGGACCTCAACACCTATGACCACCAAACTCCACAAAGGACCTCAACACCTATGACCACCAAACTCCACAAAGGACCTCAACATTTTTGACCCCCAAACTCCACAAAGGACCTCAACACCTATGACCACTAAACTCCACAAAGGACCTCAACATTTTTGACCACCAAACTCCACAAAGGACCTCAATACCTATGACCATCAAACTCCACAAAGGACCTCAACATTTTAGACCACCAAACTCCACAAAGGACCTCAACACCTATGACCACCAAACTCCACAAAGGACCTCAACATTTTTGACCACCAAACTCCACAAAGGACATCAACACCTATCACCACCAAACTCCACAAAGGACATTAACACCTATGACCATCAAACTCCACAAAGGACTTCAACACCTATCACCACTAAAATCCACAGAGAACCTGAACATCACAAAACCACACAACTGACCTCAACACATATGATTACCAAACTCCATAAAGGACTTCAATACCACCAAATTTACCAAGGACCTGAACACCTATGATCACCAAACTCCACAAAGGCTTCAATACCACCAAAAATCACAAAGGACCTCAACACCACAAAGGACCTCAACGCCTATGACCACCAAACCCCACAAAGGACCTCAACACCACCAAACTCCACAAAGGACATCAACACCTGTGACTACCAAACTCCACAAAGGACCTCAACACCTGTGACTACCAAACTCCTAAAAGGACCTCAACACCTATGACCGCTAAAACTCCACAAAGGACCTCAACACCTGTGACTACCAAACTCCACAAAGGACCTCAACACCTGTGACTACCAAACTCCTAAAAGGACCTCAACACCTATGACCGCTAAAACTCCACAAAGGACCTCAACACCACCAAACTCTACAAAGGACCTCAACACTTCTGGTCATTAAACTCCATAAAGAACCTCAACACCTATGAATACCAAACTCCACAAAGGACTTCAACATCTGTGATCACCAAACTCCACAAAGGACATCAACACAACCAAACTCCACAAAGGACCTTAACACCTATGACCACTAAACTCCACAAAGGACCTCAACACCTATGACCACTAAACTCCACAAAGGACCTCAACACCACCAAACTCCACAAAGGACCTCAACACCCTATGACCACTAAACTCCACAAGGGACCTCAACACCACCAAACTCCACAAAGGAACTCAACACCTATGACCACTAAACTCCAAAAGGGACCTCAACACCATCAAACTCCACAAAGGACCTCGACACCACCAAACTCTACAAAGGACCTCAACACTTCTGGTCATTAAACTCCATAAAGAACCTCAACACCTATGAATACCAAACTCCACAAAGGACTTCAACATCTGTGATCACCAAACTCCACAAAGGACATCAACACAACCAAACTCCACAAAGGACCTTAACACCTATGACCACTAAACTCCACAAAGGACCTCAACACCTATGACCACTAAACTCCACAAAGGACCTCAACACCACCAAACTCCACAAAGGACCTCAACACCCTATGACCACTAAACTCCACAAGGGACCTCAACACCACCAAACTCCACAAAGGAACTCAACACCTATGACCACTAAACTCCAAAGGGACCTCAACACCATCAAACTCCACAAAGGACCTCGACACCTATGACCACTAAACTCCACAAGGGACCTCAACACCACCAAACTCCACAAAGGACCTCAACACCACCAAACTCCACAAAGGACCTCAACACCTATGACCACTAAACTCCACAAAGGCTTCCAACACCACCAAACTCCACAAAGGACCTCAACACCTGTGACCACCAAACTCCACAAAGGCCCTCAACACCTATGACCACTAAACTCCACAAAGGCCTCAACACCACCAAACTCCACAAAGGACCTCAACACCTATGACCACCAAACTCCACAAAGGCCCTCAACACTATGACCACTAAACTCCACAAAGGACCTCAACACCTATGACCACCAAACTCCACAAAGGCCTCCAACACCACCAAACTCCACAAAGGACATCAACACCTATGACCACCAAGCTCCACAAAGGACCTCAACACCACCAAACTCCACAAAGGACCTCAACACCCACCAAACTCCACAAAGGACCTCAACACCACCAAACTCCACAAAGGATCTCAACACCACCAAACTCCACAAAGGACCTCAACACACCAAGCTCCACAAAGGACCTCAACACCTGTGACCACCAAACTCCACAAAGGCCCTCAACACCTATGACCACCAAACTCCACAAAGGACCTCAACACCTGTGACCACCCAAACTCCACAAAGGACCTCAACACCTGTGACCACCAAACTCCACAAAGGACCTCAACACCTGTGACCACCAAACTCCACAAAGGACCTCAACACCTATGACCACCAAACTCCACAAAGGACCTCAACACCTATGACCACCAATCCACAAAGGACCTCAACACTATGACCAAACTCACAAAGGACATCAACACCTATGACCACCAGACTCCACAAAGGACCTCAACACCTATGACCACCAAACTCCACAAAGGACCTCAACACTTATAAACACCACATACCATGGCAGCTGGGAGGAACTAAGAAAACAGACCACATTCATCGTCACGTGTGACTTGACTTTGCAGACACTAAGCGTAAGAAGAAGAACAGCTTATACATAGATACCAGTTAAGCTGACACCACCAGAATACTTGAGTCATCGAGATAGGACAGCCAACTGACCAATTTTTCTGTGTTGTTGGCTAAAACTAAATTGAGAAATTTCGCTAGAAATGGCAGAAAACAGGGTATGTTTTATGATGGGGGCAATAATTGAATTTGAGGTATTAGATTTCATGTTTATGTTTAAAGCTATACAGTCGAGAATTATGACAAGTTTAAATACAACACGAAATAAAAATCAGGATGTACTCCTCTCTCTCTCTCCCTCTCGCTCTCTTTCTTTCTCTCTCTCTCTCTCTCTCTCTCTCACACACACATACACACACACACACATACATACATACATACATACACACGCACACACACACAGACACACACCACACACACACACTTTCGCTCTCCCTGAGTGTCTAAAACACTTAAAATTTAACAAATAAATAACAGGATGGATGAACAAATAACAAATACACCAAAACATTGAATGAAGAGATATATGAGTCAATGAACAAAAAAATCACCGAACAATATGAACGAGCAAATAAGTGAATGAATATGAGAATGAAATGATAACTACGTAAACAAACATACACACAAACGAACTAACATGAACTGTTAACATTATTTCGGTTTAAAGCCCGGCCGACTGCGTAGAGCCATATCAAGGTTGACAGGAAAGACAGAGAATCCCACCTCATAAATAAACTTGGAACACGCAAACCATAATTATGGTCTTAATGACAAACCATAAGTAATCCATTGCGCAACAGAATTCAGACATGCCGTTTCATGTTTCTTCCTGTTCCCAGGCCTACCAGATTCTTGGCACCGGGCACAATCTACTCCCTTATCTCTTGGCTCTTGCCCTGTGCCTTCTTCAGAACAGGGCTATACCAATATAGCATGGCCACTTCTCAAAATTGCAAAACTCATCTCACTTCCCTTTTGACATCATAGTTGCCTCCCCTCTCCCCATTTCTTACTACTGCTCATGACGACATGGGCATTCCATTTCTTACCCACTGGACGAGGCGGCAGGGAAGTTTTTAGTCCCGTTTTTATTATCCATTGTTTGGTGTCTGTGATCTGTCTGTGACCGTGCGTTCGCGCTTGACAAAGGCTAGTTGGCCGAAAATTTGCGCTTGTTTTGTTTTGTCTCGTTGGATACGCGCTTACATTGGTTTTCTTGTTCTTCTGGTTCGTGTTTGCTCGGGCGCGGGCAGTCACACTTGTTTTGGATCAAGGTTATAACTGTTTGAAACCATACACAATACTTCAACAGGAAAAGAAAAGGAAAAGAAAATCATGTACATAATTATTATATCATATCAACGTAACCGCACGCACGATCGAAGGAGAGCCCCCAGCTTCGACCATCCTGTCCAATTTGTCACATAGGGGAAATGACATGAATTGATATATGAAAAAAAACACCCACAAACGAAATGAATAAATGATGCATGAAAGAACACATGAATGAATGGTGCAAATGAATGAATGAATGATGAAACGTTATACTGATTTGTCCGTTTACATGGCACACACACACACACACACACACACACACAGAGACATATATACACACACACACAGACATACATATACACTCACACACACACAGACATACACTCTTCACACACGCACGCATATCACACACACATACATATGTAAACAAACAGAACACACACACACACACACACACACACACACACACACACACACACACACACACACACACAACACACTCACACACATGCACGCACACACACATACACTCATCACATACACACACATATCACACACATATACATATGTAAAGAGAGAGAGACACACACACACTCACACTACACGAACATTTACACACACTCTACACCGACACACACACACACACACACACACACACACACACACACACACACACACCATGCACACACACATGCACACACACAGACACACACATGCACACACACAGACACACACACACATGCACACACACACACGCACATAAATGCACACACACATGCACACACACACAGACACACACACATGCACACACACATCCACACACACACACACGCGCACACACACACACACACACACACACACACATGCACACACACACACTCTCCCACATGCCCGCACACAGCCATATTCACACAGACACAAAACACACACACACGTAGGATCACATAGTCATACACATACATACGCAGACGATCGTGCTCACTCTCCTACTACCCCCTCCCCCCCCCCAAACACAGACACACCCCCTGGCTAGCAGACGACATCTAAATCTACCATAACCATCTCTTATCTACAGTAAGCTTCTTGCAGTGTTCCAGGTTGAGTTTAATAACTCGCACAATATTGATAGTTACGTGTGCTTGGCACACACTCACACACACACACACACACCACACACACACACACACACACACACAACACACACACACACAACACACCTCACACACACACACACACACACACAACACACACAACACACACACACACACACACACAACTCACACATACACACACACACACACACACACACACACACACACACACACACACACACGCACACACACACACACGCACGCGCGCACGCACACACACACACACACACACACCACACACACACACACGCACACACACACACATACACACGCACGGGAGCACGCACGCACATGCACAGATCTTCTGGCAAATATGAATTGTCGTGTGTGTGTATGTGTGCGCACGCGGCGTGTGTGCATGGTGTTGTGAGTGTGTGTGTCGTGCGTGGATGTGTTGTGTGTGAGTGTGTGTGTGAGTGTGTGTGTGGTGTGTGTGGTGTGAGTGTGTATGTATGTTGTGTGTGTGAGTGTGAGTGTGTATGTAGTGTGTGATGTGTGTGGTGTGTATGTGTGTTGTGTGTGTGTGTGAGTGTGTGTGTGTGTGTGTGTGTGTGTGTGTGTGTGTGTTGTGTGTGTGTGTGTGTGTGTGTGTGTGTGTGTGTTGTGTGTGTGTGTGTGTGTGTGTGTGTGTGTGTGTGTGGTGTGTGTTTTGACAACAGAGATTTAAGAAAAGAAATGGAAACGAAAAAGCAAGACACAAAGATAAAGTTTGGTGATCGGACATCCCAGGGCAATCTGATACACAAATACAACTCTCATGTTTTAAATCCGAAACAAGTGCGACTGCCCGCGTTCAAGCAAACAGGAACCAGAAAAACACGAAAACAGAATCATTTCATTTAGTCCTCTTCTGCCATTGGAAGAAGCAGCAGGGAAGTTTAAGTCTTTTTCTCCTAATTTTGTATCTGGTGTTTGTTTGTGATCTTACATACACGCTTGACAAAAAGCCAGTTGGCCCAAAATTTGCACCTGTCTTGTCTTGTATAATATACACGTTCTGATTCTGTTTTCGTGTTTTTCTGGTATAATGTTTTAATATACTTGAAAGAAAAAGAAAGACAGAAAGAAAAAGAAAGAAAGAAAGAAAGAAAGAAAGAAAGAAGAAAGAAAGAAAGAAAGAAAAAAACAAAGAAAGAAAAGAAAAAAAGAAAGAAAGAAAGCAAGAAAGAGTCTACTTTCTCTCTGTCTTTCTTTCTTTGACACAAATAGACAGAAAGATACCAAGAAATGAAATAAGAAAGAAAGATGAAAAGAGAGAAATGAAAGACAGAAAAAGACAGAAAGAATGGACGAAAGAAAGAAAAACATAGAGACAGAAAGAATGAATGAAAGACAGACAGACAGACAGAGAGACAGTCAGGCAGGCAGGCAGGCAGGCAGGCAGGCAGGCAGGCGAGGCAGCCAGGTAAGCAGGCAGGCAGACAGGCAGCCAGCCAATCAGCCAGCCAATCAGCCAACCAGCCAGCCAGACATAGATCTACATATCAAAGCAAAACTACGTCACGTGTGCAAGCAAACTATTAAAACCATATTAATCCATTCATACACATCTTCCGGTCACCATAACCAAGTGGTCTATACTGCTGAATAAAGATTCAAAACCTGGGGTTCAACTCTTCATTAGATTAGCAGAGCAGCTCATCAATGCGTATGTTTTCCTTAAAACTGAGTCGGTTTCCAAACAGAATTGAGTGTATCGTTTCCCCACCTGATTAAGGCCTTTCACCACCACCACCACCACCACCATCACCACCACCACCACCACCACCACCAACCACACCACCACCACCATCATCATCATCATCATCATCATCATCATCATCAAGTGCCCTGCCGCATGGCGTTGGCGATCATGGCCCTCCATATATTTCTATCCCTTGTTGACGCAAGCACATCTTCCACCCTCTCTTTTTTCAGCCACTCTGCAAGTCTGTCCAATATTTTTCCCTGGGTCTACCTGGTGCTCTCTTCCCTCCAGCTTTCCTGTTGTGACCAGGTGCTCTAATTCCCCTTTCCTCATAAAATGGCCTATAAATGTTGCCTGTCTTTTCCTAAATTTCCTTATGAATGAACTTCTTGTGTCTGCCTCCACCAAGACTGTCTCGTTTGTATTCTTTGCTGTCCATGGCCAGACAAAACAAGGTCTTCCAGCAGGTCTTAATAAACCAGAAGAGCGGTTCTCCAGTGGATTCCCGCACACTGTGGGATATCATGAAACAAGAAGAGAGATGAACTGGCAAAAAGAGGAGCCCAGGAAGACCAACCAGACACCAGCCTCAGCTACAGCCACAAGAGGACATTATCAGATCACTCCTTAAGCCACAGACAGAAAGGGACGACTATCACCTTGTGTCCACACAGCAAACAAGTGTCCTGATGAGGCTCCACAACGGCCACAACCGGCCCGTATAAACCACACATTTTCAAACTGACGTCATCACCAACCTGCCCCTTGTGGTTAACAGGACCAGACAGGTGAACACATATTACAGCCATGTCAACTCTATCAACAGGACCAGACAGCTGAACACATATTACAGCCATGTCGCCTCTATCAAGTGGACCAGATAGGTGAACACATATTACAGCCATGTCACCTCTATCAAGTGGATCAGACAAGTGAACACATATTACAGCCATGTCACCTCTATCAAGTGGACCAGACAGCTGAACACATATTACAGCCATGTCACCTCTATCAAGTGGACCAGACAGCTGAACACATATTACACCATGTCACCTCTATCAACAGGACCAGACAGGTGAACACATATCACAGCCATGTCACCTCTATCAACAGGACCAGACAGTTGAACACATATTACAGCCATGTCACCTCTATCAAGTGGACCAGACAGCTGAACACATATTACAGCCATGTCACCTCTATCAACAGGACCAGACAGCTGAACACATATTACAGCCATGTCGCCTCTATCAAGTGGACCAGACAGGTGAACACATATTACAGCCATGTCACCTCTATCAAGTGGATCAGACAGGTGAACACATATTACAGCCATGTCACTCTATCAAGTGGACCAGACAGCTGAACACATATTACAGCCATGTCTACCTCTATCAAGTGGACCAGACAGGTGAACACATATTACAGCCATGTCACTCTATCAAGTGGACCAGACAGCTGAACACATATTACAGCCATTTTCACCTCTATCAAGTGGACCAGACAGGTGAACACATATTACAGCCATGTCACTTCTATCAAGTGGACCAGACAGCTGAACACATATTACAGCCATGTTACCTCTATCAAGTGGACCAGAGAGTGAACACATATTACAGCCATGTCACTTCTATCAAGTGGACCAGACAGGTGAACACATATTAGCAGTACTATAGTGACCTCATTTAAGATTCAATCAAGGACCAGACAGCTGAACACATATTACAGCCATGTCACCTCTATCAACAGGACCAGACAGCTGAACACATATTACAGCCATGTCACCTCTATCAAGTGGATCAGACAGGTGAACACATATTACAGCCATGTCACTTCTATCAAGTGGACCAGACAGCTGAACACATATTACAGCCATGTCACCTCTATCAAGTGGACCAGAGAGGTGAACACATATCACAGCCATGTCACCTCTATCAAGTGGAGCGACAGGAGACATGGCCGACTACAACTCCTCTGACCACCAAGCTCCATGGCAACCAGCAGGTTAGTCAGTCAGCGGTCAATCAGTCTTGTTAATCAGTCAGTCAGTGAATCAGTCAGACAGTCACTCTGTCCACCAAACAGCATTGTCAAGCATGCTAAAAAAGCAAAAACTTAACCCTTTGACTCCCTCACCCTGTTCACCATCTTCTTGCACTGTCAACCATGCTAGCAAAGCAAAAACTTAACCCTTTGACTCCCTCACTCTGTCCACCAGCATCCCACATTGTCAACCATGTTAGCAAAGAAAAAACATAACCTTTTGACTCCCTCACCCTGTCCACCAGCATCCTGCATTGTCAACCATGCTAACAAAGCAAAAACTTAACCCTTTGACTCCCTCACCCTTTTCATCATCTTCCTGCACTGTCAACCATGCTAGCAAAGCAAAAACTTAACCCTTTGACTCCCTCACTCTGTCCACCAGCATCCCACATTGTCAACCATGTTAGCAAAGAAAAAACATAACCTTTTGACTCCCTGACCCTGTCCACCAGCACCCTGCATTGTCAAGCATGCTAACAAAGCAAAAACTTAACCCTTTGACTCCCTCACCCTGTTCACCATCTTCCTGCACTGTCAACCATGCTAGCAAAGCAAAAACTTAACCCTTTGACTCCCTCCCCATGTCCACCAGCATCCTGCATTGTCAACCAGGCTAGCAAAGCAAAAACTTAACCCTTTGACTCCCTCACCCTGTCCACCAGCTTCCTGCAGGTTGAGGGACTCAAAGGGTTAAAAGTTTTCGCAGTTGATGGATAGTATGCGGGAGTCAAAGGGTTAAAATTGACGTAGGAAATGGGACAGGGAAAAATGTCTCAGCTGTGAATCGAAGACAGCAACACTGTCTGTGCATTTTTTTTTTTTATCCGCTACTGTAATGTGTCGTATACTGCACTAGTGGGCTCGCTGTGGGGGTACTGGATATGCAGAAACTACTGTCTTCTTCCTGTTTTGTAACCAAACAATCTTGTGTGATTTTATAGCTAGTGGGCTCGCTGTGTGGGGTACTGGATATGCAGAAACTACTGTCTTCTTCCTGTTTTGTAACCAAACAATCTTGTGTGATTTTATAGCTAGTGGGCTCGCTGTGGGGGTACTGGATATGCAGAAACTACTGTCTTCTTCCTGTTTTGTAACCAAACAATCTTGTGTGATTTTATAGCTAGTGGGCTCGCTGTGGGGGTACTGGATATGCAGAAACACTGTCTTCTTCCTGTTTTGTAACCAAACAATCTTGTGTGATTTTATAGCTAGTGGGCTCACTGTGGGGGTACTGGATATGCAGAAACTACTGTCTTCTTCCTGTTTTGTAACCAAACAATCTTGTGTGATTTTATAGCTAGTGGGCCCACTGTGGGGTACTGTATGTATATATGTGTGTATATATACATGTACAAATGTGTATGTATATATATATATATATATATATATATATATGTGTGTGTGTGTGTGTGTAGTGTTGTGTGTGTGTGTGTGTGTGTGTGTGTGTGTGTGTGTGTGTGTGTGTGTGTGTGTGTGTGTGCAGCGCCACCCATTTTTTTTTACCAAGACGTCAGAAAGGAAAGAAGGCTAATTGGCCTTCAATGGGAGGGACCTGGGAAATCACCCTATCTCGCCTGTTTTATACCAGGGTAGCCAGGTGAAAGCCCTGCTCTTCACGATTTTCAACTACCATGGGTTCTTAGGTGTGCACAAGCCAGAAGGCATATGGGTCCAACTCGTTTTTCGTCCCCTTCCGAACAACTAGACGTTCACGTCGATTTTCCGGTTAAACCGAGGAAAAAAAAAAATCGAGGCCTTTACGAGAAATGAACCCTGAAACCTTGAGTTTATGTACTGGCAGGAGAACGTCTGAACCATTCTGCCACTCTTCTCTTCTCTACAGCTCCCCGAAGACGGAGTGTGACTGTCTTTAAGGCAGGATAAAAAACAAGCATAAACGCAAAAACCCGCTCCCTCTGCCAGATAGGTAGGTATTCATGAATTCATATACTTAAATGTTTAAATAGTGAGTACTCTCAGGTGCTCTAACCTGCAGAAGAAGAAGAAAGAGAAGGAGGAAGAGGAGAAGAAGAAGCGGAAAGAAGAAGAAGAAGAAGAAGAAGGAGGAGGAGGAGGAGGAAGAAGAGGAGGAGAGGAGGAGGAGGAGGAGAAGAAGAAGAAGAAGAAGAAGAACAACAACAACAACAAGACAAAGGAGAAGAAGATGAAGAAGAAAAAGCACGAATTTGAGCTTCTTTCTCAAGGTGTTTGAAAACCCCCCAGAGTAAACATATTATTAAAAAACAACAACAATATGTTAATAAAGAAATATAAAGAAATACCGACGATAACATAAGCAATAGAAGGCGCCTCTCTCATTAAAAAAAATCAAACTCAAATAGAACACACAAAACATCATCTACCATTTTTCAATTATACATTAACGATAACGAAATGGTCATGCCATTCTTACAATATCCCTTTTTATACAAACAAGACCATTCTCACAATTCCCCTTCTTACACAAATTGACCATTCTTACGATATCTCTGTTAGGCAAAACTTGTCACAGAAGATCCAGACATAATTCTCAATGCCACTGGGACCTTTCAAAGGCTTTGGTTGACACAAAACCCGACATATATCTAGGGGAACGGTAGACTGTCGCAACAGTAAAAAAGGATTTTGACTATTATGGGAAGTTTCTGAGAAAGTGCTGTTCAGACATTATCATCATCATCATGTGCCCTGCCGCATGGCGTTGGTGATCATGGCCCTCCATACGAATCTATCCCTTGTCGCTGCAAGTACATCTCCCACTCCCTCTGTCTTCATCCATTCCGCAAGTCCGTCCAGTATTTACTCCTGCGTCTAACTTACTCTTTTTCCCTCTAGTTTTCCTGTAATGACTAGGTGCTCTAATTTG
>JAPXFY010000030.1:4883662-4898662 GCA_030674185.1 Monoplex corrugatus
ACCAGGCAGACCCAGGGATAAAATATTGGACGGACTTGCGGAGTGGATGAAGACAGACAGGGTAGGAGATGTACTTATAGCGACAAAAGATAGATTCGTATGGAGGGCCATGATCGCCAACACCGCGCGGCAGGGCACATGAAGTAGTAGCTTGGTGTTTGCAGTCTACAGTTTGTTCAAGAGGGATTCATCACATTCGGACAATTCCACATGCGCTCCACCCAAATCTGCCAGCAATTCATCATCATCATCATCATCAGGTGCCCTGCCGCATGGCGTTGGCGACCATGGACTTCCATCCATCTCTATCTCTCGTTGCCCCTAGCATCTCCCCCACCCTCCTCGTCCCCAGCCACTCTGCAAGTCCATCCAGCATTCTCTCCCTGGGTCTACCTGGTGCTCTCTATCCCTCCAGCTTTCCCGTTGTGACCAGGTGCTCCAAATCCCCCTTCCTCATAAAATGGCCTATAAGTGTTGCCTGTCTTTTCCTAATCTTCCTTATGAGTGATCTACTTGTGTCTGCCTCCATCAAGACTGTCTCGTTTGTTTTCTTTGCTGTCCATGGAACTCTCAACATTCTTCTTAGAAACCATATCTCGGCTGCCTTATCTGGCAGATTCTCTAAGCCTGCACAAAACCATATGCGCTGTCATGGTCTTGAACAGTGGGGGCGGAAAGATGGAAACACGGGCAGTGATCATGTTACTTTTTAATTTTGCGGGCTGGGATTGAACTCGAGATAGAGCAGCTGTAGTAGTAGTGGCAGTAGTAATAATAGTAGCAGTAATAGTGGTAGAAGTAGTATTAGTATTAGAAGAAATAGGAGTAGTAAACAAATACAATGACACGATAACAATGAAGACAGCTCCAAGAATAACAACACTAATAATAATAATATAAAGTTAAGAACAAGAACAAGAATAATGACAACAACAAAAACAACAAAAAACGATACTACTACTACTACTATACTACTACTACTTCTACTACTACTACCATACTACTTACTACTACTATACTACTACTACAATACTACTACTACTACTACTACTACTACTACTATACTATACTACTATACTACTATACTACCACTACTACTAACACTACACTACTACTATCTACCTACTACTACTACTACTACTACTACTACTACTACTATACTACTATACTACTACTATACTACTACTATACTACTACATACTATACTACTATACTACTACTACTACTACTACTACTACTACATACTACTACTACTATACCATACTACTACTACTACTACACTACTACTACTACTACTACTACTACTATACTACTACTACTACTACTACTTACTACTACTACCATACTACTACTACTACTACTACTACTGCTCTACTGCTACTACTATACTACTATACTACTACTACAACACTATTACTACTACTACTACTACTACTACTACAACACTACTACCACCTACTACTACTACTACTACTACTACTACTACTACTACTACTACCTACTACTACTAACTACTACAACTACTACTATACTACTACTACTACTACTACACTACTACACTACTACCTCATACTACTACTAACTACTATACCTACTACTACTACTACTACTACTACAATACTATACTACTACTACTACTACTACTACTCACTACTATACTACTACTACTACTACTACTACTACTACAACTACTATACTACTACTACTACTACTACTACTACTACTACATACTACTACTACTACTACTACTACTACTACTACTACTACTACTACTACTACTACTACTGGTGGCGATGATGGTGATGATTTCAACCTTCAAATACTTTATACTTAAGGATAGTAACATAACGTCTCATCGGACATATCTTACAGCTAGCTCTTACTACTCTGAACATACAATATAAGCGTATAAAAAAAACACCACATGAACCATATGACGTACAATGAGAAAGAAGTTACAAAATTGATTTCTGATAAGATAATGACTTTTGTATGTATCTTTTTGATTGATTTGGTTCAGTTTTTACGTCGGCACCCACCTCAGGTGATATGGCCGACAGGGATAACCATCCCAGGGAAGTGGGGGAAGGGGGGCTTACCTAATCCTATACTGACACCACCAGAACAACAATGACGTGAAGATGGGACAATGAGACGGCCAGTTTTAATGTAGCGCACCCCAGGATTCGAACCCACAACCATTAGGGTGTGAATCCGACGCTCAACCAACTGAGTTTTGTATGTCAAATAATAACAGTTTTACGGGGTGGGTGGGGGTGGGGAAGGGCACTCCGTTCATATTGAGACATACTAAGGGAAATAATTCAATAATTCATGTGCTGGATAAATGCCTTCCCCTCCCCCAAGCATCAGGGAGGGCACTCCATTTATAATGAGACCTACTAAGGGAAGCAATTCATGTGCTGGACAACCTGTCCCCCCTCTTCCCCAAGCACGAGAAAATAATGGACTCGCCTGCTCAATGACTCTGAACTTGGCGTCTTCCACCGTGAGGGGGGTAGGGTTCCAGTAGGGTTTGTAGATGAAGAGGATGCAGTTGGGCAGGTCGAGGATGACGAAGACGACGCAGACGACAACCAGCATGATGGTGATCTGACGCTGCTGTCGGATCTTCTCGGCTGCTTGACCGCACAGGCGCTTGCTGCGAGTGCTGGAATCTGCTGTTTCGAAAAAATAATTATAAAGTATAGGCACATGATTGTATTTATCTTTATGATGAATTTCGGTTTGAGCTTGCAGTGTTTTGTTGTTGTTGTTGTTGTTTGTTGTTTTTAAATTTTTTTTTTTTATGATCATCGCATTCAGGGAGGTTATTTTCCCCCATCCTATTTTCTACGCCATCTTAATGGTCACAGAAGCTGGCACAGTTTTTTTTTAAAATAATGCGATGATGTTGATGATGTCGATGAAGTTGATAATCATGACGCTATAGAGTTCCACTCAATATTGAGACCGCGTTACAGAGTTGTAATCTACGCTTACTATCATAATATATCCTGGTGTCAACCAGGCCTGAGAATTACAGGCACCTGCGGTGCTGGTCAGAAGATTTGAGCAATTCCCTCAATGACGCATCCGTGAAGTGGATGAGACTCGACTTGTGTGGTCTCAGTCTTCCCAATGAGCCCACAGCACGCCCAACTCTGGATAGAAGCCGGTTAGAGCCGAAACATCTCGCAATGATTTTTTGAAGGGACTGATGGGGATTCGAACCCACAACGTTCCTGTCGGTAGTTCGTTGCCCTAACCAGTACATCACGGCGATTGGTGAGCTTGAGTTTGAGCTTGCTGCGTGTGTTGGCATCTGCTGTTTCAGATACAAAAATAATTTTGAAAAATAATATATTATATATATGTACATCACGGATGCGTCACTGAGGGAGTTGCTCAAATCTTCTGACCAGCAACACACACACCACACACACACACACACACACACACACACACACACACACACACACACACACACACACACACACACACACACACACACACACACACACACACATACACACACACACACACATACACACACACACATACACACACAACACACACACACACACACACACACACACACAACACACACACACACACACACACACACACTACACACACATCAATACACACATATATATATCTGTTATATATTTAATATACATTTATTATTATCTTGTTTGATATACTTAAGAGACTAAACTGGATCTGAGTTTGAGTTTGAGCAAGTCTGAGTATGTCAAGAGGGATCCATCGACTCGGACAATTCATATGCGCTCACCCAAATTTGCAGCAGTTTCCTGACAGATTCGTGAGCCCGCGCAAACTTATGCGCGCAAAGTATTAAATAGGAGTAAGAGGAAGGAACCTATGAAACAGTAAGCTGACACCACCACAACGATGGAAACATTAAGACTGGCAGCTAACAGGCCAGTGGACCTATGAAACAGTAAGCTGACACCACCACATGATGGAAACATAAGATGGGCAGCTAACAGGCCGTGGACCTATGAAACAGTAAGCTGACACCACCAGAATGATGGAAACATTAAGATGGGCAGCCAACAGGCCAGTGGACCTATGAAACAGTAAGCTGACACCACCACAATGATGGAAACATTAAGATGGGCAGCCAACAGGCCAGTGGACCTATGAAACAGTAAGCTGACACCACCAGAATGATGGAAACATTAAGATGGGCAGCCAACAGGCCAGTGGACCTATGGAACAGTAAGCTGACACCACCACAATGATGGAAACATTAAGATGGGCAGCCAACAGGCCAGTGGACCTATGAAACAGTAAGCTGACACCACCAGAATGATGGAAACATTAAGATGGGCAGCCAACAGGCCAGTGGACCTATGAAACAGTAAGCTGACACCACCACAATGATGGAAACATTAAGATGGGCAGCCAACAGGCCAGTGGACCTATGAAACAGTAAGCTGACACCACCACAATGATGGACACATTAAGATGGGCAGCCAACAGGACAGTTTTTAATGTTGTAGGCTGGGATTGAACTCGAGATATCAGATCTTTGTGTTCACGGCTCTCTGAAAAGAACCGACCAATCTGCGAAGATGATGATAATAATGAAGAAATAAGAGGGAAGCAGGGAGATTTTTTATAATATAATCAAAGGAAATAACTCTTGAGGATTATCTCCCATGTTCTCAAATCTAACACAGTTTGCGCTACCCATTCAGCTAGCATAGAAGCAGATACAAAGTACAAAAACAGTAAAGCTCAGAACACTCCTCAAAAAAGGAGCGCCCGAGCCTACCTTTATACTCTGCAACTACCCTAAACACAACTTTGTATCTGCTTCTATGCTAGCTGAATGGGTAGCGCAAACTGTGTTAGATTTGAAAAGTTCTATACAACATGGGAGATAATTCTCAAGAGTTTTGTCCTTTGATGATAATAATGATAACAGTAACACTAGTAGTAATGATAATAACAGTAACAATACTAGCAAAAATAGAGGGAACAAACAAATAATGCAAGCACCAACTAACCAACAAGCCAAACCAAATTGCACTCGTACAACAGTACAGCTTTCGCAACTGTTCGGTTCATATTGCTTATAGCCCAACCGACTACAAGAGCCACATCAGGGCTAGCTTCCGCAGCTCAACAGACTGTGATTTATACTGTTCAACTGACCATGTTTGAAAGTGTGTGTGTAACAGATGTAGCATGCCGTAAAGGTAGCGAAAAAATGCATTAAAATGTGAAAAGGGGGAGGGGGAGGGAAGGAGGAGAGAAAAAGACCAATGCTGAAGGACACGCAGCACTGAAAAACACTTAAAAAGGTGTTCCGTGTACCTGCATGCAAATGAAGTAAAAATAAAAAAATAAAGAGAGAGAGAGAGAGACAGAGAGAGACAGAGAGAGAAACAGAGACAGAGACAGAGATAGAGAAACAAAAAAAAAAAAAAGAGAGAGAGAGAGAGAGAGAGACAGAGAAAGAGAAACAGAGACCGAGAGACAAAGAGAAAAAGAGAGACAGAGAGAGACAGAGAGACAAAGAGAGAGAGAGAGAAAGAGAGAGAGACATGCAGACAGACAGAGACAGAGACAGAGAGAGAGAGAGGCAAAGACAGAGAGAGAGAGAGACAGAGAGAGAAAGAGAACAGCAAGAGAGAGAGATAAAGAGAACAACGAGAGAGAGAGAGAGAGAAAGAGAGAGAGAGAGAAAGAGAGAGAGAGACAGACAGACAGAGAGAGAGAGAGACAGAGAGAGAACGAATCAAGGAGAGAGAGAGAGACAGAGAGAGAGAGAGACAGGCAGACAGACAAACTGACAGACAGAGAGAGAGAGAGAGAGAGAGAAAGAGAGAGAGACAGAGAGAGACAGAAGCAGAGAGAGACAGAGACAGAGACAGAGACAGACAGACAGACAGACTTTCGTAGCTACTTTGAAAATGATCTGACAAATATGACCAAGAGTGCAAGACTACAACCTTCCGCTGTATATTCACCCATTTATCTATTTATTTACTTACTCACTTAGATATCTTTTCATTATTCAACTTATTCCATTTTACCCTATTTTATTCTGTTCTATTATAAGACTTGAGGGTATGCCAAACGCGAACTTGGCGCTGAAAAGTCGGACGGTCCTTGAGCTCCCCGAAACATGCAAGGTAAAGTGGAAAAAAAGTTTTAATCAAATAAAATTCTGCCTCTCTCTCTGTCTCTCTGTCTCTGTCTCTGTCTCTGTCTCCCTCTCTCTCTCTCAAGCTCGCTCGCTCGCTCGCTGTCTCTCCGTTCTATGTATGGGAGCGAGTGTGTGTCCTTTCTAAAGTGAAGAAAACTTTTAATGAAATGAAACTGTCCTGTTTCTGACTGTCCGTCTCTCTGTGTCTCCGTTGTTGTCTCTGTCTCTCTGTCTCCATCTTTCTCTGTCTCTCTCTCTGTCACTCTCTCTATCTGTCTGTCTGCCTGTCTGTCTCTTCGCTTCTCTGTCTCTTTCTACCTCTCCCCAATCCCTTGTCTTTTTCTCTTGCTCACTCGTTCGGTCATTTGCTCTCTGTCCCTTCTATATGCGGGTGCGAGTGTATGTGTCTCTCTTTTCTAAACTGAAGGAAAACTTTTAATTAAATGACTGAGGTCTCTCTCTCACTCGCGTACTCTCTCTCTCTCACCCTCTCTATCTCTCTCTTCCTGTCTCTTTCTCCCCTCTTATTTTCTTCCTCCCCCCTCTCTCTCCCATACCTGTGCGAGTGCAGGTGTGTGTGTATATGTGTGTGTATGTATGTATGTGTGTGTGTGTGTGTGTGTGTGTGTGTGTGTGTGTGTGTGTGTGTGTGTGTGTGTGTGTGTGTGTGTGTGTGTAAACTGAAGGAAACTTTTAATCAAATGAAATCTCTCTCTCTCTGTCTGTCTCTGTCTCTTCCTCTGTCTCTGTCTCTCTGTCTCAGTCGCTATCTCTCTCTCTCACTGTGTGTGTGTGTGTTAGTGTGCGTGCCTGTACGTGAATGTTTTGTGTGGTTGTGTGTGTGCGTGTCTGTGCTTGCGTGTGCGTGTTTTGAAATGGGGAGAGAGGAGAAGGGACCTGTGAAACAGTAAGCTGACATCATCAGAATGACGGAAACATTAAGATGGGCAGCCAACAGACCAGTGGACCTATGAAACACTAAGCTGACACCACCACAATGATGGAAACATTAAGATGGACAGCCAACAGGCCAGTGGACCTATGAAACAGTAAGCTGACACCACCAGAATGATGCAAACATTAAGATGGACAGCCAACAGGCCAGTGGACCTATGAAACAGTAAGCTGACACCACCAGAATGATGGAAACATTAAGATGGACAGCCAACAGGCCAGTGGACCTATGAAACAGTAAGCTGACACCACCAGAATGATGGAAACATTAAGATGGACAGCCAACAGGCCAGTGGACCTATGAAACAGTAAGCTGACACCACCAGAATGACGGAAACATTAAGATGGACAGCCAACAGGCCAGTGGACCTATGAAACAGTAAGCTGACACCACCAGAATGATGGAAACATTAAGATGGACAGCCAACAGGCCAGTGGACCTATGAAACAGTAAGCTGACAACACCAGAATGACGGAAACATTAAGATGGGCAGCTAATAGGCCAGTGGACCTATGAAACAGTAAGCTGATACCACCAGAATGATGGAAACATTAAGATGGGCAGCCAACAGGCCAGTGGACCTATGAAACAGTAAGCTGACAACACCAGAATGACGGAAACATTAAGATGGACAGTCAACAGGCCAGTGGACCTATGAAACAGTAAGCTGACACCACCAGAATGATGGAAACATTAAGATGGACAGCCAACAGGCCAGTGGACCTATGAAACAGTAAGCTGACACCACCAGAATGATGGAAACATTAAGATGGGCAGCCAACAGGCCAGTGGACCTATGAAACAGTAAGCTGACACCACCAGAATGATGGAAACATTAAGATGGGCAGCCAACAGGCCAGTGGACCTATGAAACACTAAGCTGACACCATCAGAATGACGGAAACATTAAGATGGACAGCCAACAGGCCAGTGGACCTATGAAACAGTAAGCTGACACCACCAGAATGATGGAAACATTAAGATGGGCAGCCAACAGGCCAGTGGACCTATGAAACAGTAAGCTGACACCACCAGAATGATGGAAACATTAAGATGGGCAGCCAACAGGCCAGTGGACCTATGAAACAGTAAGCTGACACCACCAGAATGATGGAGACATTAAGATGGGCAGCCAACAGGCCAGTGGACCTATGAAACACTAAGCTGACACCATCAGAATGACGGAAACATTAAGATGGACAGCCAACAGGCCAGTGGACCTATGAAACAGTAAGCTGACACCACCAGAATGATGGAAACATTAAGATGGGCAGCCAACAGGCCAGTGGACCTATGAAACAGTAAGCTGACACCACCAGAATGATGGAAACATTAAGATGGGCAGCCAACAGGCCAGTGGACCTATGAAACAGTAAGCTGACACCACCAGAATGACGGAAACATTAAGATGGGCAGCTAATAGGCCAGTGGACCTATGAAACAGTAAGCTGACACCACCAGAATGACGGAAACATTAAGATGGGCAGCTAATAGGCCAGTGGACCTATGAAACACCACCCTAACACCACCAGAATGATGGAAATATTAAGATGGGCAGCCAACAGGCCAGTGGACCTATGAAACAGTAAGCTGACACCACCAGACTGATGGAAACATTAAGATGGGCAGCCAATAGGCCGGTGGACCTATGAAACACCACACTAAAACCACCAGAATGATGGAAACATTAAGATGGGCAGCCAACAGGCCAGTGGACCTATGAAACACCACCCTAACACCACCAGAATGATGGAAATATTAAGATGGGCAACCAACAGGCCGGTGGACCTATGAAACAGTAAGCTGACACCACCAGAATGATGGAAACATTAAGATGGGCAACCAACAGGCCGGTGGACCTATGAAACAGTAAGCTGACACCACCAGAATGATGGAAACATTAAGATGAGCAGCCAACAGGCCAGTGGACCTATGAAACAGTAAGCAGACACCACCAGAATGACGGAAACATTAAGATGGGCAGCCAACAGGTCAGTGGACCTATGAAACAGTAAGCAGACACCACCAGAATGACGGAAACATTAAGATGGGCAGCCAACAGGCCAGTGGACCTATGAAACAGTAAGCAGACACCACCAGAATGATGGAAACATTAAGATGGGCAGCCAACAGGCCAGTGGACCTATGAAACAGTAAGCTGACACCACCAGAATGATGGAAACATTAAGATGGGCAGCCAACAGGCCAGTGGACCTATGAAACAGTAAGCTGACACCACCAGAATGATGGAAACATTAAGATGGGCAGCCAACAGGCCAGTGGACCTATGAAACAGTAAGCTGACACCACCAGAATGACGGAAACATTAAGATGGGCAGCTAATAGGCCAGTGGACCTATGAAACAGTAAGCTGACACCACCAGAATGACGGAAACATTAAGATGGGCAGCTAATAGGCCAGTGGACCTATGAAACAGTAAGCTGACACCACCAGAATGATGGAAACATTAAGATGGGCAGCTAATAGGCCAGTGGACCTATGAAACAGTAGGCTGACACCACCAGAATGACGGAAACATTAAGATGGGCAGCTAATAGGCCAGTGGACCTATGAAACAGTAAGCTGACACCACCAGAATGACGGAAACATTAAGATGGACAGCCAACAGGCCAGTGGACCTATGAAACAGTAAGCTGACACCACCAGAATGACGGAAACATTAAGATGGGCAGCTAATAGGCCAGTGGACCTATGAAACAGTAAGCTGACACCACCAGAATGACGGAAACATTAAGATGGGCAGCCAACAGGCCAGTGGACCTATGAAACAGTAAGCTGACACCACCAGAATGACGGAAACATTAAGATGGGCAGCCAACAGGCCAGTGGACCTATGAAACAGTAAGCTGTCACCACCAGAATGACGGAAACATTAAGATGGACAGCCAACAGACCGGTGGACCTATGAAACACCACCCTAACACCACCAGAATGATGGAAACATTAAGATGGGCAGCCAATAGGCCGGTGGACCTATGAAACAGTAAGCTGACACCACCAGAATGATGGAAACATTAAGATGGGCAGCCAACAGGCCAGTGGACCTATGAAACACCATCCTAACACCACCAGAATGATGGAAATATTAAGATGGGCAGCCAACAGGCCGGTGGACCTATGAAACAGTAAGCTGACACCACCAGAATGATGGAAACATTAAGATGGGCAACCAACAGGCCAGTGGACCTATAAAACAGTAAGCTGACACCACCAGAATGATGGAAACATTAAGATGAGCAACCAACAGGCCAGTGGACCTATGAAACAGTAAGCTGACACCACCAGAATGACGGAAACATTAAGATGGGCAGCCAACAGGCCAGTGGACCTATGAAACAGTAAGCAGACACCACCAGAATGACGGAAACATTAAGATGGGCAGCCAACAGGCCAGTGGACCTATGAAACAGTAAGCTGACACCACCAGAATGACGGAAACATTAAGATGGGCAGCCAACAGGCCAGTGGACCTATGAAACAGTAAGCTGACACCACCAGAATGATGGAAACATTAAGATGGGCAGCCAACAGGCCAGTGGACCTATCAAACACCAAGCTGACACCACCAGAATGATGGAAAACATTAATACGGGCAGCCAACAGGCCAGTTCCAAAGTGAAGGAAATTCTTAATAAAATGAAATCTTTCTCCCCATATCTGTCTCCTCCGTCTCTGTCAGAGTGTATATCTGTCTGTCTGTCTGTCTCTCTCCCCCTCTCTCTCCCTCTCTTTTCCCCTCTCCCTCTCTTCTCCCACTTACCTTCGCTTCTCTCGTTTTTATTTTTGCTGATTTTTTTCCCTCGGGGAAAAAAGATGATGGGTTTTCAGCTTGACTAAATGTAAGAAAGTTTTTGGTAAAAAAATTACTTTTTTTATCTTAGTAGTTTCTCATTATTTTAAAACTTTCTTTTCTTCCGTCTCTCTTTCCCTCTTTGTGCCTTTACACCCCCTCCCCCTTCCGCTCTTTCTCTCCCTCTCTGTCCATCTCTTTTGGTGAGTCTATCTTGAATTAGTAAAAGTGGATTACTGGGAAGGATATATGTGTAAAGTGGACTGTTGGAAAATAAACGTTTATTTTATTCAATCTCTCTCTGTCTCTCTCTCTCTCTCTCTGTCTGTCTCTCTCCCCCTCTCTGTCTATCACTTTTGCTGAGTCTATCTTGAATTAGTATAAGTAGATTATTAGCAAGGACAGATGTGCAAGATGCTGAGAGTTTTCTTGTTTCAGCCATATAGGCGTCTGACGAGGGTTCGCTGAACTGATCAGGCCTAACAAAAAGTAAGTGAAATTCCGTGATGGATAATATTCGTTTAGGCGTGATATGTGTAAATTATAATAAGATTGTGCCTATTATAATTTCTCAAAAACAATGGTCATAAAATGTGTAAGATGGCCTTTTGGAAAATACAGTTTCATTTTATTCAATCTCTCTCTCTCTCTCTCTCTCTCTAAAAATGACTAATTATGTCGGGTGGTCAACTGTTTCTTCAACTTTTTGTTCAACTTTTTAAATTTATGTAAGTTTATCTCTAGTGAAGATATCACTTTATACTGTTCTTATGTTTATTTGCCGGATTTGGGTCTTCCTCTTAATTATATGACTAATTACGTCGGGTGGTCAACCGTTTCTTCAACTTTTTGTTCAACTTTTTTGTTCAACTTTTTTCCTTCAATTTTTTCTTTATCATTAGGAAAAAAATTCCAATGGATGTAATGTCAGCCATGACTATATTTATAAATCTTTATTTTGCCAAACCTTCGCCGTAAAAATTTAATGACTTTGTTTTATGCTCCTTGCCACAAGGACAAAAACGTCAATGGCAATAAACCATTTTCAGTTTCAGTTTCTCTCTCTCTCTCTGTCTCTCTCTCTCTATATGTATATACATCTCTCTCTATCTCTGTATGTCTGTCTCTGTCTCTCTCTCCCTCTCTCTTTATATATACATCTCTCTCTATCTCTGTCTGTCTCTGTCTCTCTCTCCCCCTCTCTCTCTTTATATATACATCTCTCTCTATCTCTGTCTGTCTGTCTCTGTCTCTCTCTCCCCCCCTCTGTATCTTTATATATACATCTCTCTCTATCTCTGTCTGTCTGTCTCTGTCTCTCCCTCCCTCTCTCTCTCTTTATATATACACCTCTTTCTATCTCTGTCTCTCTCCCCCTCTCTCTCTTTATATATACATCTCTCTCTATCTCTGTCTGTCTGTCTCTGTCTCCCTCTCTCTCTCTTTATATATACATCTCTTTCTGTCTCTGTCTGTCTTTGTCTCTCTCTCCCCCTCTCTCTCTTTATATATACATCTCTCTCTATCTCTGTCTGTCTCTGTCTGTCTCTCTCTCCCCCTCTCTCTCTTTATATATACATCTCTATCTCTGTCTGTCTGTCTCTGTCTCTCTCTCCCCCTCTCTGTCTCTGTCTCTCTTTATATATCTATCTCTCTCCATTTCTGTCTGTCTGTCAGTCTATCTTTGTCTCTCCCTCTCTCTGTGTCTGGATTCCGGTTAATGAATCTTACCTTTGGAAAATAAAACATCATTGGCATTATGACTACCTGGTTGAACCTGTCTCTCAGTGACAAAAAAGCTACTTACTGCGTAGCTTTCATCGGCGATCCGGCCGACTTCTTCTGCAGCGCAACTGCTGGGTTGAGAACTGGCTTCAGTGCACACCGCCGTGAGCGAACTCACGACAGTGCGACTGAATAAGTGAGGAGTACACCGATGGCAGGTTGTGTCGGCCCCGGTCACGGTTGAGGGTGGGGTTCCTTGCGGCGATGTAAACTGCCTCCTTTACTCCCCTCTGGAACTATCTTGCTTTTTTGTCGAGAACTTGCACACTGTCCTTTTCAAAGTGGTGTTGGGTGTGGGTCAGATGTTCTCCCACTGGAGAGGACTCACGTTTGTGTTCTTTTAATCTTTTGTGCAAGTTGCGCTCAGTTTCGCCAATATAACTATGGTCACAGTCCTGGCAGTCTATCTTGTATATCACCCCTGATGTGTCCAATTTGTCTGTTTTGTCTTTGGGGTGGACTAACTGGCTTCTGATGGTGTTGGTGGGCTTGGCGTGGACACTGACTCCCATTGGCATTGGCATTGTTATTGTCTCTCTGTGAATTTTCTTCTCTCTCTCTCTCTTTCTCGTAATCTCTCCCTCTTTCTTTGAGTCTGTCTGTCTGTGTGTCTGTATGCCTCTCTCTCTCTCTCATTCCCTCTCTCTCTCTGTCTTTGTGTGCGTCTCTCTCTCTCTCTCTTTTTCTCTCTGGATTCCGGTCAATAAAAGTTCACGTAGGATTACAAAGCATCATTGTAATCGTTATTGTCTCTCTGAATTTTCTTCTTTCAGTCTCAATTTCTTTCTTTCTTTCTTTCTTTCTTTCTTTCTCTCTGTTTCTTTCTCTTAGTCTCTCTCTCTCTGTCTGTCTCTCAATATCTCTTTCCGACTCTCTCAACCTCTCTCTCTCTGTCTCTGTCTGTCTGTCTCTCAATATCTCTTTCTGTCTCTCTCAACCTCTCTCTCTGTCTCTGTCTGTCTGTCTCTCAATATCTCTTTCTGTCTCTCTCAACCTCTCTCTCTGTCTCTGTCTGTCTGTCTCTCAGTACCTCTTTCTGTCCCTCTCAACCTCTCTCTCTGTCTCTGTCTGTCTGTCTCTCAGTATCTCTTTCTGTCTCTGTCTGTCTGTCTCTCAGTATCTCTTTCTGTCTCTCTCAACCTTTCTCTCTGTCTCTGTCTGTCTGTCTCTCAGTATCTCTTTCTGTCTCTCTCAACCTCTCTCTGTGTCTGTCTCTCAATATCTCTTTCTGTCTCTCTCAACCTCTCTCTCTGTCTCTGTCTGTCTGTCTCTCAGTATCTCTTTCTGTCTCTCTCAACCTCTCTCTCTGTCTCTGTCTGTCTGTCTCTCAGTATCTCTTTCTGTCTCTCTCAACCTCTCTCTGTGTCTGTCTCTCAATATCTCTTTCTGTCTCTCTCAACCTCTCTGTCTGTCTGTCTGTCTGTCTCTCAGTATCTCTTTCTGTCTCTCTCAACCTCTCTCTCTGTCTCTGTCTGTCTGTCTCTCAGTATCTCTTTCTGTCTCTCTCAACCTCTCTCTCTGTCTGTCTGTCTCTCAGTATCTCTTTCTGTCTCTCTCAACCTCTCTGTCTGTCTCTGTCTGTCTCTCAATATCTCTTTCTGTCTCTCTCAACCTCTCTCTCTGTCTGTCTGTCTCTCAGTATCTCTTTCTGTCTCTCTCAACCTCTCTCTCTGTCTCTGTCTGTCTCTCAGTATCTCTTTCTGTCTCTCTCAACCTCTCTCTCTCTGTCTGTCTGTCTGTCTGCCTCTCTTTCTCCTCTGACCCCTTCTTTACAAAGTCAATGTCAGTTTCACTCTGTCTCCATCCGTCTCAGTCCATTTCTTTCTCTCAACGGCTCTCTCTCTCTAAATATTATCATTTTCTATACTCCTAACCTCGAACCCAATTCTTTCCGTCCCCTAGCCCCTGTCTCACTGTATCCCCACCCCTTCCCTTTTCAGGCAAATCTGTCACTGTCTCCAAAACAAGTGTGACCGCCCGCGTTCAAGCAAACAGGAACCAGAAAAAAAACACGAAAAAAGAATAAGAACGCGTATTTAATACAACAAGACAAGACAGGCGCAAATTTTCGGCCTTTGTCGAGCGTAAGATCACAAACGAACAAACACCAGATACAAAAATTAGGAGGAAAAGACTGAAACTTCCCTGCTGCTCCGTCCAGTGTGAGAAAAGGATAATTTTTTTTCTAATTTTTGTATCTGGTGTTTGTTTGTTTGTGATCTTACGCGTGACAAAGGCCAGTTGACTGAAAATTTGCGCCT
>JAPXFY010000030.1:4908662-4911162 GCA_030674185.1 Monoplex corrugatus
CATACACACACGTGCATATACACATTACACACACGTGCATACACACATATACGTGCATACACACATACACACACGTGCATACACACATACACACACGTGCACACACACATACACACACGTGCATACACACATACACACACGTGCACACACACACACACACGTGCATACACACATACACACACGTGCATATACATGAAACATGTACACACATAGATATACGTGCACAACCACATTCACACACACACACACACACCACACACACACACACACACACACACACACACACACACACGCACGGGATACCATGTTCGCACATGTGCCCACTCAGATACGCACACGTAGATACAAATACAGCAAAAAGAAAAACAGATAATTACGTAGTTAGATAGACAGACAGACAGACAGACGGACTGAAGGACGGACAGACAAACAGACAGATAGAGAGACTATTAAATTCAGACATAAACAAATACATAAATATAACAATAAAAACAAACTATATGATAACTAGAGAAACGATGAAATTAGTGAAAAAATGAACAAATAAAAATGAATAGATAAATAAACAATTGAAAACGTAAATGAATAAATAAAAAAAAAAAAGATAAATAGGTGAACAAAGAAATAAACAAACAAACAATGAACATTGACAGTACCATACAGACACTACAGACATGCACGGATGATGTAAAGACATGGATGACTGACAACATGTTAAAACTTAATGACAGTAAGACTGAAGCTCTTCTGTTTTCTGGTTCTTCAGACTATAATCCTCCACTTCCAACTTCTATCACTGTTGGCTCTTCTGACATCTCTTTCTGTCCAAAAGCTAGGAACTTAGGTTTCATTCTTGACTCTTCTCTCTCCATGAAAGATCACGTTTCCAAAGTCTGCCAGCTTTCTTATTTTGAATTGAAAAGGATTGGATCTATCAGAAACTTTCTCAGTGTAGATGCCACCAAGATTCTTGTCACTTCCTGTATTCTGTCGAGACTTGACTACTGTAACTCTCTCCTCATGGGCTGCCCGAACACTGTTCTCTATCCTATGCAGAAAGTTCAAAATTCAGCTGCACGCCTTATTCTTAAGGCATCCCGTCAACAACCTTGCACTCCTTTGCTTCACCAACTGCACTGGTTACCAATATCTCAGAGAATTAAGTACAAGACTGCTTGCATCTGCTTCAATTCTATCTCTGGTTCTGCTCCTGAGTATATTTCTGATATTCTGCACTTGTATACTCCATCTCGGTCTCTCCGCTCTTCCTCTGATTCAAGACTCCTCAGGCAGATACAGTATAACCGCAAATCTCATGGCTTTCGCTCACTTTCGCATTTCGGTCCCCAGTTTTGGAACTCTCTTCCCAAGAAATTACGCCACTCTCCGTCCATTTCTTCTTTCAAGTCAAACTTGAAAACACACCTTTTCCAGCAGTATTTCGACATCTGATCACTTTTCCCCACATCACCTTGTCGGCTGGCTGATATGTGTAATTGGATTTTGTGTATGCGCGTGGGGTGGGGGGTAGTAGGGAAGGGTGGAATAATAGTTTATATGGAGTAACTGAGTGAAAAGTGTTTAATTGGAATGAATCTGATATTTGATTGAATTGCGTGGTATGCATATTTTGAAGATTGCGAATGTAAATCATTATGTTATGTGATTATGATGTATGTATGTATTTGATTGTCATTTGATGATGTGTAAGTTGTTGTGTAGTCTTGTATTTACTGACTTCCTATTATATCCCCCATTCCCCAGCGCCTAGATCCAGTGGCTTAGTGCGCTTTATAAGTCCTAGGTATTATTATTATTATTATTATAATACAATAAATAAACATATAGATAAATAGACGAACAAATAAATAAACAAACAACTAACTAATTGAATGAATGAATGAATAAATTAACAAATGAATGAATAAATCAACAAATAAACAAACAACTAAATAAATAAATTCGTAATAAACATAATAAATAAATAAATAAATAGATAAATAAATAAACAAATAAATAGATAATAAACGAATAAATAAATAAATAAATGAATGAATAAACAAATAGATAGATAGATAAATAAATAAATAAATAAATAAATAAATAAATAAATAAATAAATAAATAAATAAATAATTAAATAAATAAATAATCCCAATGAAAGCACTTTGTGAAATTCATGCATCCCGCAGCATCACAGAGTGAAAGAAAAAACAAACAGCTAAAAGACAAGCAGTGTAAATATCTCTGTATTCTCTCCATCCCTCTCTCTCCTCTCATCTGTAGCTGTTTATTTGTCCGTCTGTTAGTCTGTCCGCATCGCATATCAATCCGTTCGTCTGTCTAAGCTACCACTGATAACATCCCTCTCCCCCACTGTCCTCGCTTGTCCTCCATGTCTGTCTGTCTGTCTGTCTGTCCACAATATATCTAATTTTCCTCCCTTTCTCCATCTCTTTCTATCTATGTGTCCATCCATCTGTCTGTCTGTCTGCAATGAA
>JAPXFY010000030.1:4916162-4923662 GCA_030674185.1 Monoplex corrugatus
GATTATAGTCTACAGAAATCAATTTTGAGAAAAAGTCAAAATACCCCAGATAGACCCTCAGTCACCTTTTCAGCTCCTAGTGCTGTTCGACTGACTGCGAGTTAAGACTGATTTCGTGGTGGGAGGTCACATATATATATATTAGTATATGTATCCTGTTGTTGCACTGCATTACTGTATTAACATCGCAATGTTTATGCTGTTTGCAAAGTGCAACGAGCATTCTCCGAAATGTATGTTGCACTACATAAATGGAGATCTTATTGTTATTATTATTATTATTATTGTTATTATTATCATTATTATCATTGTTGTTATTACTGGTAGTAGTAGTTAGTAGTAGAAGTAGTAGTAGTAGTATCATCATCATTATCAATATCATCATCATCATCATCATCATCATCATCATCATCATCATCATCATCATCATCATCATCAGCATCAGCAGCATCATTATCATTATGATGACGATGACATGATATGATGATGATAATCATCATCATTATTATATTTATTATGGTTATGATTGTTATCATTATTGTTGTTGTTACGAAAATGTTTCAGTAAGAGTTTCTTAGATATTTCTGGAAAGATTCTTTTTTTTATTTATCAAAGCTGGATGAAAACTATGGACTGTTAAGGAGTTATAACAGCGTAAGTCAGGAATAGACGTCATGGCGCCAAGCTCAAGGTCACACACAGCATCATCATCATCATCAGGTGCCCTGCCGCATGGCGTTGGCGATCATGGACTTCCATTTCTATCTCTCGTTGCCCCTAGCATCTCCCCCACCCTCCTCATCCCCAGCCACTCTGCAAGTCCGTCCAGCATTTTCTCCCTGGGTCTACCTGGTGCTCTCTTTCCCTCCAGCTTTCCCGTTGTGACCAGGTGCTCCAAATCCCCCTTCCTCATAAAATGGCCTATAAATGTTGCCTGTCTTTTCCTAATCTTCCTTATGAGTGATCTACTTGTGTCTGCCTCCATCAAGACTGTCTCGTTTGTTTTCTTTGCTGTCCATGGAACTCTCAACATTCTTCTTAGAAACCACATCTCGGCTGCCTCAATCTTGTTCTGGCTTTGTTTGCTGACTGTCCACGCCTCGCATCCATACAACAGTACTGGTTCTATATAACATTCAAGGACTCTCTTTCTGATGTTAAGTGATAAGCATTTGTTGGTAAGAATGCTTGTCATCTTCTTGAATGCTGTTTTGGCTTGGCCGATTCTGCCAGCTATTTCCGATATGCATCTGCCGTCTGATGAAATGACCGTTCCCAGGTATTTGAACTTATTAACCTGTGTCAAGGTTGTGCCGTTTGCTGTTATTTTGCCTGAGGGGATTTCATGTTTTTTACTGATCACCATGACTTCAGTCTTCCTGCTGTTTAGTTCCAACCCCTTACCTTTGCTTTCTATTTCTAGTATATTCACAAGGTTTTGTAGGTCCCTTTCATTTTCTGCAATTAGCACGGTGTCATCTGCGTACCGAATGTTGTTTATCACACACAACGCACACACATGCTGCACGCCTTGTACTAAAAAAGAAAAAAGCTGACCACATATCTCCTCTCCTGGCACAACTTCACTGGCTCCCTGTATCAAAGCGCATACAGTACAAACTAGACACCATGTGCTAGAAAAGCCTCAATAACGCAGCCCCCGATTACCTGTCAAGCCTACTTGAGATCTATGTTCCCTCACGTACCCTCCACTCTGCCTCCGATCCTCTGACTTTTCGCTTTCCACGCACTAAGCTCATTACCTATGGTCCATGAGCCTTCTCTGTTTCTGGTCCACTTTCCTGGAACAAACTTCCTCTCTCAGTCCGTCAGCAAACTACTTTTGTCTCCTTCAAGTCCGCTCTCAAAACTCACCTTTTCTCCTCTGCATAAAATCCTGACCTCACTCAATCCCCTCTGCAGCCTGTCTCCACTCGGAGGGGAATCACATTGTAATATATAATTGTATATAATATGCTCTCTATAATTTTCCATTGCTTTTATTCTTTCTCCCCATTTATAGCCGTGTGCGTGTGCGTGTGCGTGCGTGCGTGCGTGTGTGTTTGTGTGTGTTTGTGTGTGTTTGTGCGTGTGCGTGCGTGCGTGTGTGTGTGTGCGTGCGTGCGTGTGTGTCTGTTTTAGCGCTTAGATTTGATTTTATCAAGATTTTGCGCTATATAAAATATTGTATATTATATTACACAACAAATGTTCCTAACGTCAGCAGTTTTGGAAAAGAAAGGTCAATGCATAATGCCATGTTATTGTTCCATAGTGTTTTTATTGAACGAAACTTACAAAAACCAACACAATCTTCTCGTCCTTTTTGAAATGTTTAATTCTGTTCCCAGTGTTGTGACAATCTTATTATTTTCTCTCGCTTCGCGTCAAGTTTTGTTTCGTTCCGCGTTTCTTTAAGGCCGCAGCGAACTTGAAAAGTACAAAATCTGGCTTGTCAATAATATCTGTAACCCTCAGTGGGATTTCGTACTGTCATTGAACAAAACGTATTTAAAACCAAAACACTTTCTGAAAAACGTTTGAAAAGCGTTTAATTTGATATTCACTGTTTTGACAGTCTATCGTTTTTCCTCACTTCACCTCAAGTTTTATTTTCATTCTGTGCTTCTTCAAGGCCGCACTGACCTTGAAAAATACAAAGTCTGGATCGTCAGTAATACCTGTATCTCTCAACGGGATTTCACATTGTCATTGAACGAAACGTATTTAAACCGAAAACACTTTCTGAAGAACTTTTTAAAAGAAAAATTAATGTTGTTTTCACTGTTTTGAAAGTCTACGGTTTGTCTTCGCTTCAAGTCTTTTTTAATTTGTTTTATTATTGTACTCAGGGAGGTTACCTTAGTGCTCACTTTCTTTTGGTCCCATTTTCCACGCCACCTTAATGCCACAGAAGCTGGAACAGTTTTCACAATGCGATGATTATGATGACGATGAGGGTGATAATCATGATGCCATGGAGTTCCATCTACGATTGAGACTGCGTGACAGGGCTGTACTCTACACTTACTATCATAATATTTCCTGGCGTCAACCAGGCCCGAGAGATACAGACACCCGCGGTGCTGGTCAGAAGATTTGAGCAACACCCTCAATGACACATCCGTGAAGTGGATGAGACTCGACTGTATGGTTCCAGTCTTCCCAATGAGCCCATAACACGCCCAACTCTGGGTAGGAGCCGGTTGGAGCCGAAAAATCTCACAATGATTTTTGAAGACACTGATCGGGATTCGAACCCACAACCTTCCAGTCGGTAGTCCGTTGCGCTGACCACTACACCACGGCGACTGGTTCATGTCAAGTTTTACTTTCACTCCGTGCTTCTTCAAGGCGGTGACCTCGGAAAGTACAAAATCTGGACTGTCAACAATATCTGTTCCTCTCAGTGGATTTCACACTGTCACTGAGTGAAACATGTTCAAAACCAACAACACTTTCTTAGGAATTTTTCTTAACGTTTAATTTGATTTTCACTGTTTTGACAGCCTATGGTTTGTCCTCGCTTGACCTCAATTTTTGTTTTCATTCCATGCTTCTTCAAGGCCGCAGCGACCTTGAAAAGTACAAAATGTGGACTGTCAACGATATCTGTACCTCTCAGTGGGGTTTTACATTGTTATCGAATATAACGTGTTCAAATTAACATCATTTTTAATTAGAACTTTTTTTAACGTTTAATTTGATTTTCACTGTTTCTGGCAGTCTACCAGTTACCCTCGCTACACGTAAAATTCCCTCTCCCTCTCCCCCTTCCCCGTGGGATTGCCGGGGGCACTTTCAGCTTGAATAATGTCCCCACCTGCAGGAAATTCTGTGCTAGAAATTTGCTCTTTTCTGTTACTCGCTTTGTTTCTGCCTTGTTCTTTTGCTTTCTGTCATTTCTTCCTATAATTTTCTGCCTTGCTGGTCCATTCATCTGTTTGTTCCATAAAGTCTTACGTACTTTCTCTTAGGGTTGATAATTCGGTACATGCATTAAGTGCATTTTTGGCTCTGGGGAAATGAAATATGGGGAAACAATTTTAGGTAGTTTAGGCCTGCTTGTATGTATGGTTTACTGTCCTCCTCATCATCATCATCAGGTGCCCTGCCGCATGGCGTTGGCGTTCATGGACTTCCATCTGCCTCTATCTCTCGTTGCCCCTAGCATCTCCCCCACCCCCCTCGTCCCCAGCCACTCTGCAAGTCCGTCCAACATTTTCTCTCTGGGTCTACCCGGTGCTCTTTCCCTCCAGCTTTCCCGTTGTGACCAGGTGCTCCAAATCCCCCTTCCTCATAAAATGGCCTATAAATGTTGCCTGTCTTTTCCTTCTCTTCCTTATGAGTGATCTACTTGTGTCTGCCGCCATCAAGACTGTCTCGTTTGTTTTCTTTGCTGTCCATGGAACTCGCAACATTCTTCTTAGAAACCACATCTCGGCTTATCTGTCCTTATATTTAATTTTGTATTCAGATGTTTTTAAAAAAAAAAAATCCCCTGTGCAATAAATTGGACGGAGTGGTCAACGCCAGGGGTATCTTCTTACACTATGTGGGTGAATGCATTCATATGTGTACCTTAGCCCTGATGTAGCTCTACGCGATTGGCTGGCTCTCAAACAAGAATAACAGTAACAATGTGTACTTAATATTCTTGTCCTATTTTTCTGTTGAAGTATGGTGTGTTTTGAAACGGTTATGGCCCTGATATGGCTCTACGCAGTCGGCTGGGCTTTAAACAAAAATAACGATAACAATAACGTCAAGTTTTATTTCATTCTATGCTTCCTCAAGGTCGCAGTAAACTTGAGAAGCACAAAAACATGGATTTTCTACAATATCTGTGTATCTCCGTGAAAATGTGGTTGCCTCGTCTTAACTCTTTGTATACCGCACCCTATCCACTAACTTCAAAAACCCACCCCTTTGACTCCCTCGCCCTATGCACCAGCTTCCTGCAGAAATAGGGTGGATAGGGTGAGGGGTGAGATTATATATTCATCTGATGATGATGAGGGTGAGGGGATCAAAGGGTTAAGTGTTTGCTTTGCTAGAATGGTTGACAATGCTGGAAGATGTGGACGGAGTGCGGGAGTCAAAGGGTTAACAGTTTGAGTTCTCTGTGCTCCACTAAAAAGTCTGATCATATATGTTGTATTGCATAGTCAGTCCTCAAGAGTTTAGAGAATTGCGTTGTACTGGAATGATTTGTATACGTGTTTTTTTGGTTCTCATCTTTCTTACTATTGCACACTGTTTATTTATTACTTTGTGTTGATGTAGTGCACACCTTGCAATGTTTTTGTCGTTTGTGCCATCTTTGTGTGTGTTACAATTCTTTGTGTTGATGTAGTGCATACTTTGCAGTGTTTTTGTCGTTTGTGCCATCTTTGTGTGTGTTAGTAATGCATACTTTGCAGTGTTTTTGTCGTTTGTTCCATCTTTGTGTGTGTTACAATTCTTTGTGTTGATGTAGCGCATACTTTGCATGTTTTAGTCGTTTTTCCCATCTTTGTGTGTGTTACACAATACTTTGTGTTGATGTAGTGCATACTTTGCACGATTTTGTCGTTTGTGCCATCTTTGTGCGTGTTACAATTCTTTGTGTTGATGTAGCGCATACTTTGAGTCGTTTGTTCCATCTTTGTGTGTGTTACAGTGCTTTGTGTTGATGTAGTGCATACTTTACACGTTTTTGTCGTTTGTACCATCTTTGTGTGTGTTACAATTCTTTGTGTTGATGTAGTGCATACTTTGCAATGTTTTCGTCGTTTGTTCCATCTTTGTGTGTGTTACAATTCTTTGTGTTGATGTAGTGCATACTTTGCATGTTTTGTCATTTGTGTCATCTTTGTGTGTGCTACAGCACATTGTGTTGATGTAGTGCATACTTTGAGGTCGTTTGTTCCATCTTTGTGTGTGTTAGATTACTTTGTGTTGATGTAGTGCATACTTTGAGTCGATTGTTCCATCCTTGTGTGTTTTACAGTACTTTGTGTTGATGTAGTGCATACTTTGAGTCGATTGTTCCATCCTTTGTGTTTTACAGTACTTTGTGTTGATGTAGTGCATACTTTGAGTCGATTGTTCCATCCTTGTGTGTTTTACAACTTTGTGTTGATGTAGTGCATACTTTGAGTCGATTGTTCCATCCTTGTGTGTTTTACAGTACTTTGTGTTGATGTAGTGCATACTTTGCACGTTTTTGTCGTTTGTACCATCTTTGTGTGTGTTACAATTCTTTGTGTTGATGTAGTGCATACTTTAATCGTTTTTGTCGTTTGTTCCATCTTTTGTGTGTTACAATTCTTTGTGTCGATGTAGGCATACTTTGTAATGTTTTCAGTCGTTTGTTCCATCTTTGTGTGTGTTACAATTCTTTGTGTTGATGTAGCGCATACCTTGCACGATTTTGTCGTTTGTGTCATCTTTGTGTGTGTTACAATTCTTTGTGTTGATGTAGTGCATACCTTGCACGATTTTGTCGTTTGTGTCATCTTTGTGTGTGTTACAGTACTTTGTGTTGATGTTGCGCACACCTTGCACGATTTTGTCGTTTGTGTCATCTTTGTGTGTATTACACAACTTTGTGTTGATGTAGTGCATACTTTGAGTCGTTTGTTCCATCTTTGTGTGTGTTACAGTGCTTTGTGTTGATGTAGTGCATACTTTGCACGTTTTTGTCGTTTTCCCCATCTTTGTGCGTGTTACAGAACTTTGTGTTGATGTAGTGCATACTTTACACGATTTTGTCGTTTGTTCCATCTTTGTGTGTGTTGCAATTCTTTGTGTTGATGTAGTGCATACTTTGCATGTTTTTGTCGTTTGTCCATCTTTGTGCGTGTTACAGAACTTTGTGTTGATGTAGTGCATACTTTGCATGTTTTTGTCGTTTGTCCATCTTTGTGGTGTTACAGAACTTTGTGTTGATGTAGTGCATACTTTACACGATTTTGTCGTTTGTTCCATCTTTGTGTGTGTTACAATTCTTTGTGTCGATGTAGCGCATACTTTGTAATGTTTCAGTCGTTTGTTCCATCTTTGTGTGTGTTACAATTCTTTGTGTTGATGTAGCGCATACCTTGCACGATTTTGTCGTTTGTGTCATCTTTGTGTGTGTTACAGTACTTTGTGTTGATGTTGCGCACACCTTGCACGATTTTGTCGTTTGTGTCATCTTTGTGTGTGTTACAGTACTTTGTGTTGATGTTGCGCACACCTTGCACGATTTTGTCGTTTGTGTCATCTTTGTGTGTATTACACAACTTTGTGTTGATGTAGTGCATACTTTGAGTCGTTTGTTCCATCTTTGTGTGTGTTACAGTGCTTTGTGTTGATGTAGTGCATACTTTGCACGATTTTGTCGTTTGTTCCATCTTTGTGTGTGTTACAATTCTTTGTGTTGATGTAGTGCATACTTTGCAATGTTTTTGTCGTTTGTACCATCTTTGTGTGTGTGACAATTCTTTGTGTTGATGTAGCGCATACTTTGCACGA
>JAPXFY010000030.1:4933662-4938662 GCA_030674185.1 Monoplex corrugatus
TTCATTTACCACGCTGTGGAATAGAATTTGAAACTTATTCTCAAATATGGTTTGTATATTTACCAAACCGTGAAATAGAGTTTGAAACTTATTCTTAAATATATTTTCTGGACTACCAAGATGTGAAACAGAGTTCGAACCTTATTCTTGAATATGCATTTTCTCCACTTACTAAGCTGTGGTTCACAATTTGAAACTTATTCTGAAATCTGTTTACTCCACATATCAAGCTGTGAAATTGAAATTTATTCTTAAGAATACTTTAAACACTAACCAAACTGTGAAACAGAGTTTGAAACTCATTCTTAAATGTATTTTCTCCAATTACCAAGCTGTGGGAACATGATTTGATATTTATTCTTAAATATGTTTTCTTCAATTTACCCAGCTCTGGAGGAGAGTGAAATTTATTCTCACGTCTTTTTCTCCATTTACCAACTGTGAAACAGGGTTTTGAAACTTATTCTCAAATATATTTTCTCCGCTTGCCAAACCGTGGAATAGAGTTTAAAACTTACTTTTAAATATGGTTTTCACACTTACCAAACCGTAGAATAGAGTTCGAAACTTATTCTTAGATATGGTTTCTCAGTTTTTCAGATTTTTTTTCAGACGATGATGATGATGACGATGGTGATGACGACGACGTTGATGATGATGACGACGACGATGATGCTGGTGATGACGACGACGACGACGATGATGATAATAAACATTTAATTTTCAAAACAAATATTAAGAAAAACACCAGCAATGATGATATATAATGATCATAACTGTTATACGTATTGATGATGATGACAATGATGATAATAATACAAATAATGATAATGTCAAAGATCAATAAGATGATAATGATCATAAATAAGAAAAAACAATACCAATAATAGCAGAAGGGCGGAACACACACACGCACACACACACACACACACACACACACACACACACACACACACACACACCACACACACACACACACACACACACACACACACACACACACACACTCAAACAAATAAACACAAAAAAACACAAACACATGCATACACACACACACACACACACACACACACCTCTCTCTCTCTCTCACTCACTCACACACACACACACACAACCACACACACACGCACACACACTAACAAACAGAAACACAAACAAACAAACAATACTAGCACACGCACATACACGCACACAAACACACACAAATAAACAAACATGCAAACACAAACCCACGCACGTATTCACACACATACACTCATACACAAACACCAACACACGCACGCGCACACACAAACACATACACACACACACACGCACACCCACACATACACGTATACAGACCGACAGACAGACAGACAGACAGACAGACACACACACACACAGACAGACAGACAGACACACACACACACACACACACACACACACACACACACACACACACACACACACACACGCACACACACACAAATGCAACCCCACTTCAACTGAATTTCTCCCGCAGATGAAAGGACGAAAGAATCTTCCTTTATCAAGTGAAGAGCTATTATGCAAATTGCTGCACTCTGAAATTAGCATAATTTTAAACAGATCGTGACAACGCAAGATTAAATCCGATAACAAAAAGATAATCCTTTGGCGACCTTCAACACACACAGACAGTTTTCATTGTGTGGGTTTTAAGCTGCAGCTAAATCGTTAATTTGTCGTTTTTTTGCCGCCTAAAGATATAACTACTTTTTCTTATTCTTTTTATATTTTGTAAGGATCATCACACTCAGGGAGTTACCTTTGTGGTCACCTATTTTCTACGCCACATCAATGGCCCCAGAACCTGGAACAGTTTTCACAATGCGATGATGATGATGTCGATGAGGATGATATTCATGATGCTACGGAATTCCATCCAGGATTTAGACTGCGTGACAGGGCTGTACTCTACGCTTACTATCATAACATGTCCAGGCGTCAACCAGGCCCGAGAGATACAGACACCTCCGGTGCTTCTCAGAAGATTTGAGCAGCACCCTGCATAACGCACCCGTGAAGTGGATGAGACTCGACTGTGCGGTCCCAGTCTTTCCAATGATCCCATAGCACGCTGAATTCTGGGTAAGAGCCGGTTAGAGCCGAAAAATCCCTACGACATATTTTTGAAGGGACTGATGGGGATTCGAACCCACAAACTTCCAGTCGGTAGTCCGTTGCGCTAACCACTACATCACGGCGACTTGTATGATCGATTTGTTCTAACTCGTCAGACTTTTTCAATCGTCATATCTCTTTATATCGCCTGCCTGGGATCTGCATTTTAATTTTTGATTTAAGAGTTATTCACTGCTGCTGAAGGATTTCACGTTTTTGAATATTATTTCGCTATTTCGCTGTCTAGTGAGTGTTTCCAATCTGCATTTCAATTTGTATTTTTTGTTGTTGAGTTATTTGCCGCAAGAGGGTATAACATTTTCAATCATTATTTTGCTTTGCGATGTGTGTTTTTGCATCTTCATTTTAATCCTCTATTTTCGCGTCATTTGCCGATGATGATGATTACGACGGGAATGATAATATGACACTGTAGATTTCTGTTTCAATCTTCGTTCCACGATTTTACTGTGATTTTGATCTTTACTTTATTCATTCATTTATTTTTTTTATTTTCTTTTTCATCGACACAGCTCAAAACACGTATATCAATAATCATTTAAGTTCAATTTCAGACATAATATGGTCCAAATTAAAAAAAAAGTATTGGTGAAATTAACACATAGATCACGAATATGTAGATTTCAGGAAACAGTGACACATATTTGGCACACACAGATGTTTGGTACGCAAATTACGGAGAATTAAAAGAATTAAGCTTGAAATATATACAGATTTTTTTCGTGTGTTGTAAGGTGGTGTGTGTTGTATGCATGCATGTCTGTTTCGCAAGAGCGTTCTGATTTGAACTGTCAGGATTTGGCGCCAAATAAACACTGTAATCATTATTACTATTATTGTTATTATTAATATTATTAGATATGCAGGCGTCACTGATTAAGTAAAATTAAAAAAAAAAAAAAAAAAAAAAAAAACAAGCTGGAGAAAACGATGTAACATAAAACTACTTTAAAAGAAACACAGGTTTATAACAGCAGAAAACTACGTAAGATCAGGAGTCATTTTTGCATTAGATTCTTCTAGTAGGCATCTGAAGTCAGCTGCTTCTAAAAGACATTTACATTTGACTGTTATGTTTTATCTCGCACTTGTACAAACAGCGCTTTAATTGTTAATATGCAATTGGTATATCGTAAGAAGATTTAAATTGATGGAGGAACGTAGCAAGGCAAAGAGAAACGAGGAGATATATACAGGAAGATAAACAAAGAAATCAGGTACAGGTGCAATGAAGCTAAGGAAGCTTGGCTGAAAACAACATGCAAAAAATAGAAGACCGACACAAAACGGACCCTCAGGGTGTGTACAGACGAATTGAAGAAATTGTCCACAGGAAAAATACATGCACATCAACTGGTTGCTTAAAATCGAAAGTGGGACAGGATAGGGTGGAGGATATAGTTGGACCTCATGGCCTTGGTACACAAAATGAAAGGGGAGGGAAACTAGTAGAATGGGCACAGACGAATGAGTTGATAGTGTAGTTTATAGGCCATTTTATGAGGAAAGGGGAATTAGAGCATCTGGTCACAACAGGAAAGCTGGAAGGAAAGAGAGCACCAGGTAGACCCAGGGAGAAGATATTGGACGGATTTGCAGAGTGGCTGAGGACAGAGAAGGTGGAAGAGGTGCTTGAGGCAACAAAAGATAGAAACAGATGGAAGGCCATGATCGCCAACGCCATGTGGCAAGGCACTTGATGATGATGATGAAGAAGATTTATAAATTTCAATACCCTTTCCGACCCGTATTGTGGGGTTTTAATTTGTATTTTAATCGTTATTCGAATTCACACTATTCTCACTAATTCACACAATTTTTTTCTCCATTTTGCTTTGAATTGCGTGGCTTTTAATCTGTATTACATGTCTAAATTTACGAAACACTTGCCGCAAAAACGATGGACATTTTCATTCTTCAATTAGCTTTGAACTGCGTAGTTTTTTTTACAGGCATTTTAATCTTTGATTTAGAATTATTTACCGCAAGAAGAATTAAAATTTTTGACACCAGTCGCCGTGGTGTAGTGGTTAACGCAACGGACTACCGACTGGAAGGTTGTGGGTTCGAACACCCATCAGTCCCTTCAAAAATCATTGTGGGATTTTTCGGCTCTAATCGGCTCTTACCCAGAATTGGGCGCCCTATGGGCTGATTGGGAAAACTGGGATCACACAGTCGAGTCTCACCCACTTCACGGATGTGTCATTGAGTGCGTTGCTCAAATCTTCTGACCAGCACCGCAGGTGTCTGTATCTCTCGGGCCTGGTTGACGCCAGGATATGGTATGATAGTAAGCCCTGTCACGCAGTCTCAATGCTAGATAGAACTCCATAGCATCATGATTCTCAATCATTCTCATCGACATCATCATCATCGCATTGTAAAGGAAAAAAAAAAAGAAAAAACAACAAAAACAACAACAAAAAAATTGTGCCGCAAAAAAAAATGGGACGAAAAAAAGTGAGCGCAAAGGTAACCTCCCTGGGTGCGATGATCTTAAAAAAAAAAGAAAAAAAAAAAAAAGAAAAAAGAAATAAAATTTTCAATCATAATCATTTCGCGTTATATTTTGCGGTTCTTGAAATGGATTTTAATCCTGAATTTAAGAGCTATCTGACACAAGGAGATATTATTTGGAGATATTGATATTGTTGTGCAGATGTTTCTGTTTCATTTCTCTCATAACGTATCAACAATGATACATACAAAAGTTTATATGAGAGTGTTTCTTTTGACCGTTACAATAAACTTTTTGTAATAACTCTGATACATTTACAAGAACAAAACGACGGGGGACTAATAAGAATTGAATGAGAAATAATGTTGGATTTCTT
>JAPXFY010000030.1:4948662-4953662 GCA_030674185.1 Monoplex corrugatus
CAGACAGACACACACACACACGCACACACACACGCGCGTACATATACACACTTATACACATTTCGCAGATGCACACATACACACACTCTCTCTCTGACATACACACATACACATACACATTTTCACAGACACACAGACATAGACACATACATTTTCAAGCACACACACACACATACACACACACACACACACAAACACAGATACACACACACACACACACACACACATATATATATATATACACACACACACACACACATAATATATATACATGTACACACACACACCTAAGGCTTAACTCTTGGAAAACAAAATACACACAAAATATACACAAAATGTATGTAGTTGTTCAAAAGCATTATCAGTTCACCATCTACTCTTTGAATGTCCTATATTACTTACACATATAGAAATAACAACCTCGATGTTTCATGTACTGACTCTAGAGATATCCTTTACAACAAAAATAATGATATTATTTCGGTAGTCCAGCTGATTCTCAGATCCCCTGTTGGCAGATTGTTATGAAGAGTTAATTAATTGTTGTATGTTATTATTTGACACTGTTAATTCATTGTTCTGAATTATTGATTGTTACTGTTCCCGTTCTTACATTCAAACTTCCACAACCTCCCCCTCCCCCTCCCCAACCTTCCCTTTTTTTTGTTCATTTCCTTTTTTCATTTTTTCTTTGCGTGTGTGTGTGTGTGTGTGTGTGTGTGTGTGTGTGTGTGTGTGTGTGTGTGTGTGTGTGTGTGTGTGTGTGTAAAATCCTGTTCACAATAGTGATTTTACACACACACACACACACACACATACACACACACACACACACACACACACACACACACACACACACACACACACACACACACACACACACACACACACACACACATACACACACACACACACACACACACACACACACATACACACACAACATACACACACACACATACACACACACACACACACACACATACACACACAACCACACACAACACACACACACACACACACACACACACACACACACACACACACACACACACAACACACACAACACACACACAACACACACACACACACAACAACACACACCACACACACACACACACACACACACACACACACACACACACACACCACCACACACACCCACACACACACACACACACTCCTCCTGGTCGATATCAAACAATCTCTGTTTTCAAAGCGAGATAGAGAGAAAAAAAAAAGAAGAAAAACGTAAGAAAAAAAGACATACCGAGAAAAGACAAAACAAAACAAAATACAGAAGATACACTGACGCTGTTACAATAAATTATCCTTTAATGACTTTTCCGAGAGAAAAAGAAACACACACAGAAAGAAAGAAAGAAATGAAAGAAGGAAGAAAGAAAGAAAGAAAGAAAGAAACAACAAACAAATAAACAAAGAAACAAACAGACGAGCTTTGAGGAGAGAGAGGACAAAAAGAATGACAGATTGATTTGCGTATAATCTTCAATGAATTGAGATAGGATCACTTTTTGTTCTTCTTCTACCCCCCCACCCCCCACTTTTTTTTCGTTTCTGACAATTTAATACTTCTATCCACAAATGTTATATATATGAATTGAGAAACGCGTGTAGAAAAAACGGGGGACAAAAAGAGTTAATTTCATTTCGTAAGAAATCATTTCATGCATGTCCACGTCTGCGCATGCACACACAAACACACAGACGGACAGACACACGAAAACACAAACACAGACACATATTCACGTGCACGCGCGCGCGAGCACACAACACACACACACACACACACACACACACACACACACACACACACACACACACACACACACACACACACACAACACATACACACACACACACGCATACACGAACACAAAATTGTAGGTCTATTTCCACCAATTCAGCATACCTGGAACATTTCCTCGCCTCAAATCAGTGTGAAGTCTTGATTCTGCAGTCGCTTAATGTTATACCAACCAAACTTCCCAATTTCCCAAATTACTATTATCCACCAGTGTATGCCTATGGGAATCCCGGGAAGAAAGTAGCCACTGCGATATACATACTTAAAGAGTTACAATATCACATATTTACTTCCCCAGTTTTTACATCAACTGAAGACTTACACGCTTGTGCCGCTACAGTACAATTCAGTAATTCTTTTATCCTGAACGTTTTGTCAGTCTACCTGCCTACAGGTCCAAATGACCACAACACAGAATGGCTGCGCACGATTCCGGATCTGCTGCACGGTAAATGGCTAATAGGTGGAGACTTTAATTCCCACTCCCCGTTTTGGGAAAAAGATTGCTGTACTGTTACAAGCAATCGTTTAGTAGAAAATATAGTTGACAGTTCGCTTTACCTTTTGAATGATGGGAGTGTCACTAGAATTCCTGATATTTCCAAACATCGGGCAACAGCCATCGATCTGTCTTTAATATCACCAGAATTAGTACCCTGCTGTACCTGGGACACTCACAGAGATACTTTAGGAAGTGATCACTTACCTATCCTCATAACACTAACTAACGAAAACATCAGGATGAAAGACAGCATTTCTGATATTATACCAAAATATAATTATACACGCGCTGATTGGTCCTTGTTTCAGACTGTTCTTTCTAATCGAGATTTCACACATTATGAAAGTGCAAATGTAGACGTTTTGTTTTCTAAATTCCAGGAGTCAGTTCTAGCTGCTGCAGACCTTTCCATCCCGAAACTCAAAACTTTTAAGTCTAATAATCGTTTGGGTAATGTTTGGTGGACGGAGGCATGTGAGCAAGCAGTTCAGTATAAAAAAGAGAAATACAAAATCTACATCAAAAGCAGGAAACCTGAAGATCATATGGAAATGAAAAAAGCTAACACCCAGTGTAATAAAATATCGCTGAAGCAAAGAAAATTATTGGGCATCATACTGCACCAAAGAAATTTCAGATTTCAAGGATTTCCATAAAGTCTGGACAAAAATGAATCAAATGAAAAATGGAGCCAACTTACCTAGGTGTCCAATAATGATTGATACAAGTCACAAATTCTTTCCGACATGGACAAAGCTGAAACTTTTGTGGAACTTTTTGCCCAAAATAGTAAAGTAGATGGTTTGACTCCTACCTGCAAACACTACAGGGAAATGGCAGCTAACAACCCTATCTACACTGATCCAATACCTCAGAATGATCGCTGGTTTAATTCTCCAATCACCTTAGAAGAGTTAAAAAACACTATCTTGTCTCTACGCAACAAAAGGAGTTCGGTAGGTGTCGATGCAGTTTCAACTGAAATGATTAAACATCTTCCAGAAAACTATTATTTTTTTACACAAAATTTTTCAGAAATGCTGGGTTGGTGGAACTATACCACAATTATGGCAAAAGTCTGTTGTTATACCAGTATTAAAAGCAGGAAAGCCTAAAAACAATAAAAACAGTTTCAGACCTATTGTTTTAACGTCCCATACGAACAAACTATTGGAAAAATTGGTATTAAACAGACTTGTACATTACTGTGATAAAAATAACGTTATTCCAGTAAATCAGGCTGGTTTTAGAAAAGGGAGATCTACAGTTGAGCACCTGGTTAAACTTACCACTCACATCAAGAAACAGTTTGCCCGCAGAAAAAGTCTTTTAGCTACATTTTTTGATGTGAAAAAAGCTTACGATCAAGTTTGGCATACGCGTTTATTGTACAAGCTGAAATCTATTGGTTTATCTGGCAATATGTATGATTATATTAAGTCTTTTTTAGCCAATAGAACTATTCAGGCAAGAGTGGGAACTAGTTATTCTACTTCACGACATCTTGATATGGGAATTCCACAAGGTTCAGTGATAGCACCGCTTTTATTTAATATCCTTATACAGGATCTTCCTAAAGCACTCTCAAATCGTGTTGTTTTGGCACAGTATGCTGATGATATATGTATTTGGATGAATATTACTTTAAAAAAGACAACTCCACAGAGAGCACAGAATTACATTAGGAAGTTGTATCAATCTGATCTTGATAATCTTGGAAACTATATGTTAGAAAATGGTCTGTCGTCAGCGGAAAAAACTAACATGATGCTATTTAATTCTGGTGGTACTTTAAGTAACTTGCCTACTTTCAGATTGCTTGGTGAAGTGTTACATTACAAACAGGTTGTAAAATTTCTGGGAGTCTTTATGACATCGAAATTTAACTGGAATGTCCATTTTGATTATATTTCAACAAAAGCAAGAAAAGCCCTAAATTTTCTAAAGATAATAAGCCGATTACCTTGGGGAATGGATACGAACATACTAATTCATCTATCAACAGCACTTGTACGATCTAAATTATCCTATGCGCAAGAAGTGTTCTTCAGTGCACCAAAATATTTATTAAAGAAGATACAAAGCTTAGACTGCAAAAGTATTAAAATTGCTCTAGGTGTCCCTACTCATGCCTCTAATCTGGAAACGTACAAAGTTGCTGGAATTCTGCCTCTGAACAACTATCGTGAGCTAGCGACAGCAAAATTTGCAGTTAGAACTACTTCACAAACGGACAATTTTGTGAGTAAGGAAATTAAAATCAGGTCTGATGTTGACTCTCCAAAGCGAGCAAAAAGCATTTCATCACAAATGACTGTTGCAACTTACATATCTGACTTGGTCAAACAGTCTAACATAAATATGGATGAAATAGCTGAGACACCATCAACAACGCCTATCTCTACATGGGAAATGCAAAAAGCCTCTTTTGATATTGATTATACAGACGCTAAGAAATCTGAAAACGTCAACATTTCGATATCCACAGCAAGAGAACACATCGATGAAAAATACCGTACCCACCTTCACATTTTTACCGATGGATCAGTCTTAGAAAATAAATGTGCTGGAGCAGCATTTTATGTTCCAAAATTTAAGATAAAAAAGTCATTTTTCGATCTTTACAGCGGAATTAGTCGCTATTAATCAAGCATTGCATTATCTAGTAAA
>JAPXFY010000030.1:4958662-4968662 GCA_030674185.1 Monoplex corrugatus
ACGAAAAAGATATCAAAACAACACATGGACGGGAAAGCTGCCTCTCGCGTCACATCCAAAAATACACAAAAAGAAAAAGTCAACACTGCTCTACCATCAGTTCTCCTTCTACACGACACAATATTAAATGGTGTTTATGGTCACAGACTTGGTCATTCATATGGTTTCACTGTTGAAACAAAGAAAACTTCTTCTATAGACAACATTTCTCAGTTCCTGAAAGAATCATCTACTGCTCAATTTGATTGTTTTGTCATACATTGTGGACTGTTCGATTTGAAGACCAGTGAACCCGGAATTGTCTCTGAAAAACTAATGAAAGCCGTGGACGAGATTATGACAACATATCCCAAGAGCAAAATTATCCTTAGCAAAACAGCCCCAGTGAAAGACAAGGTCCTTCAATTAAAAATAGATCTCCTGAACGCCCTGCTTCACTCTGAGCTGTATGGTCGTAACAACATCTCCTTCTTGGATCATGGAAATTTGAAGTCCAAATTCAACCCTACTTTCAAGGACACTGTACATCCCAATCGACATGGCTCTTCCATCCTTGCCAGGAACATCGGCAGACATGTCAACAATGTCCTCTGGGAGTCACAAAAGAGGAAACCTCGTCATCCAAGCAGGAAGTCTCAAAACTACGCGTTCACCACCTATAACACTAGTTATGATCCATTCTATTATTCAGGAACACCCCATGTCAATCGGTCTCAGTGTCCATGGTGGAATGGTAGCATCTCCAGTCATAATTATTTCCATCCATTGAGAGATTTTTGTGATTGGTGATCCTGTATTTAAGTAGTGAATGCACCAGCGTCAACCTGCATATAGTAGCGACTTTCTTCTATTGGTTTTTACTGTCGCTTATACTATAGGCTAGGTGTTCATAGGTGTGTTTCCTTTCGCCAAAGTTATCTTCATCTTGATTTTATTTTCGTTTAATTTTTTTGTTTCTTCATATATGTAATTATCTACTATTGGTTTTGGGTAGTTATGCAAGTCAAAAATCAACATAACACTGTTTTTTCTGTTCTTCAATGGAACAGTCGATCAGTGAATATTAATCATCCTCATCTTCAACAATATTTATCTGTAAATAAGCATCATATTGTTGCCTTACAGTCACTGAATGTGGCAAATTGTAAATTACCTAATTTAGAAGATTATCACTTTCCTCCAGTGACACACGTCTGTGACAATAACTCAAAGATTTATGCAGCCGTTTATGTACGCAAAGACGTGGATTATAAGATCATTCCGCCTCCTGTGCCAAAGGGCACTGACGGTGTTTATTGCGTAGCTGTGAAAGTGAAGATTAACTCTGTGTCATCTATAAATATACTTTCTGTGTATTATCCACGTGGGCCTAATAGTGAAAATAGTGACTGGCTACGGACTTTAGACAACAATGAGAAATGGTTGATCACGGGGATTTTAATGCCCATTCTCCATTTTGGGATAAGGACTGTCACTATGTATCTAATAATCGTTTTGTAGAAAATGTCATTGACTCCGGATTAGTCTTGTTAAATGACGGTAGAACAACTAGAATTCCGGATAATCCTCAACATAAGGTTTCTGCCATTGACCTAACTTTGTTATCACCTGACCTTGTCATTAATAGCATGTGGGATGTTACATCTGACTCCCTCGGAAGTGATCACCTGCCAATTGTTACAGTTATAAATGAACCGTTTGATAACACACCAGAACAAGACGACGTTATACCTCGATATATGTACAAACGTGCTAACTGGGTAAAATATCGGAATATTTTAATGGGAAAAGATTGCACGTTTAATGAATGCGTCAATATTAATGATATGTATTCCCATTTCACCGACGCGCTACATGAGGCAGCAAACAATTCCATTCCAAAAAGGAAAAATGTAAACAAAGGTACTCATGTTGGAAATAGTTGGTGGAATCAATTATGTGAAGAAGCAAAGAATGAAAAAAAGAAAATGTATAAACTCTATTTAAAAACTAAATCTCCAGAAGACCATTACAATATGAAAATGGCTAAGATTCACTCAAACAAAGTTATAGCCCAAGCCAAAAAGCGCTATTGGTCAGATTTTTGCTCTGAACAAATTTCCGGGCCTAAAGATCTTCCTAAAATTTGGAATAAGGTCAAAGAAATGAAAAATGGTTTTAATTTACCACAATTTCCTCTTAAGATTAAAGATAAAGACTTTCCTTCGTCATCTGAGAAAGCTGAAGAATTTGTACAGTTCTTTTCAAGAACAAGTAATTCCAGTAGCTTGTCTGCTCCATTAAGGGAGGAAAGACGGAAAATTGAAGAGTCCGTCGCATACTCAGATCCTGCCCCTGATAATCACATGTACATAAATTCAAAAATTACATTAAAAGAACTTAAAGATGCCCTTCTCTCGTTGAACAACAAAAAATCGGCTGTAGGACTGGATGGCGTTTCATATACCCTTTTAAATCATTTACCAGAGAAATGGATTGAATACTTACACAATATCATACTAAAATGCTGGGAAAGTGGTAGCTTACCTGACATTTGGAAGACTTCGATTGTGTTACCAATACCAAAACCTAATAAACCCCTTTCAGATCCAGGTAGTTACAGACCTATCTCGCTTACATCCCATGTTTCAAAACTAATGGAAAAAATTATAGTGAATAGACTGAGTTACTTTTGTGAGAAAAATAATATAATACCTATCAATCAATCTGGGTTTCGAAAAGGTAGATCAACATCAGACCATTTAGTTAAGTTAACAACTCAAATAAAAAATCAGTTTGCTAAAAGGAAAAATGTCTTAGCTACCTTCTTTGATCTTAAAAAAGCATACGATCAAGTCTGGCATGCGAAACTTTTGTTAAAATTTAAACATATTGGTCTCAATGGTAATCTTTATAATTTTATCAAAACATTTATAAATGACCGAAGTATAGTTGCTAAAATAGGTAATACATACTCTGAAAAACGATCTGTAAACATGGGAATTCCTCAGGGTTCCGTAATATCTCCTCTATTATTTAATATTTTGATCTATGACCTACCAACTCAAGTCTCAAACAATGTAAACGTTGCTCAGTACGCTGATGATATAGCGATCTGGATGAATGTTTCGTTAAAAAGGAAGACTTCCTTGAGAGAAATAAAATACATTAAAAAGCTCTATCAACATGAAATTAATAATATTTCCACTTACTTGACAGTTAACGGTCTGGAAATATCCAATGAAAAAACACACATGATGCTTTTTAATAATGGTCTCAGTCCGAAAGAAGTACCGTTGTTTAAAATTGGTGATGAGGAACTGAAATATACTACTCACGTGAAATTTCTGGGAGTACAATTGACTTCTAGTTTACAGTGGAAAGAACATATTGATGCCTTGTTATGTAAAGCTATGAAAAGCTATAATTTAATAAGAATTATTAGTAAACAGTCTTGGGGACAGGACACTAAAACGTTGTTACATCTTGTCACAGCTTTAGTCAGATCTAAGTTGGCTTATGGTCAAGAGGTCTATTTTTCAGCTCCAAACTGCTATTTGAAAAAACTTCAAAGCTTAGATAGTAAAGCTATTAAATGTGCTCTTGGGGTACCGGTGTATACAAAAACACAAGAAGTATATAAAACAGCTGGCATCCTTCCCTTGGAAGATTGGAGGAAGTTATCAACTGCTAAATATATAGTTAGAGCAAATGCAGTAGCTAATTATGCCAGTACGGAACTTAAAATTCGGTCTGACATCCATTTCCCCAAGAGAGCAAGAACAATAAAGTCACAAGAAACAATATCCACTTACACAAATGAGCTCTTCAAACTTTCTCACGTATTACCTAACAAAGTTTCACATAAAATGATATGTTGTCCTCTACCCCCCTGGGAACTGTCCAATGCTATTTTTGATATCAACTACACTGATACTGACCTGACAAAAGATATTAATCCACACTTGTTAGCAATTGATGTTCTGTCACATCTGCATAAAAAATATTCACATTACTTAAAAATCTTCACAGATGGCTCTGTTCTAGATGATGGTAAAGCAGGCGCTGGCTTTCTAATTCCTAACTTTAAAGTAGAAAAGGCTTACTCTTTAGGACAGGGACATTCAATCTTCACTTCTGAATTAGTTGCCATCCTAATGGCACTGAAATATATAGTAGATCTACCCATAACTTTGTTTAGTATCCTATTATGTGTAGATTCGAAATCTGCATTACAATCCTTAAAATGTTGCGAACATAAAGTAAATAGTTCGTTAATATTTGAGATAAAATTTCTAATTCATTGTTTAATAACAAATAATACACAGGTTACTTTTTGTTGGATCCCATCACACTGTGGTATCCTTTTTAACGACCGGGTCGACAGAATAGCAAAAAATGCAGCAATGAATAGGGCTGGCAGTACTAAACTTGATTTACCACTGTCTGAACATGAAATGAATGCTATATTAGAAAACAAAGTAAAAGCGCAATGTGACCTTCGCCCCTTCTCGGTAACTTACCAGGGTTTTACAAGACAAGAGATAACTTTAGCTTACAGATTAACTCTCAATTCACTTCGAACTAAATTTAGTAAAACCATCAAATGTATCTGTGGTGATTTTATAACAGTTGATCACCTTTTGTGTTGTCAGCGAATGCGACCTTATTTCCCTGCGTCATTTACAAACTTAAAACAGAAACATACTGATTTCACTCTGTATTTACACATTGCTAGACGTTTACTGCACAGTCCTGTAGGTCGTTTTCTTTGATTCAGCCCAACTGTTTTATACCTGTAACTCCCACATAGCCCCGAGAAATCCGATGAAGCCTGACTGATATAATGTTCTGATTGTTTTTCTTTTGTTCGTTAATTTGTTTGATGTTACATTAATTGTTACCTTAATTGATACAATGCCTTCATGATTACATAGATTCATTCATCCCTTACGCACCTTTTTTTTTTTTTTTTTTTTTTTTTTTTTTTTTTCCCGTCTAAAAGCACATATGTGAATAGACGTTAAAAGAAATAACGAACGAACATACACACACACACACACTCTCTCTCTCTCTCTCTCTCTCAGACACACACACTCTGTCTCTCTCACAGACAGACAGACAGACAGACAGACAGATAGTAGTTGAAGAAGTAGAAGAAGAAGAAGAAGAAGAAGAAAAGAAGAAGAAGAAAAGAAGAAGAAGAAGAAGAAAAAGAAGAAGAAGAAGAAGAAGAAGAAGAAGAAGAAGAAGAAGAAGAAGAAGAAGAAGAAGAAGAAGAAGAAGAAGAAGAAGAAAAGAAGAAGAAGAAGAAGAAGAAGAAGAAGAATGCGAAGAAGAAGAAGAATGCGAAGAAGAAGAAGAAGAAGAATGCGAAGAAGAAGAATGCGAAGAAGAATGCGAAGAAGAATGCGAAGAGGAAGAAGAAGAAGAAGAAGAATGCGAAGAAGAAGAATGCGAAGAAGAAGAAGAAGAAGAATGCGAAGAAGAAGAATGCAAAGAAGAAGTAAAGAAGAAGAAGAATAAGAATGCGAAGAATGCGAAGAAGAATGCGAATAAGAAGAATGCAAAGAAGAAGAAGAATGCGAAGAAGAATGCGAAGAAGAAGAATGCGAAGAAGAAGAAGAATGCCAAGAATGCGAAGAATGCGAAGAAGAATGCGAAGAAGAAGAATGCGAATAAGAAGAATGCGAAGAATGCGAAGAAGAATGCGAAGAAGAAGAATGCGAAGAAGAAGAATGCGAAGAAGAAGAATGCGAAGAATGCGAAGAATGCGAAGAATGCGAAGAAGAAGAAGAAGAAGAAGAAGAAGAAGAAGAAGAAGAAGAAGAAGAAGAAGAAGAAGAAGAAGAAGAAGAAGAAGAAGAAGACAAACAGAAACAACAACCACCACCATAACAAAAACGGCAGCAACAACAAACAAACAACCTCCCCCCCTACACAAACACATTTCTGCAGATTGCAAGAACAAAACAAAAATATAGATAAAAACAGGAATAATCAATTCATCCGGACTAGCATCATTGCGCTCAACCGATTTCCAGAATCATCTAGAACATCTATCTCTCTGAGCTGACGAAGACTTTCATGGCGGGTTGGTGAGCTCCCAAAATGTGACAGCCGTAAGATTAAGATGTGATGCAAAACGCTGAGACAACATTACGGGAGTGCTATAGGATATGGAAATAACAGCCACTTTTTTGGTCCTCTTTTTTTTTAATACCTTATTTCGGTTATTTCGTGTGTGTGTTGTGTTGTGTGTGTGTGTGTTTGTGTGTGTGTTGTGTGTGATTGTGTGTGTGTGTGTGGTGTGTGTGTTGTGTGTATGTGTGTGTGTGTGTGTGTGTTGATGTGTGTGTTGTGTGTGTGTGTTGTGTGTGTGTGTGTGTGTGTGTGGTGTGTGTGTGTGTGTGTGTGTGTGTGTGTGTGTGTGATGTTATGTGTGTGTGTGTAGTGTGTGTGTTGTGTGTGTGTGTGTGTGTGTGTTTGTGTGTGTGTGTGTGTGTGTGTCGTGTTGTGTGTGTGTGTGTGTTGTGTCTGTGTGTGTGTGTCTGTGTCTGTGTCTGTGTGTGTCTGTGTGTGTGTGTGTGTGTGTGTGTGTGTGTGTGTGGTGTGTGTGTGTGTGTGTGGTTGTGTCAGTATTTCCCTCCGTCTCTCTCTTTCTGATACAATAGACACTAGTAAGACTTCCACAACCGTTGCTCTATGAACCGTACCCCCATTTGAATCAAATGTGCAAACCTTTAAACACAGTCGCCAGTGCATAAACCTGGAGGACAACTTGTCAAGGTCAAGGTCACATGAACTAAAAAAATATGCCTAACACCAGTACATGTAGAGATATATTCGTGAACACCATATTTTCTTTGAGGAGATTCTGAAAATGTTTCATTTCTGTGACAATTTACTACAGTCTTCCATCCTTTGAAGTTTTCTTTCAACTGAATTTTTTTCAAGGTCACAACGGCACTGAAGAACACAAAAGCTAGACTGTTTTGTGATAATCTTTCCGTAAAAAGGGAGATTATTAAAATGACTCAACAGTAATTTTTTCAAGGTCATAGCAACACTGAAAAATACAAAAGCTAAACTGTTTTGTGACAATGTTTCCATAAAAAGGGAGATTGTTAAAATAGATTAAACAGTCAGTTTTTCAAGGTCACAACGACACCGAAGAACACAAAAGCTAGACTGTTTTGTGATAATCTTTCCGTAAAAAGGGAGATTATTAAAATGACTCAACAGTCATTTTTTTCAAGGTCATAGCAACACTGAAAAATACAAAAGCTAAACTGTTTCGTGACAATGTTTCCATGAAAAGGGAGATTGTTAAAATGGCTTGACAGTCAGTTTTTCAAGATAGGGAAATTGTTAAAATGGATTAACAGTCAGTTTTTCAAGATCACAAGGACACTGAAGAACATAAAAGCTAGATTGTTTTGTGATTAAGTTTCCATAAAAGAGAAATTATTAAAATGGCTTACAGTCATTTTTTCAAGGTCAAGCGACACTGAAAATTACAAAACCTAACTGTTTCTTGACAATGTTTCCATAAAAGGGAGATGTTAAAACAGATTAACAGTCAGTTTTCAAGGTCACAACGACACCGAAGAACACAAAGCACACTGTTTTGTGATAGTTTCCATAAAAAGGGAGATAGATAAAATGGATTAACAGTAAGTTTTTCAAGTCACAACGACACTGAAGAACACAAAAGCTAGACTGTTTTGTGATAATGTTTCCATAAACAGGGAAATTATCAAAATGGCCTGACGGTTTTTTTCAAGGTCACTTGCGACACTCAAAAATACAAAAGCTAAAAACTGTTTTGTGATGTTTCCATAAACAAGGAGATTGTCAAAATGGCCTGACAGTTTTTTCAAGGTCAGTCGCGACCTTTGTAGCTAAACTGTTTTGTGATAATAATTCCATAAAAAGGGAGATTGCTAAAATGGCTTGACAGTCTTGTTTCCTTGTGTATCCGCCTTTGCCAAGCCCATTACAGAGCCCATGTCTATGGACAGAATTATTGGGTTTCCCCTGCTACTCCTGCATCTCAGCTTTATGAGATTTTGCAATAAGAAAAGTGTGTTATAAACGAATATTTGTTTTGTCTAATTGATTTTTTTGGGTATAGAAAGGGATTTCAGAAGTGTTTTTTATTTCATTTCATTTCATTTGGTTTTATTCTATTCGAATTTATTTAATTTAATTTTTTCATTTTAATTAATGTTAGTTTGTTTCAGTCCATTTTACTTTGTTTTAATTTATTGTATTGATTTATGATATCATGTTTAAATTTATTCTGATTACTTTTTTTGTGTGTTCTAAACGAACATTTGTTTAGTCTGATTGATTGTTTTTAATATAATGTGGGGTTTCAGAATTGCTGTTTGTTATTATTTTTTTTTATCTTATCTTAATTTACTTTAATATTTTAATTTTTTAAACATTTTATTTCATTTTGGTTCAGTTTATTTTATTTCATTTCATTTTTCTATCTCAATTTATTTTATTTATCTTGTTTTATCATATTCGAATTGATTTTGTTTTATTTTTTATTTCATTTCATTTTATGACGTCCTGTTTAATTATTCTGGCGTTTTTTGTTTATTTGTTTCGGTTTTTTTTTCGTTTTTTTTTTTCGTCGGAAATCTGGAATTGGAATCGAGATATCAAATCTAGAGTTTACGCTCAATCTTCAGAGGCACTCTTGCTGAAAAGTATTAGAAACGATCGAACTGCTTGGGCACGGTTTGGGTTTTGCTTTGTTTGTTTGTTCGTTTTTTGTCTGCACTGGACGTTTTGTGTGTGGAAAGAGAGTTGCTTTTCATGATGAAAACTTGCCAGTATACATGGCGCCGTCCATTTCTGCTTTTCTGGTTTTCTGTTATTATGCAGAAAAAGATTTTCTGTGACATTTTGCCATCTTATTCATTCATTCATTCATTCATTCATTTATTCATTTATTCATTCATTCGTTCGATTCATTCATTCATTCATTCATTCCATCGATTCATTCATTCATTCATTTATTCATTCATTCATTCATTCGTTTGTTCGTTCGTTCGTTCATTCATTCATTCGGTCGGTCGGTCGTTCGTTTTGCCAGGGACATCTTATTCATTCATTCATTCATTCATTCATTCATTCATTCATTCATTCATTCATTCATTCATTCATTCTTTCTTTCTGTCTGTCTCTCTTTCTTCTGTTCTTTCTCTCTTAGTTTCTGTCTGTCTGTCAGTCTCTTTCGTTAGTTCTGTCTTCATTCCTTTTCTCTTTCTTCTATCTTTCCAGTCGTTTTTCTCTCTGTCCATCTGTTTCTTTGCTTGTTCTCTTTTCCTCTCTGTCTTTACTTCATTCTGTCTGTCTTCATTTCTTTTCTCTTTTTTTTCAGTCGTTTTTCCTGTCTGTCCATCTTTCTTCTTTTCTTTCTCTCTTGTTTTCAATCCGTCAGTCTGTCTATCTTTGTCTAGTTCTGTCTCTCTTGATTTTCTCTTTTTCTTTCTTTCCATTTCTTTCTGTCTTTTATTCTTCCCATCTGTTCTGTCTGTGATTTATTTGTGTCTCTGTTTCTTTCTTCATTCTTTTTTGTTTGTTTCTTTTTTTTCTTTGTCTGTCTGTCCTTTGTTTCTTTTTCTTATTTCTTTTTGTCTTTCTGTAGGTCAGTCTGTCTTTTTGCTTTCTTTCGCTCTGTATTTCTTTCTCTCTTTCTTTTTGTCCTTCTGTCTTTTTCTCTTCTTCTCTATTTCTTTCTGTCTTTCTTTCTTAGGTCAGTCTGCTTTTTGCTTTCTTACTTTCTTCTAGTCTCTTTCTTTTTTCTTTTTTGTCTGTCAGTCTTTATTCTTCTTCTTCTCTATTTCTTTCTGTCTTTCTTTCTGTAGGTCAGTCTGTCTTTTTGCTTTCTTACTTTCTTTCTGTCTCTTTCTTTCTTTCTTTTTTGTCTGTCCTGTCTTTTTTCTTCTTCTTCTCTATTTCTTTCTGTCTTTCTTTCTGTAGGTCAGTCTGTCTTTTTGCT
>JAPXFY010000030.1:4976162-4981162 GCA_030674185.1 Monoplex corrugatus
ATAATCAACAAAGCATGAATGTAAATCCTTATTGATCTCGACTGACCTCTCTCTGATAGTTCTTAGGATGTATATGGCATTAACAGTCCCTTTCTCTTCCACAAATCCACACTGTTCTTCTGCTATTTCTCTTTTGATTCTATTCCTTGTCCTCATCATGATTATTCTTAACAGGATTTTTGTTACATGACTCATCAAACTGATTGTGCGACGGAGTTCGCATTGTATAGCCCCTGTTTTCTTTGGAAGTGCAATGAAAATTGATTTTGACATATCTTTGGGGATTTTTTCCAGAGTCATAAATTTCATTTAAGAGGACTGCTATTTTTTCAATACCAAATTCCTCCAGGGCTTCAATCATCTATGTAGTAATATTGTCTGGTTCTGGGGCTTTTCCTGGTGTCATCTTTTTCAGTGCTGCTCTAACTTGATCTTTCATTATGGGTGGTCTTTCAACGTTCTTTCTTATAATGTGTTCTTCGTTTCTGTCATCTTCAAAAATGTCTTTAATGTACTCTCCCCATCTGTCTAATATTTTGTCTTTTTCCATGATAAGTGTACCATATTTAGATTTTAAGCAACCAGTTGATGTGCATGTATTTTTCCTGTGGACAATTTCTTCAGTTCGTCTGTACATACCCTGAGGATCCGTTTTAAGTCGGTCTTCTATTTCTTTGCATTTTGTTTTTAGTCAAGCTTCCTTAGCTTCATTGCACCTATTCCTGATTTCTTTGTTTATCTTCCTGTATATCTCCTCGTTTCTCTTTGCTTTCCTCCGTTCCTCCATCAAGCCTAAAATTTCTATTGTCATCCAGTTCTTTTCTGATTTTCTGTCTACTTCAGGGATTTCTTCACAAGCTTCATTTATAGAACTTCTCAACTTTGTCCATTGTTCCTCACTGTCACCAACGTCTTCCAGAGCACTGAATTTGTTTTGAACATGTACATTACATTTTTGACGTATCACTTCATCTGTCTTTAATAGTCCAAGATCTAGTTTGATGTTGCTTTTGGTCTGTTTCCTTTTCCGTAATTTCAACCTAAATCTTCCCACTACAGGATTGTGGTCACTGTTGCAGTCTGCCCCTGGTAGTGTTTTTGCTGACAGTAAAGAATTTCTAAATCTTTTGTTAATCAGGATGTAGTCAATCTGATTTTTGGTATTATCTCCTGGACTCATCCAAGTCCATTTTCTTCTATTAGGCTGCTCAAACCAGGTGTTTCCTACTATGAACTCATTCATCTGTGCCCAATCTATCGAATTTTTCAACTTTGTCCATTGTTCCTCACTGTCACCAACGTTTTCCGGAGCACACACACATACACATACACCCCCCATCCACCCACACATAAAAGAAATCTACTAAAAACACAAAACCAGCCAACCAACCAACCAACCCGTAACCCACACGAAACATCAGGGTTTACACGTCACCTCAAGATATTTCCAGGAAACCCGAAGGCAGCGATGACATTCAGGCAGTACTTGTTGATGTAGTAAGCGGCCCAAAATTGGGGGAATTGCTCCAGAGGTCCAAACTTGCCCCCCGTCCCCTGCGTCACCACCGTGCTCAGTGACGTATTGTCTGACGTCATGTTGTCCATGGCTGACGCGTCAGAGGCGTTGTTGCTGTCCATGGTGAGGATGTTGGGGACCTGAGGAGCTAGCGTGGATCCTGAGAGACCGTAGGTCGCCATCTTGACAATCTAAAAACCAGAAAGGAATAAAAACATCGATAACAACGATAGCTATATAATGATAATGATGATAACAACAACATTAAGAATGATAATGATGATAACATCATTAACAATACAATGATAATCATCATGATTACCATTATCAAACTACTACTAGTACACTACTACCACTAGCAATGGTGATAATGATGATGATGATGATAATGATAATGCCGATGATGATGACAATACTGTTGTTGCTACTGATGATGACAATACTACTACTACTACTACTACTACTACTACTACTACTACTACTACAATCACTAATGATGATGATGATGATGATGATGATAGGAAGAAGAAGAAGAAAGGAAGTAAAATCACTAATGATGATGATGATGATGATGATGATAGGAAGAAGAAGAAGAAAGGAAGTAAAGAAGAAGAAAAAAAGAAGAAAGAAGGAGAAGAAAAAGAAGAAGGAGAAGAAGAAGGAGGAGGAGGAGGAGGAGAAGGAGGAGGAGGAAGAAGAAGAAGAAGATAGAGATAGAGATAGAGACAGACCTAAAGGAATAGAGAGAGAGAGAGAGGGCAGAGAGAGAGAGAGAGAGAGAGAGAGAGAGAGAGAGAGAGAGAAAGAGAGCGAGAAAGAAAGACGGAGAGTGAACACTAGAAATAGAACCTGTGTATGTATGTGCTTATGTGTGTGTGTGTATGTGTGTGTGTGTGTGTGCGCACGCGCATGCATGTGCGTCTTTAGTGTGTGTGTGTGTTTACGCGCGCGCGCGTGTGTGTGTGTACGCGTGTGTGCTACGCGTGTGTGCGTGTGTTATGAATGAGATCGTTTTATCATTTTGACGTATCACCACAAAATGCATCTCGTCGTCTGTGAGTTACAAAATAATGAAGGCCGTTTATCACTTTGACAAATTGTCAGAGAATGAAGTTTGTTGTCTTTCACTTTCTCCACAGACTCGACACCTTTCCTGATATTGTGACAGAGGCATGATGGCCAGTCATTAGGTTCTGGCAACTTCCTTGTTGAAGTCTCTTTGAGTCCTCTCTCTCTCTTTCGCTCTCTCTCTCTCCTCTTTCTCTCTCGTCCTCTCTCTCTCTCTCTTTCGCGTTCTCTTTCTCTCGTCTCTCTCTATCTCTTTCGCTCTCTCTCTCTCTCTCGCTGTCTTTCGCGCTCTCTCTCTGTGTCTCTGTCTGTCAATCTCTGTCTGTTTGTCTCTCCTCTCCCTCACTCTCTCTCTCTCTCTGTCTCTCTTTTCTCCCCTACTCTCTCTCCTATCATTTTCTCTCTCAATATGTCTCTCCCTGATTCCCTCTCTCCTCTCTCTGTCTCTCATTCTCTGTCCTCCCTCTCTCTCCCCCTCATTTACCCTCTCTGTCTCTCTGTTTATCTGTCTGTCTCCTCTCGTTGTCTCTATCTTTCATTCTCTCTCTTCTTTCTCTTGCTCTCTCCCTGTCTCATTCTCTCTCTCTATCTCTCTTTCTCTCTCTCTCCTCATTCTCTCTCTCTTTCTCTTCTCCCTCATTCTTCTCTCTCTCTACTCTCTCTCTCTCATTCTCTCTCTTTCTCTTCTCTCCTCATTCTTTCTCTCTCTCATTCTCTCTCTTTCTCTTCTCCCTCATTCTTTCTCTCTCTCTACTCTCTCTTTCTCATTCTCTCTCCCTCTCTCCCCTCTCTTCACCCTCTCTCTCTGTCTCTGTCTTTCTGTCTTCTCACTCTTCTCTTATCTCTCATTCTCTACTCTTTCCTCTCCTCCTCCTTCATTCCCTCTCTCTCTTCTTCCTTCTCATCTCTCATCTTTCTCTCTCTCTCTCTCCCCCCATCTCATTCACCCTCTCTCTGTCTCTGTCTTTCAGTCTGTCTGTCTGTCTGTCTCTCCTCTCGTTCTCTCTCTCTCTTTCTTCTCTCTCTCTCTCCCTGTCTCATTCTCTCTTTCTCCTCTCTCTCTCTCTCTTCCCTCGTTCTCTCTCTCCTTTCTCTCTCCCCTCTCATTCACCCTCTCTGTCTCTTCTCTGGTTCTTTCTCTCTCTGTTTCTTTCGCTCTCTCTTCTGTCTCTTTCCCTCCCTCTCTTTCGCCCTCTTTTCTCTCTCTTTTTCTCTCTCTCTCTGTGTCTCTCCCATCTCCCCCTCTCTCTAATTCCAGTGAAGTGTCAGAGAGAGATTATTTCATATCGACCAAAAAAAAAAAAAAAAAAGGGTTGTGTATGAAATCACTTTGAAAGACCACATCATTTGGAACAATACATCACCAAAAGATTTGCTATTCTTATTCATATTGATTAAAGCCCAGCCGACTGCACAGAGCCATATCAGGGTTATAACCGTTTCAAAGCGCACACATCTGGTTGAAAAGAAAAGCTGGACTAGAAAATTAAGTACACCTTTATTTTCTTCTATTGTTGTTTAAAGCCCAGCCGACTGCGCAGAGCCATATCAGGGCTACAACCGCTTCAAAACATACAAAACTTCAACAGGAAAAAAAAAAAGAAAAGAAAATTTAGTACACATATCAATGCATTCGCGCACATAATCTAAGGACATGCCCCCGGCGTAGGACCATTCCGTCCGATTTATCGCACAGGGCAGATTTAAAAAACACACCTGAATACAAATATAAGCATACATAAGCACACCAAAACATATATAAAAACAGGCATAAAATTACCTAAAATTGCTTTCGCATATCTCACCTCTTTAGAGCAAAAAATGCACTTAATACATGTACCCAATTATCAATCCAAAGAAAAAGTACGTAAGACTTTATCGAAAAAATACAGGTGAATGGACCATTAAGGCAGAAAATAAGTAGAAATGACAGAAAGCAAGGCAACAAGGCAGAAACAAAGAGAGTGACAGAAAAGAGGAAATTTCTAGGACAGAATTTCCAGAAGATGGGGATACTATTTATACTGAAAGAGCCCCCGGCAACCCAACGGGGGGTGGGTGGTGGGTGGGGGGTACACCTATCAATGTACACGCGCACATACTCTAAGAATATGTCCCTGGTGTTGATCATTCCGTCCAATTTATCAACATAACTAAAAACACTAAAGCATACATAAAAACCGACCTGTTACCTAAAATGGCTTCTGCACATTTCCCTAGAGCCAAGCATGAAGTCGATACATGTAGCCAACAAGAACAATCCAACAACAGCGTCAGCTACAGTGAGAAGAGGAGCATCATCAGGGCGCTTTCCATGCCGAGACGACACAGGGATGACTACCACCTGTTGTCTAGAGAGCAGCAAGTTGTCCTGGTGAGGCTGCGCACTGGTCGCAATAGGCTGAACAGCCACATG
>JAPXFY010000030.1:4988662-4991162 GCA_030674185.1 Monoplex corrugatus
AAAAGAAGAAGAAGAAAAGAGAAGAAAAAAGAAGAAGAGATGGAGGGAGAGAAAGAGAGAAAGAGAGAGAGAGAGAAAGAGGAAACAGAGAGAGAGGGAGAAAGAGAAAGAGAGAAAGAGAGGGAGAGAGAGAAGGAGAGAGAGAGAGAGGAGAGAGAGAGGAAGTGTGTGTGTGTGTGTGTGTGTGTGTGGAGAGAGAGAGAGGAGAGAGAGAGAGAGAGAGAGAGAGAGAGAAAATGCACAAAAACCCAGCTCATCACGCGATCTCTCCCCCCCCCCCACCACACACACACGCACTCTCTCTGTCTCTCTTTCTGTCTGTCTGTCTGTCTGTCTCTATCTCTCTCTCTTAGTCTCAGATAGACACACACGTGCGAGCGAGCGATCGTGCGCTCGCGCGCGCGTGCACACACACACACACATACACATACACACACACACACACACACACACACACACACACACACACACACAACACACACACACACATACACACACACATCACACACACACACACACACGCACACACACATCGACATCAAACCTACATCCCACATGGGAATTGCAATTGACCAGTTCAAACTATCCCTGTCAAATTTTATTGGGGGAGAAAATCGAAACAGGCACCGCTCCCTGATGATGGGTCTTCTGAATCTTCAGAGACAGAAGAGTGAACAAAGAATCTCGGGTTACCTCCCCTCCTCTCCACGCCTCCAGTCCCCCCCCCCCCCCCCCCTACTGGACAAGGGACAGCTGGTGAGTGTGCTTTTCAATTTAGCAACAATTTCGGGGGGAAAAAAAGAACACATGCAATGGTTTTCCTTTGTTGCAGCTGATGTTGATGCTTTTGCTGTTGTTTCTCTTCTGTCTGTCTGTCTGTCTGTCTGCCTGTCTGCCTGCCTGTCTGTCTGTCTGCCTGACTGTCTGTCTGCCTGTCTGTCAGCCTGTCTGTCTGTCTGTCCTGTCTGTCTGTCTGCCTGTCTGTCTCTCTGCGTCTCTGTCTGTCTGTCTGTCTGTCTGTCTATCTGTCTCCCTCTCTCACTCTTTCTCTCTCTGTCTATCTGTCTCCCCCCCCCTCTCTCTCTCTCACTCTCAGTCTCTCTCTGTGTCTGTCTGTCTGTCTGTCTCTCTCCCTCTCTTTCCATCTCTCTTAAACTCTCACCCTCTCTCTCTCTTTTCTCTCTCTCTCTCTCTCTCTCGTTTTAAATAAACGAAAGAAAAAAGAAGGGGGGAGGGGGTATTTCTTGGCGACCGGAGAGAAGCGAGTGTGGCGTGTGTGCGTGCGTGCGTGCGTGTGTGTGCGTGCGTGTGTGTGTGTGCACGTGTGTGTGTGTGCGTGCGTGTGTGTGTGTATGTGTGCGTGTGTGTGCATGCGTGCGTGTGCGTGCGTGTGTGTATGTGTGCGTGAGTGTGTGTGTATGTGTGCGTGTGTGCATGTGCGTGCGCGTGTGTTTGTGGACTTGTGTGTGTATGTGTGCGTGTGTGCATGTGTGCGTATATGTATGTGTGTTTGGGTGTGTGCATGTTTGTAAGAACGTGTGTGTATGTGTGCATGCGTGTGCTTGTATGTATGTGTGCGTGTGTATGTGTATGTGTGTGCGTATGTGTGTGTGTGTGTGTGTGTCTGTGCGTGTATGTATGTGTGTGTGTGTGTATGTGTGTGTGCATTTGCATGCTGCACACGCCCACACGCGCGCGCGTGTGTGTTTGGGTGCGTGTGCGTACGTGTGTGTATGTGTTTGCCCATGTGTGTGTAATGCTCGTATGTGTACAGGGGGGGGGGGGGGGGTGGGGTCAAAAAGTAGGTATACAAACAAACGAATATTGCATATACATGTAATAACAATCACAGCCTTAATCCCTCAGATACTCAAACTACTTGCCGTCGGTATTCACACACTCCTCTAATCGAGAGCGGACACTCATGCACACTCTAGCACAAAGATCTTTATCAGCATCAATTTCTTGACAACGAGATGAACTGAATCATGTCATTAACAGTGCGCGGCTTGCGTGCGAAAACCCTTTCCTTTACATATCCCCCCCCCCCCCCCCAAAAAAAAAGAAGTCAATCTGTCTTCCAGTATTGTTTTAAAATCCATTTGCGCTCCTCGTCTGTCAAATTACCAGCCATGGTTAAATTAAATTGCCGCTTAGATTTAAATTAAATTGCCGCTTTACCTGCAAAAAATAAACAAAAATCTTGAAAGTTAGGATAAAAGTACATGCATATTATTAGTTACGATAAAATATAATTAATGACACTGAAAATATGGAAAATAAGGCCAACTAACTTAATGTGCTCTTAACTGTAATGAATTAAGCATTATAATAATGATGTGATACTTACTGTATACCTACTTTTGCACCCCCCCCCCCCCCTGTATATATGTGTCTGAAAATGGTTTGACTGTTTTGTCTTTACACTTGTTCATTCTTTCTTCAAACGTTTCTTTTCCTGGTTATTACACGTTTATGTATGTGTGTGTGTATGTGTGTG
>JAPXFY010000030.1:5003662-5006162 GCA_030674185.1 Monoplex corrugatus
GTCGAACAGTACTAGGAGCTGAAAAGGTGACTGAGGGTCTATCTGGGGTGTTTTGACTTTTTCTCAAAATTGATTTCTGTTGACTATAATCTATCCCCCACATACATTTTTTTCTTGAAAAAATAGTATTAATCAATTTAAAATGGTATTTTAATGCACTGATCGCATCAGAAAGAACGCAATTTCCTACCCAAAGTACCTATTTTTGTCTCTTATTATGGGGTGTTATGACTTTTTCTCAAAATTTATTTCTGTAGTCTATAATCTATCTCTCAGAATTTTTTTTCTTGAAAAAATATTATTAATCAATTTAAAATGGTATTTTAATGCACTGATTACAGCAGAAAGAACACAATTTACTCCCCAAAGTACCTATTTTTGTCTCTTATTTTGAACCGTAACATGCACAGAACCCGCCACATGTGATAACTGACTGAAAGCTCTTTGGTGCACCTTTCAGATAATGACAGCTAAAATTAGAAACAAACTGGGCCAAAGCCACCAAATAAAGAAATTTAAGGAAAGTGTATAGGACAGCACACAAAAACTTTAGAGGCCGTTTTCTCAAAATGGACGTCATACAACTTAATGATTTTAAACATACATAACTTATAAATTTTTTTTAGTACAAGCTTTATTCAAGTACCAAAATAATCAGCAGAATGTACACTTTCCAGTGATATGTATATCTCGAAATGCCCAAAATGTTAGTTAAGACTGATTTCGTGCTGGCAGGTCACAAATATGAACCAGAAAAACCACAAGAATAGAATCAGAACGCGTATTTGATATAACTAAACAAAAGATGTGCGCAGTTTTCGGCCAGTTGGCCTTTGTCAAGCGTATAAAAAAAAAGATGCACAATACTGAAGGTGTCAGGCGAGCTGACCACATTCCGCTATTTTGTTAGTGACGTTTTTTTCCCCTTTTTTTTCCTTTTTTTTTTAGTTGTTGATGTTTTGTATGTATTTCCCTCCTCTCTCATAGTTGTGTGTAGGGTAGATGCAGAGTATAAAGGTAGGCTTGGGCGCTCCTTTTTTGAGGAGTGTTCTGAGCTTACGGTTTTTGTATTTTGTATCTGCTTCTATGCTAGCTGAATGTGTAGCGCAAACTGTCTTAGATTTAAAAAGTTAGATTTGAGTAGTTCTATACAACATGGGAGATAATTCTCAAGAGTTATGTCCTTTGATTATATTATAAAAATTCTCCGTGCTTCCCCCTTGTTTCTTTGGTATTACCTTTATGCCTTGGAAGCAACCCTGTATATGTTCTGTCTTGTCTATATGTGTGTTTGGTCAGTTCAAGAATAAAAGACTTTGTCAATCTTGAACATAAGACCAATATATTGTATGTATTTCTCTCCTCTCTCATAGTTGTGTGTAAGGTAGTTGCAGAGTATAAAGGTAGGCTTGGGCGCTCCTTTTTTGAGGAGTGTTCCGAGCTTACGATTTTTGTACTTTGTATCTGCTTCTATGCTAGCTGAATGGGTAGCGCAAACCGTGTTAGATTTGAGAAGTTGTATAGAACATGGGAGATAATTTTCAAGAGTTATGTCCCTTGATTATATTATATAGAAATTCTCCCTGCTTCCCCCTTGTTTCTTTGGTATTACCTATAAAAATTATGCCTTGGAAGCAACCCTGTATATGTTCTGTCTTGTCTATGTGTGTGTGTTTGGTCAGTTCAAGAATAAAAGACTATGTCAGTCTTGAACATAAGACCAATATATTGTATGCATTTCTCTCCTCTCTCATAGTTGTGTGTAGGGCAGTTGCAGAGTATAAAGGTAGGCTTGGGCGCTCCTTTTTTGAGGAGTGTTCTGAGCTTACTGTTTTTATACTTTGTATCTGCTTCTATGCTAGCTGAATGGGTAGCGCAAACTGTGTTAGATTTCAAAAGTTCTATACAACATGGGAGATAATTCTCAAGAGTTATGTCCTTTGATTAGAGGACAGTATGTTGTGATTTTGCTCTCTCTCTCTCTCTCTGTCTCTGTGCGCGTGTGTTGGTTTGGCAATGGCTTTTTTGTCCTTAAAGTTAATCCTTTGATTCGCGATCCCTGTCCACCAGTATCCTTCATTGTCAACCATACTAGAAAAGCAAAAACTTAACCCTATGACTCCCTCACCTTATCCACCAGCTTCCTGCAGATAGGAATGAAATAAGTCAATGAAGAAATAAATCAACGAAGAAATAAATTAATGAAGACAGGAATCAATGAAGAAATAAACCAATGAAAAAATAAATGAAGAAATAAATCAATAAAGAAATAAATCAACGAAGAAAAAAAAAAAGGAGAAATAAATCAACGAAGAAAGAAATCAATGAAGACATAAATCAGTGAAAAAATAAACCAGCCAAGAAATAAATCAGTGAAAAAATCAATTAACGAAGAAACGAACCAATGAAGAAAGAAATCAGTAAAGACTTGCATCAGTGAAGAAAGGAATCAATAAAGAAATAAACTAGTGAAGAAATGAATCAGTGGAGGAATAAACCA
>JAPXFY010000030.1:5053662-5061162 GCA_030674185.1 Monoplex corrugatus
ACACACACACACACACTCTCTCTCTCTCTCTCTCACATACACACACACCCTTCCATGTAACAGGAAATAACCCATCTCTAATTTTCCCATAGGGCGACCAAAAAAAAAAAAAAGAAAAGAAATGCACCAGGAAAGCCTCTAAAACATGAATGGATTTTCAGCAACTTATGATCACAGAGCGAGCTGAGACGATGACAGCAAGAGCGTGAGTGGGTGGAAGAACGGATGGTGTGTGTGTGTGTGTGTGTGTGTGTGTGTGTGGTGTGTGTGTGGTGTGTGTGGGTGGGTGGGGGCGTACTGATAGTTTTCAAGTTTAAGTCAGTTCTACCCAGTACCCCTTTACTTTATCAATCCATATTTCAACATCAATATATATATATGTGTGTGTGTGTATGTGTATGTACGTGTATATATATATATATATATATATATATATATATATATATATATATATATATATATATATATCTATCTATATATATATATATCTATATATATATATATCTATATATCTATATGGATGTATATGTAGATGTGTGTATACGTGTGTATATGTATGTTTGTATACATGTGTGTGTATATGTATGTGTGTGTATGTATATATATATGTACATATTGCAATGAATGCTTGTTCTTTCTACATTTTGTTAGATCTGTTGATTATGCATTGTGTACATTTCAAGATGTTTGTAAGAACTATATATTTGAAAATAAATAAAAACAAGTTTGAAAAAAATATTTGGACATCAACACGTCACGTGTGTACAATAGACTTGTGACACATGTTCATAACAATAATGATTACAACAACAACAACAACAATGATAACAATAATAATGATGATGATGACGATACTACTAATACTACTTATGATAATGATAATAATGATAATAATGATAATATAACAAACACTAACAACGATAATAACAATAACAATGATAACAACAACAAGAAGAATGGTAGTAATAATAATAATGATAATGATAACGATGATGATGATAATAACAATGATAATAATAATGATAAAACAATACTAATACCAATAATACTAATTATAAAATAACATTACTACCAGTAATAATAGTAATAACAATAATACTAATGATAATGATACTACTACTAGTAAAATGATAATAATAATATAATGATAATAATAATAATAGCAATAATAATAATAATAATAATGATAATAATACTTGAAAACAGCATTCGATAAGATGAAAAGCAGTCTAGCCAACAAATGCCTACCAATTAACATCAGGAAGAGAGTTCTTGAATGTTATATAGAACCGATAATGTTACTCGGTTGTGAGGCGTGGACAGTCAACAAGCAAAGCCAAAACAAGATTGAGGCAGCCGAGATGTCGTTTCTAAGAAGAATGTTGAGAGTTCTTTGGACAGCAAAGAAAACAAACGAGACAGTCTTGATGGGGGCAGACACAAGATCATTCATAAGGAAGATTAGGAAAATACGGGCAACAGTGTATATAGGCCATTTTATGAGGAAAGGGGAATTAGAGCACCTGTTCACGACTGGAAAGCTGGAAGGAAAGACAACACCAGGTAGACACAGGGAGAAAATATTGGACGGACTTGCAGGGTGGCTGAGGACAGAGAGGGTGGAAGATGTGCTTGAGGCGACAGGGATAGATGTACATGGAGGGCCATAGTCGCCAACACCATGTGGCAGGGCACATGATGATGATGATGATGATAATGATGATGATGATGAGAATTGAAAAATGACAAAAGTATGTGACTGTTGAACAGACATAACAGGGAAAGCACGTTCCAGTTGTATGGACCAGAACAACAACAACAACAAAATTAAAAAAAGTGGCAAACTGATTGTGGAACATCTGTAGTTTCCAAAAGACCCGCTGAAAGGAGAAGCGTCATAAGGTAGGAGAGGCGTCATAAGGTAGGAGAAATGTCATAATGTAGGAGAAGTGTCATAAGGTAGGAGAAGTGTCATAAGATAGGAGAGGCGTCATAAGATGGGAGAAGTGTCATAAGATAGGAGAAATGTCAAAAGATCGGAGAAGTGTCATAAGGTAGGAGAAGTGTCATAAGATAGGAGAGGCGTCATAAGATAGGAGAAATGTCGTAAGGTAGGAGAAGTGTCATAAGATAGGAGAAGTGTCATAAGATAAGAGAAGTGTCATAAGAAGGGAGAAGTGTCATAAGGTAGGAGAAGTGTCATTATAAGATGGGAAAAGTGTCATAAGATAGGAGAAGTGTCATAAGATAGGAGAAGTGTCATAAGATAGGAGAAGTGTAATAAGATAAGAGAAGTGTCATAAGATAGGAGAAGTGTCATGAGAAGGGAGAAGTGTCATAAGATAGGAGAAGTGTCATAAGGTAGGATAAGTGTCATAAGATAGGAGAAGTGTCATAAGATAGGAGAAGTGTCATAAGATAGGAGAAGTGTCATAAGGTAGGAAGAGTGTCATAAAGTAGGAGAAATGTCATAAAGTAGGAGAAGTGTCATAAGGTAGGAGAAGTGTCATAAAGTAGGATAAGTGTCATAGGGTAGGAGAAGTGTCATAAAGTAGAAGTGTCATAAAGTAGGATAAGTGTCATAGGGTAGGAGAAGTGTCATAAAGTAGGATAAGTGTCATAGGGTAGGAGAAATGTCATAAAGTAGGATAAGTGTCATAAGGTAGGAGAAGTGTCATAAGGTAGGAGAAGTATCATAAGATAGGAGAAGTGTCATAAGATAGGAGAAGTGTCATAAAGTAGGATAAGTGTCATAGGGTAGGAGAAGTGTCATAAGATAGGAGAAGTGTCATAAGGTAGGAGAAGTGTCACAAGGTAGGAGAAGTGTCATAAGATAGGAGAAGTGTCATAAGATAGGAGAAGTGTCATTAGGTAGGAGAAGTGTCATAAGATAGGAGAAGTGTCATAAGGTAGGAGAAGTGTCATAAGATAGGAGAAGTGTCATGAGATAGGAGAAGTATCATAAGATAGGAGAAGTGTCATAAGACAGGAGAAGTGTCATAAGGTAGGAGAAGTGTCATAAGATAGGAGAAGTGTCATAAGATAGGAGAAGTGTCATAAGATAGGAGAAGTGTCATAAGGTAGAAAGAGTGTCATAAGATAGGAGAAGTGTCATAAGATAGGAGAAGTATCATAAGATAGGAGAATTGTCTTAAGATAGCAGAAGTGTCATAAGATAGAAGTGGCATAAGATAGGAGAAGTGTCATAAGATAGGAGAAGTGTCATAAGATAGGAGAAGTGTCATAAGGTAGGAGAAGTGTCATAAGATGGGAGAAGTGTCATAAGATAGAAGTGTCATAAGATAGGAGAAGTGTCATAGGTAGAAGTGTCATAAGATAGGAGAAGTGTCATAAGATAGGAGAAGTGTCATAAGATAGGAGAAGTGTCATAAGAAGGGAGAAGTGTCATAAGATAGGAGAAATGTCATAAGATAGGAGAAGTGTCATAGGATAGGAGAAGTGTCATAGGATAGGAGAAGTATCATAAGATGGGAGAGAAAGTTAGCCTCCTCCCTCCCTCATTTGACAAGAGCGCAAGAAGACCTCTCTCTCGCTTCAAATTCATATTAACATTCACATTTTTTTTAACCAAGACTTCAGAAAGGTAAGAAGGCTAATTGGTCTTCAAGGGGTGGCTGGGACCTGGGAAATCAACCTATCTCTCTAACGTTTTATACCAAGGCAGCCGGGCAACGCCCTGCTCTTCACAATTTTCAACTGCCGTGGGATCTTTAGCGCTATCATCATCATCAAGTGCCTTGCCACATGGCGTCGGCGATCATGACCCTCCATATGCATCTGTCCTTGTTGCCGCAAGCACGTCTTCTCGATATTTAGCGTGCGCATCCAAAAGGCACAACGGTCCGACTCGTTTTTCGTCCCCTTCCGAAGGACTAGACATTCAGTTCGATTTTCTGGTCAAACTGAGGAGAAAAGACGAGGCCTGTACAGGAAGCGAACCCTGGAACCTCGGAGTTTAGTTATTGGCAGGCGAACGTCTGAACCATTCTGCCACTCTTCTCCCTAGCGAACGGAAGAAACTCGTAACAGAAATTTGGCCGCAACACTGAAAACAGCTGAATGACTTGAGCAGCATTATTTATCTCTGCACGCTCTATTTGCTCCTAGCATTGCCGAGGTGATCGTATCACAGAATGGGACAGAGCTTGTTGCCTGTCTTCCCGGTCAGTGTCTTTGGGTGAGGGTGGTGGTGGTGGTGGTGGTGGTGCTGAAAGGATGGAGGAGGGAGGTAGGGAGGGGGAGAGAGGGGGTAGAGATTTCAGGGTTCAGCGAGTGATGCTCGTAGCACTGGAAGTAGAGCGCGAAATATGGGAACCCTTTACTCTGTGATCATATCGTCTGCATGTTTCTGAATTGGGATTTGCCCAGTTCCATATCTCCCCCTCCCCCATCTGTGCGCCGCGCGCGTCGTGTGTGAGTGATGTGAGTGTGTGTGTGTGTGTGTGTGTGTGTGTGTGGTGTGTGTGTGGTGTGTGTGTGTGTTGTGTGTGTAGTTCCATCCCTCCCACTCCTACATCTCTCTCTCTCTCTCTCTCTCTCTCGCTCACTCTCTCTCTCCCTCCCTCCCCTCGTAGTACATGGTATGTATATGTTTCTCATTTTTCTTCCTCTCTCTCTCTCTCTTTCTTTATCTCTGTCTGTCTTTTTTCCTCTTTGCGTTTTCTCTCCTTATTTCCCCATCTCTGCGTTGATCTGGAAAAAGTGTGTAATAGGTTGGAAAATATGTGAACATTTTTGTGATCGTTTTGTAAGTTTGTGAACCTCTGACTGTCTGTCTGTCTCTGTCTCTGTCTCTGTCTCTGTCTCTCTCTCTCTCTCTCCCTCTGTGTGTGTGTGTGTGTGTGTGTCTAGTTCCATCCTTCCCCCCTCTCTCTCTCTCTCTCACTCTCACTCTTCTCTCCCTCTCTGTCTCTAGTTCCATCCCTCCCCCTCCTCCATCTCCTCTCTCTCTCTGTCTCTCTGTGTGTGTTGTTGTGTGTGTGTGTGTGTGTGTGTGTGTAGTTCCATCCATCCCCCTCCTCCATCTGTGTGTGTGATGTGTGTGTGTGGTGTGTGTGTTGTGTGTGTGTGTAGTTCCATTCCTCCCCTCCTACATTTCTCTCTCTCTCTTTCTCTCTGTCTGTCTTTCTGTCTGTCTCCTCTCCTCCCTCTCTCTCTCTCATTTGAACGCGTGATAACAGACTCAAGCAGTAACGATATTATACCTAGCAAGCAAACAAACAAGAGAGAGAGAGAGAGGGGCTGGTGGTGGAGGAGAAGAGTGGCAAAATTGTTCAAACGTTCGCCTACCAATGATTTAACTTGAGGTTCCAGGGTTTATTTCCCGTTGAGGCCTCGTCATTTCTCCTGAAAGTTCGACCAGAAAATCCCATCGAACTTCTAGTCCTACTATAGAGGACGAAAAACGAGTCAGGCTCGTGTTCCTCCTGTCCTGCGCACGTTAAACATCCCACGGCAGTTGAACATCATGAAGAACTGGGCAATCGCCCGGCTGCTCTGGTATAGAACATTGCAGAGATAAGGTTGATTTGTCAGTTCCCTCCCTAGAAGGCCAGATAGCCTTTTTGCCTTTCTGAAGCCTTGGTCCAAAAAAAAAAAAAAAAAAAAAAAAAAGATTGCGTTTCATTGCGGCGACCCGCTCCCAACGGGGACAGCAGGCCGAGTTTCACATGGAAATTCCAAAAAATAAATAAATAGATAAACAAATAATAATAATAATAATAATGATAATAATAATAATATGAATATGAATATGAATATGAATATGAAAATATGAACATGAAATACAGGTGCAGAAAAACGCAAGTTTGATCAAAGACGACGACCTACAGAATTGTGCAGTAAATGCACGGCAGTTTGCAAAGATACACACTCTAATCAGCATCCTGCTGGTTCTCAATTCATAAATGAGGTAGCACTGGGAGTATCGGCTTTTGAACAGCCCATCAGTTTAGACACAAGAAACACGGAGAGCTGGTATTTACGTTTGTCCCTCATGATGCAATGCATGCAAGCTAAAGAAAATGAGATACATCATGTTCTGAGCTTGTCAGCTTTTGATCATACTCTCTCAAGGTTTATTTCGAAAAAAAAAAAGAGAAGAAGATGTATTATTATTTTTGTCCAATCTAATTTGTCCCTCGTGATGCAATGCACGCAAACTAAAGATAACGAGGTACATTATGTTTTGTGCTCGTCAGCTTTTGATGATACTCTCTCAAGTTTATTTCGAAAAAAAAAGGTATTATTATTTTTGCTCAATTTAATTTGTCCCTTATGATGCAATGCATGCAAGTTAAACAAAACGATGTACATTATGTCCTTTGCTTGTCAACTTTTGATGAAACTCTCTCAAGGTTTATTTCTCCAAAAAGATGTATGTATTATTATTCTTGTCCAATTTAATTTGTCCCCTATGATGCAATGCATGCAAGCTAAAGAGAGCAAGGTAGATTAATTCCTGTGATGTCCAGGTTTTGATAATACGTGGCCAAGGTTTATTTCGCAAGAAAGATGTCTTATTATTGTCTAAGTATGTTAAAAGTGTGTTTATTACCGAGTTCAATTAGTTTTTTTTGTTTTTGTTTTTTCGTCCCATTTTCTGCGCCATCTTAATGGTCACAGAAACCGGCACACTTTGTTTTTACAATACGATGATGATGATGTCGATGAAGATGATAATCATGATGCTACGGAGTTCCATCAAGGACTGATACTGCGTGACAGGGCTGTACTCTACACTTACTATCATAATATATCCTGGCGTCAACCAGGCCCCAGAGATACAGACACCTGCAGTGTTGGTCAGAAGATACGTGAAGTGGATCAGACTCGACTTGTGTGTTCCCAGTCTTCCCAACGAGCCCATATCACACACGCCCAACTCTGGGTAGGAGCCGGTTAGAGCCGAAAAATCCCACACGTACACTGATTTTTGAAGGGATGGTAGGGAATTCGAACCCACAACCTTCCAGTCAGTCGTCCGTTGCGTTAACCACTACACCACGGCGACTGGTGTGAGTTGAACTAGTTTTAATCAGGCTGAGAATTTCAGATTGTTCTTGCTTCAAGAGTTTTGGAATATACGGAAAATTGGCCTTGTCCTGTGTATGAATTACTTTGATGTTTTGCCGTTGATTTTATTTATGATGTATTTTGGTTACGTTCCTCTAAGTTGTTATGGAGGCACACTTTCTATATAGGTTCATGGACAGTTCAAAAAAAAAAAAAAAAGAAAAGAAAGAAAAGAAAAAGTTTAGAGCCTAACGTTTGATTTCTCTCTGTCTCTGTCTGTCTCTGTGTGTGTGTCTCTCTTTTCATCTCTCTCTGTCTCTCTCTCTCTCACACTCTCTCCCCCTCTCCCTCCTCTGTCTGTCTGTCTCTCTCTCTCTCCTCTTTCTTTCTCTCTTAGTCTCTCAGTCTCTCAGTCTCTCTCTCTCTTTCTCTCTCTCTCCTCTTTCTTTCTCTCTTAGTCTCTCA
>JAPXFY010000030.1:5063662-5068662 GCA_030674185.1 Monoplex corrugatus
TGGTCTTTGTTGTTGTTGTTGCAGTAGTGGTTGTTCTCATTGTTGTTAAGGAAGTGTTAGTGGTTGGTGGTGGTGGTTGGTGGTGGTTGGTTGTTGTGCTGTTGTTGTTGTTTCTGCTGCCTCATCTTCTGCGCCACACCTGTGTCACTACCCCCCCCCCCCACCACACAACTGTTTATTTAGTCTCCCCACAAACCTCCAAACCCACCGACACTGAGGTCACCATGAAAACAAGGACATGAGGGCCACAGAATATGATACAGTTTTTCTTTTTACACTGCTATGATGAAGAAAATATTGTACGGACTTTGCTGGGTGGCTGAGGACAGAGAGGGTGGAAGATGTGCTTGCGGTAACAAGGGATAGATACGTATGGAGGACCACGATCGCCAACGCCATGCGGCAGGGCACATGATGATGATGATGATGATGATGATGATGATGATGATGATGATGTGATGATGATGATGATGATGATGATGATGAGATGGTGATGATGATGATGGTGATGATGATGTGTTGATGATGATGATGATGATAATGATTTGGTGATGATGATGATGGTGATGATGATGGTGATGATGGTGATGGTGATGATGATGATGATGATGATGATGATGATGATGGTGATGGTGCTGATGATGGTTATGAGTGATGATGATGATGGTGATGGTGATGATGATGGTGATGATGGTGATGGTGATGATGATGATGATGATGATGTGATGATGATGATGATGGTGATGTGATGATGGTATGATGATGATGATGATGGTTATGATGATGGTTATGATGATGATGATGATGGTGATGATGATGATAATGTGATGATGGTGATGATAATGATGATGATGATGATGAAATGGGGACGACGGTGATGATACTCTGTGAACTTCCATTTTCGGAGAGCGACGGGGCTAGCTGTGCTCTACGCTTCCTTTCATAATATAGCCTGGCATCAACAACCAGGCCCGAGAGACACAGACACCTGCGGTGTTGGCCAGGAGATTTCAGCCCGCGATATTAAAACTGGTCTGTTCGCTGCCCGTCTTAATGTTTATCATTCTGGTGGTGTGTTTCAGTTTGTCAGTGTTTCATGCGTTCATTTCCCCCTTGTCCCCATTTCAAGACCAGCGCATATGGTATGTGCACAGGCTCAGGTTCGTGCCAGGCGATTGCTGGCAGATTTAGGTGGAGCGTGTATGGAACTGTCCGAGTGTGATGACTATACTTCTTGAGAACAAACTCTTATACTAGGGCATCCCGGCGAGAGCCCCGCTCTTCACGATTTTCAACTGCCGTGGGATCTTTAGCATGTGATGGCCAGAAAGGCACATGGGTCCGACTCATTTTCTGTCCCTTTCCCAAGAACTGGGTGTTCAGTACGATTTTCCGGCCAAAATGAGACATAGCGAGGCCACAACGGGGAACAAATTCTATTAAGATGGGCAGGGAACAGGCCACACTTTCTACGTTGCAGCCTGGCCCCGAACTGAATAGATGAGATAAAAATATTCCAACTGCTATCTTATTAGCAAAAAAGAAGAGCGAGAGAGAGAGAGAGAGAGAGAAGAGAGAGAGAGGAAAGAGAGAGAGAGAAAGAGGAGAGAGAGAGAAGAGAGAGAGAGAGAGAGCAAGAGAAGAGAGAGGAGAGAGAGAGAAGGAGAGGGAGAAGAAGAGGGAGAGAGAGGAGGAGGAGAGAGAGAGAAAGAGAGAGAGGGGGATGTGGAAAGAGAGAGAGGGACAGAGGGAAAGAGAGGGAGAGAGCGGAGAGGGAGAGGGAGAGAGAGAGAGAGAGAGAGGGAGAGGCAGAGGGAGGGAGGGAGAGAGACAAAGAGAAAGAGAGAGACAGAAAGGGGGAGAGTGAGAAAGAGAGAGAGAGAGGAGGAAAGAGAGGGAGAGAGAGAGAGAGAGAGGAGAGACAGAGGGAGGGCCCGTGAAAGGGGGAGAGAGGGAGAGAGAGATGGAAAGAGGGAGAGAGACAGACGGAGAGAGTGTGGGAGAGGGGGAGAGAGGGAGACAGAGAGAGAAGGAGATAAAGCGAGAGAGAGAGGAGGGAGAGAAAGGGAGAGAGAGAGAGAGAGAGGGGAGGAGACACCAGCAGAAAGAGACACGAAAATTATGACAACACACTTCATTTTCCAATGGTAAAAGAAATTAGCTAACAGCTAATTTCAGAGAATTGACAATTTGAAAAGAAGTAGGCAGAAAGACACAAAGAACAAAAAAGGAAGAAAGACAGAGGGACGGAAAGACAAAAACTGAGAAAAGAGAGGCAGAAACAACGAAAGAATATAAACATCAATGTAGAAAGAGAGAGAGAGAGAGAGAGAGAGAGAGAGAGAGAGAGAGAGAGAGAGAGAGAGACAGACAGACAGAGAGAAAGAGAGAGACAGAGATAGAGAGAGAGAAAAACAGAGAGAGAGAGAGAAGAGAGAGAGGGAGAGAGAGGGGGAAGAGAGAGAGGGAGAGAGAGGGGGAAGAGAAAGAAAGAGAGAGAGAGAGGAGAGAGAGAGAGAGAGAGAGAGAGAGAGAGAGAGAAAGTAGACAGAAAGACAAATCAGAAAGAAGTAGGAAGACAGAAAGAGAGACGGATAGATCAAAAATGAGAAAAGAGAGGCAGAGATGTGAGTAGATGTCGCGCCAGCAGGCAGCAAAAGTGTGTGTGGTATTTTACAGTGATTTTATCGTGGTTCTATTTGTTTTTGTACATTGAATTTTATATCAGTTTATTCCTCTTGGGTCCCGACAAATGGTGATGTAAATATTTTTTTTAAATTTTGAATATTTTACCGGATAATCTGATTTTAGAGTTTCGTATGCCTACTTTTCGTCATTTTAATTCTGCCGTTTAGGTCGGACATTTAACCTGTGAACTGTGTTAACATTTTAGCCTACTGTGTTCGCCCAACGCTACAGCTCCCAAACCTTCGTTGTTCTCTGCAAACATCATTCTCTCTTGACTGGCTCTCAATTATGGATCCGTCCGTCCTTAAACAAATTGGACTGACACTTTTTAAACACAGCAAATGCTACCTCGGTGGAGGCGTCTACCAGCGCATACGTACATTGGGGCTGTGTAGCAAGCCCCGCACTGCGCGATCCTGTCGTGGTGGACGTCTCCACCGACTTTGGCACAACCTGCCTCCTGCTGTGCCAGCCCGACGCCACTTTTCTTTTTCTGCTTCCTCGTCTCCTCCACTGCCCCTGCCTTCGACCTCGCTGCTGCGGGCTTTGTCTCCTCCTCTGCCATCTTCGCCTTCGCCTTCTGTCCTGGTGGTGCCGCCTTCGCCTTCTGTCCCGCCGGTGCTGCCTTCGTCTTCTGTCCCACCGGTGCTGCCCTCGTCTTCTGTCCCGCCGGTGCTACCTTTGTCTTCTTCTTCTGTTCCATCGTTGCTGCCTTCGTCTTCTGCCCCGCTGGTGTCGCCTTCGTCTTTTGTCCCGTCGGTGCCGCCTTCTTCGCCACCTCGGCCGCCGCCATATGATAAACTTAAACTATGCCTTTTTAACGCTCAATCAATATGCAAAGATGGCAAAGCTGAGGTCATTGCCGATTTTATCGCTGATGAGCACGTTGACATTGCTTTTATTACAGAGACATGGCTTAACCCCCTTGGTCATGAACCTATACATGCTAGCCTCACTCCGAGTGGTTACAGGCTTGCTTCTTTCCATCGCTCATCTCGAGGTGGCGGTATCGCCATCCTCTACAACGACTCACTCCATTCCCGCCTATCTTTCTCGCAGTCTCTGCCTTTCTCCCATCCTTCTTTCGAGCACGTTGAAGTATCCTTCCAATCCACCCCTCACCCCATCACCTTCTCCTGTGTCTATCGACCTCCACCTAGCTCTGCCAACAAACTCACCACATCCACGTTTCTCTCTGACTTTGACCAACTGCTTGACCACTACTGCCTCTTACCTGGAAATCTCATCATTCTAGGTGACATCAATGTCCATTATGACAACACTCACCGTTATGACACAAGACATATCATCAACTCTCTGTCCAATCACAATATGACTCAACACATTTCTGAACCAACCCATCAAAAAGGTCACATTCTTGACTGGATCATTTCTCGTGATCACCACAATTCAGCTACTAACAACTGCTTAGTTCTTTCTACCCGTCTAACTTCAGCCCTTCCATCTGACCACTCTGCAATTCTCTGTTCTCTTGACATTTCTCCTCCTTCCCGTACCACGCGCACAGTGACTCGACGCAATCTCAAATCTATCGACCTCTCCACATTTTCATCTGATGCCTCCCGTCTCCTTTCTGAAAAGTCACATAACCTTGCCGATGAATTCTATACTACTCTCCACCATCTTCTGGACACTCATGCTCCAGCCACAACCCGTCTTTTACCTGACCGCCCCCCTACCCCCTGGCTCACTCATGAGATTGCCTGTGCAAAACGTGCCCGCCGCAGAGCAGAGCGCCGCTGGCGCAAATCCAAACTCACTGTACACAGGCAACTTTTCCAAGCCTCTAAAACAAAAGTATCCACCCTCATTGCATCTGCAAAAACAAGCTATTTCCAAACCAAAATCCTGAATGCCTCTTCTTCAAAAGAACTCTTTACAACCATGAATCATCTCCTTGGCACACGAAAAGACTTACCTCTCCCAACAAAACATACAAATGAAGAACTCCCATCTGTATTCTCTAAGTATTTCACCACCAAAATACAAACTCTTCGTGACAGGCTTGACAGGACACCCTGTCAACCATGCCCACCTGACCCTTCCTTCTCTGGCACACCTCTCACTACTTTTACCCCAGTCTCACAAGAAGAAATTTTCAACACAATCAGATCCATGTCGTTCAAAATCTGTGAACTGGATCCTCTTCCAGGTTCTCTCTACTCCGATTGTCTCCCTACTCTCCTCCCATTCATCACTGACATCATCAACACTTCTTTTCAAACTGGAACTGTCCCAGATTCTTTCAAGTCTGCTATTGTTCACCCTCTCCTCAAGAAACACAATTTAGA
>JAPXFY010000030.1:5093662-5098662 GCA_030674185.1 Monoplex corrugatus
AAGTTGATGACTGAAAAAAAGTTTTCAACAGTCAAAGCAGGCCAAGGATGGATCATCACCTTTAGGGAAAAACACACAAATCACCCAGAAAGACAGATGAAGGACGACAAGGGGGCAGATGTCTTGTCTGAGACATGCACTAAAATGATGGTTAGATGAGGATGGGGAAGAGAGGAGAGAGAGAGAGAGAGAGAGAGAGAAGAGAGAAGAGAGAGAGAGAGAGAGAGAAGAGAGAGCGAAAGACGGGAGAGACAGAGAGAGAGAGAGAACAAGAGAGCGAGAGCGAGAAAGAATGAGAGAGAGAGCGAGAGAAAATGAGAGAAGAGAGGGAGCGAGAGAGAGAGAGAGAGAGAGAGAGAGAGAGAGAGAAAGAAAGAGCGAGCGAGATGGAGGGAGAGGAGGAGGAGAGAAAGAGCGAGAGAGGAGCGAGAGAGGAAGCGAGCAAGAGAGAATGAGAGAGAGAAAAAGAGAGAAAGAGAGAGAGCGAGAGGAGAGATAGAGAGAAACGAGAGAAGAGAGAGAAGAGAAGAGACAAGAGAGAGGAGAGAGAGAGAGAGAGGAGAGAGAGAGACAGAGACAATGAGAGGGAGAGAGAGCGAGCGAGAGGGAGGGAGAGCGAGCAATCGAGAGAGCAAACGAGTGAGAGAGAAAGAGAGAGAGAGCAAGAGAGCAAGAGAGAGAGAGAGAGAGAGAGAGCAAGAGAGATAGATAGACAGAGAGATAGATAGATAGATAGATAGATAGATAGATAGAGAGAGAGAGAGAGAAAGAGAGAGAGAGAGAGAAAAATGTCTTGTCTCTCACGCAGACTAAAATGATACTTAAAAGAAAGATGGGGAGGGGGGGGAGGTCGGAAGCAGGGGCAGACTCTTCCCTGTCACATACAGTAAAATGATGGTGAGGCGAAAAGGGGCGGGGCGGGGGGGGGGGGAGACATTTTTCTGCCACATGCACTGAAATAATGATCAGTAGAGGTGAAAGGAGGGACGGAAAAATGTCTTGGCGGCCAAAAACTAAAATGTGACCTCCCACCACCAATTGAGTCTTAACTCGCAGTCAGTCAAACAGCACTAGGAGCTGAAAAGGTGACTGAGGGTCTATCTGGGGTGTTTTGACTTTTTCTCAAAATTGATTTCTGGGGACTATAATCTATCCCCCACAGAATTTTTTTTCTTGAAAAAATGATATTTTAATGCATTGATCGGAGCAGAAAGAACGCAATTTTTTTTTACCCAAAGTACCTATCTTTGTCTCTTATTGCAAACCGTAACCTGTACAGAACCCCCACATGTAATATCCTGACAGAAAGCTCTTTGGTGCACCTTTCAAATAATGACAGCTAAAATTAGAAACAAACTGGGTCAAAGCCACCAAATAAAGACATTCAAGGAAAATGTGTAAGAGAGTACATAAAAACATTAGAGGCCGTTTTCTCAAAATGGCCGTCATACAACTTAATGACTTTAAACATACGTAGCTTCTACATTTTTTCAGGACAAGCTTTATTCAGGCACGGAAATAATCAGCAGAATGTACACTTTCCAGTGATATGTATATCTCAAAATACTCATAATGCTACTTAAGACTCATTTCGTGCTGGGAGGTCACAAATGGTGGTAAGAAGAGGAGGGTTAGATGATTTTTTTTTCTGTCACATCCGCTAAAATGATGACCCGCTCTGACAAAAGGTACAATAAGTCGGGTGAGGCCTTTGCTGCTGTGGGCTGAAAACTCTGAACAGGGACAATGAGTCGATTTTGAGTTTTCTGCATTTTCATGCTCTATAACTACTTTTACACTATGTCCTAACACAATAAAGTCAAATTCAATCGATAAGTATCATTTTTTTGTGTTTTAATGTTTTCTTCTCCTTTCAAAATATTTACAAGTTCCGTAACATTTTGGTGATTAAAGTACGCTTTTCTTAAATATTATTTTTCTTTTTGTTGTTTTGGGTGGATGGACAATTAAGTAAGCCAGGGAAGTATGGAATTTCAGTTGATTTGGTTGATATTTAATGCTTGTTGCTAAGGAGTTTCTGACAATACCTTTTCAATTCAGGCCTATTCTCTTCAACACTATTTTTCTCAAAATGGCTGACGACCCCCTCATCTTTGAAAGCCCATAACTTTTTTGTTTTTGTAGCCTGAAAATCAATTTTAGTACCATTTGAAAGCTGAGATTCTAACTTTATAGTGATACCAAAACCTAAAAATGCCTAAACTGAGACTTATTGTGCCTTTTGTCAGAGTGGGTCACAAATGATGGTAAGAGGAGGAGGGATAGATGTTGTTTCTGCCACATCCACTAAAACGATGGTAAGAAGAATGGAGTGTGTGGGAGATCTTATCCACTCATTATCATCATCATCATGTGCCCTGCCCATGGCGTTGGCAATCATGGCCCTCCATAATATGTATCTATCCCTTGTTGCCGCAAGTACATCTTCACCCACTCTGTTCTCAGCCACACTGCAAGTCCTTCCAATATTTTTTCCTTGGGTCTACCTGGTGCTCTCTTTCCTGCAGCATTCTTACCAACAAATGCCTATTAATTAACATCAGGAAGAGAGTTCTTGAATGTTATATAGATCCGATGATGTTATACGATTGTGAGGCGTGGACAGTCAAAAAGCAAAGTCAGAACAAGATTGAGGCAGCCGAAATGTAGTTTCTAAGAAGAATGTTGAGAGTTCCATGGACAGCAAAAAAAAACGCGAAAAAACAAACAAACAAAAACAAAACTAAAACAAACAAACGAGACAGTCTTGATGGAGGCAGACACAAGAAGATTATTCATAAGGAAGATTAGAAAAAGACAGGCAACATTTATAGGCCATTTCATGAGGAAAGGGGAATTGGAGCACCTGGTCACAACAGGAAAGCTGGAGGGAAAGAGAGCACCAGGTAGACCCAGGGAAAAAAATTGGACGGATTTGCAGAGTGGCTGAAGACAGAGAGGGTGGAAGATGTGCTTGCGGCAACAAGGGATAGAAACATATGGAGGGCCATGATCGCTAACGCCATGTGGCAGGGCACATGATGATGATGATGATGATGATGATGTATTACAATAAATGGTAGAAGAAGAAAGGGGGAAAAGTTATAAAGTTGGTTTTGTCAAGTACATGTAATACCCTTCAGAAAGTTTCTCACAAAGGAGTATGGTTTTGACATGCACCAAAAGGAGGAAAAAAGGTTCTAACGTTGTTTTTGTCACGTAATAGCCTTCACAAAGTTTCCTACAAAGGAGTATCGTTTTGAACATGGACTGAAAGAATGAGAACGGGGAGGATTCTGACGTTAGTTATATCACGTAATATCTATCAAAAAAGTTTCCTAAAAGGAATATCGTTCCCTAATTCCGTGGATCTTTCTGGATACGAGTTGCCAGTTTCTTTGACACACTTCAAAACTTTGAATTTTACCTGAAGCAGGTTTCATAGTCGACTGTTTTTTTTTCTGTTCGTTTTCTTCTTCTTTCTTTTTTTCCCACGTTTTTTTTCTTTTTAAAGAATTGTTTCATATCGACCTGAAGAGTGTGTGTGTGTGTGTGTGTGTGTGTGTGTGTGTGTGTGTGTGTGTGTGTGTGTATGTGTGTGTGTATGTGTGTGTGTGTGTGTGTGTGTGTGTGAAAGAGAGAGAGAAAGAGAGAGAATGAGACAGAGAGAGAGAGAGAGAAAGAGGCAGAGAGAGAGAGAGAGAGAGAGAGAAGACAGACAGACAGAAATAGAGACAGAGAGGAAGAGAGAGAAAGAAGCAGTGAGGGAGGGAGAGAAAGAGAGAAACAGAGAGAGAGAGAGAGGAGAGTGACAGAAACAGAGAGAGAGGAAGACAGAGAGAGAAACAGAGAGTGACAGAGACATATGAGAGAGAGAGAGAGAGAGAGAGAGAGAGAGAGAGAGAGAGAGAGAGAGAGAGAGAGAATGAAAGGACTATAGAATTTCAAGAACACTGTGTGATAATCTGGTTAAGTAATTGCATGCTGTATTATTAGAAAAATGTTCTTCGTTTCTGATTCATTTTATTATTTACTTTTATAGTTTTATAGGCAACATTTAGAGGCCATTTTATGAGGAAGGGGGATTTGGAGCATCTGGTCACAACGGGAAAGCTGGGGGGAAAGAGAGCACCAGGAAGACCCAGGGAGAAAATGCTGGACGGACTTGCAGAGTGGCTGAAGACGAGGAGGGTGGAGGAGATGCTTGGGGCGGCAAGAGATAGAGACAGATGGAAGTCCATGATCGCCAACGCCATGCGGCAGGGCACCTGATGATGATGATGATGATAGTTTTGGAGATATGAGCGATCAAAACTCGTAGATGTAAATGTGAATTCAGTCTTTCTGGAAATTTTCTCTCACTCACCTACGACCACAGGATTATGGGGAATATCAATCTATATGTATTTGTTTACCTATTTTGTTGGAGAGATTCACACGTCCTCATTTGTGACTTTTTTGATCTTTCATAATTGTCAAAGACATGCAGTGGCACAGCCCTATCACCCACGCTCAATCCTAGGTGGAACACCATAGCATCGTGATTATCATCCTCATCGTTATCATCGGCCAAGCCAAAACAGCATTCAAGAAAATGAAAAGCATTCTTACCAACAAATGCCTATCAATTAACATCAAGAAGAGAGTTCTTGAATGTTATATAGAACCAATACTGTTGTACGGTTGTCAGGCGTGGACAGTCAACAAGCAAAGCCAGAACAAGATTGAGGCAGCCGAGATATGGTTTCTAAGAAAGATGCTGAGAGTTCCATGGACAGCAAAGAAAACAAACGAGACAGTCTTGATGGAGGCAGACACAAGTAGATCATTCATAAGGAAGATTAGGTAAAGACAGGCAACATTTATAGGCCATTTTATGAGGAAAGGGGAATTGGAGCACCTGGTCACAACGGGAAAGCTGGAGGGAAAGACAGCACCGGGTAGACCCAGGGAGAAGATGCTAGACGGACTTGCAGAGTGGCTGGGGACGAGGAGGGTGG
>JAPXFY010000030.1:5106162-5108662 GCA_030674185.1 Monoplex corrugatus
GGAGGCGGAAAGACAGATACAGAGAGAAATAGGAAGAAAGAAAGAGAGGGGGAAGAAGAAGAAAGACAGAAAAGTAAGAGAGAGAGAGAGAGGCGGAGAGAAAGAGAAGACAAAGACAGACAGACAAAGACAGAAGAAGAAACAGACAGACAGACAGACAACAGACAGACAACAGACAGACAGACAGACAGACAGACAACAGACAGACAAACAGACAGACAGAAACAGAAGACAACAGACAACAGACAGACAGACAACAGACAGACAACAGACAGAACAGAAAGACAGACAGACAGACAGAGACAGACAACAGACAGACAGACAGACAGACAACAGACAGACAGACAGACAGACAACAGAAACAGACAGACAGACAGACAGACAGACAGAGAGACAGACAACAGACAACAGACAACAGACAGACAGACAGACAACAGACAGACAGACAGACAGACAACAGACAGACAGACAGACAACAGACAGACAGACAACAGACAGACAGACAAACAGGACAGACAGACAACAGACAGAAACAGACAGACAGACAACAGACAGACAGACAACAGACAGACAGACAGACAACAGACAGACAGACAACAGACAGACAGACAACAGACAGACAGACAACAGACAGACAGACAACAGACAGACAGACAACAGACAGACAGACAGACAACAGACAGACAACAGACAGACAGACAGACAGACAGACAGACAACAGACAGACAGACAACAGACAGACAGCAGACAGACAGACAACAGACAGACAACAGACAACAGACAGACAGATAGACAGAGAGGTGCAGGCTCAATCTTGAAAGAAAAAACAGATCACAGGGAAAGACTTCCCATCTTTTCAGTCCCACTTGATCAACCCACTTCCAAGAGTCACCAGTAGCTGACCCATGATGCCAATTGTCTTCATCCGTTCTGCTGTAGTCTCTGCATCACAACATCCCAGACTATCTCCGCCTACGTCTATCATAAACCCCCCTCTCCCTCATACCCGACTGTTAATACCGTCATTTTCCCCACTGCACGACCAACAGCCCCCCCGCCAAAAACACGCGCACACGTACGCACGCACACACACGCGCGCGCGCACATGCCTACAAACACACATACACACACATACCTACAGACAAACAAACAAACAAACACACACACACAGACACATACCTACAAACACACACACACACACATACCTACAAACACACACACACACACACATACCTACAAAGAAACAAAACACACACACACACAGACACATACCTACAAACACACACACACACATACCTACAAACAAACACACACACACAGACACATACCTACAAACACACACACACACACATATACCTACAAACACACACACCATACCTACAAACACACACACACACACATACACACACACACACCACATACCTACAAACACACACACGTAGAGAGAGAGAGAGAGAGAGAGAGAGAGAGAGAGAGAGAGAGAGAGAGAGAGACAGACAGACAGAGACAGAGAGACAGACAGACAGAGACAGAGAGGCAGACAGAGAGAGAATTAGACAGACAGACAGAGAGAGACAGAGAGATACAGACAGAGAGAGAGAATTAGACAGACAGAGAGAAAGAAAGAATAAGATAGACACAGAAGAACAGACATGCAGACAGACAGACAGAGAGAGGAAGAAAAAAAGGGGGCGCAGACACAAATCTTGCAGACGGATCACAGAGAAAGTGTTCCCAGATTTTCAGCTCCACTTGCCGACTTCCAAAGACCGCTCACTGAGACGTGATAACTCCTCCTCCATTCTGCACTCTCAACATCACCATCTTCCACACTGCCACTACATCTCCATCGACGGATGGGCAAGCACATTATCTATTGGTCCTTTATGGTATGGTAGGTAAGTGTATCTACAGGTCCTTTGTGGTAAGGTAAGTAAGTGTATCTACAGGTCCTTTGTGGTATGGTAAGTAAGTGTATCTACAGGTCCTTTGTGGTAAGGTAAGTAAGTGTATCTACAGGTCCTTTGTGGTGTGGTAAGTAAGTAAATATACTGGTCCTTTGTGGTATGGTAGGTAGGCACATTATCTATTGGTCCTTTATGGTATGGAGGTAGGCACATTATCTATTGGTCCTTTATGGTATGGAGGTAGGCACATTATCTATTGGTCCTTTGTGGTATGGAGGTAGGCACATTATCTATTGGTCCTTTGTGGTATGGTAGGTAGGCACATTATCTATTGGTCCTTTATGGTATGGAGGTAGGCACATTATCTATTGGTCCTTTATGGTATGGAGGTAGGCACATTATCTATTGGTCCTTTGTGGTATGGTAGGTAGGCACATTATCTATTGGTCCTTTATGGTATGGAGGTAGGCACATTATCTATTGGTCCTTTGTGGTAAGGTAGGTAGGCACATTATCTATTGGTCCTTTATGGTATGGAGGTAGGCACATTATCTATTGGTCCTTTGTGGTTGGTAGTAGGTAGGCACATTATC
>JAPXFY010000030.1:5116162-5118662 GCA_030674185.1 Monoplex corrugatus
CCCATCTTAACGTTTCCTTCATTCTGGTGGTGTCAGCTTAGTGTTTCATACGTCCACTGGTCTGTTGGCTGCCCATCTTGTTTTCATCATTCTGGAGGTGCCTGCTTACTGTTTCATAGGTCCACTGGCCTGTTGGCTGCCCATCTTAACATTTCCATCATTCTGGTGGTGTCAGCTTACTGTTTCATAGGTCCACTGGCCTGTTGGCTGCCCATCTTAACATTTCCATCATTCTGGTGATGTCAGCTTACTGTTTCATAGGTCCACTGGCCTGTTGGCTACCCATCTTAACGTTTCCATCATTCTGGTGGTGTCAGCTTACTTGTTTCATGGGTCGACTGGCCTGTTGGCTGCCCATCTTAACGTTTCCATCATTCTGGTGGTGTCAGCTTACTTGTTTAATGGGTCGACTGGCCTGTTGGCTGCCCATCTTAACGTTTCTATCATTCTGGTGGTGTCAGCTTAATGTTTCATGAGTCCTGTTCCTCACCTCCCCCATCTCCACCCATTTCAAGATTTTGCCAGTGCTTTGGGGTTTGCACAGGATTAAAAAGTCTGCCAGAGAATAGCTGGCAGATTTGAGAGTGTTTGTATATTCATTCATTCATTCATTCATTCATTCATTCATTCATTCATTCATTCATTCGTTCGTTCGTTCATTCATCCATCCATCCATTCATTCATCCCTTCATTCATTCATTCATTCATTCATTCATTTGTTGATTCGTTCGTTCGATCATTCATTCATTCGTTTGTCCATTATTTGATTCATTCGTTTGTTCGTTCGCTCATTCATTAGTTCATTAGTTAACTCATTCATTTGTTGTTTGTTTTCTTCGTTTGTTCGTCATTCATTCATTCGTTCTTTCGTTCATTCAATCATTCATTCCATTCGATCATTCATTCATTCGTTCATTAATGAATTTGTTCATTCGTTCATTCCATGCTCATTTCTTGATTCCTTCGTTTGGTCATCTATTCATTCATATCAATTTAACCATTCATTCATTCATTTCATTCATTCATTATCTGTTCATTTATCCATCCGTTCGCTCGATCCTTCGTTCGTTCACTCATTCATTCATGCTGTTCATTGTAATCCGACCACAACATCAGCGTAAGAGTTTAAAGCTCGCCAAAAATAATGAAAAAACAAATTGAAAATTCATTCTGACTTCAGAAAAACAGCACGGACATGCAGGCTGTTCCCACAAAACCCGACAGACATTCAACAAAAGTTCAAACTGCGAACAGGTGCAAGCAAACACAACTAGAAGACTTGTGAACAGACAGAAAACACTGCAACAATGGCAGCTGTTGATGCCAGTTCTTCTCCAGTCGACAGAAAAGGTCAAACTGTTAAATGCTGTTTCCTATTTACTGTCATTTTTGTCTAAAGACCAGCCGGCTGCGTAGAGCCATATCAGGGCTAAAACGTTTTTCAAAACACTATACTTCAACCGGAAAAAAAAAAGAAAAGTAAGTACACATGTATAGATGTGGTTTCTAAGAAGGATGTTGAGAGTTCCATGGACAGCAAAGAAAACAAACGAGACAGTCTTGATGGAGGCAGACACAAGTAGATCATTCATAAGGAAGATTAGAAAAAGACAGGCAACATTTATAGGCCATTTTATGAGGAAAGAGGAATTGGAACACGTGGTCACAACAGGAAAGCTGGAGGGAAAGAGAGCACTGGGTAGACCCAGGGAGAAGATGCTAGACGGACTTGCAGAGTGGCTGGGGATAAGGAGGGTGGAAGAGATGCTTGAGGCAACAAGAGATAGAGACAGATGGAAGTCCATAATCGCCAACGCCATGCGGCAAGGCACCTGATGATGGTGAAGTACACATATCAATGCATTCGCACACATAATCTAAGGAGATGCCCCTGGCGTTGACTATTCCGTCCAATTTATCACACAGGGGATTTAAAATAAATATCTGAATACACATTTAAACATACCTTAGGACACTAAAACATATAAAAACAGGCCTAAATTACCTTAACTTCCGCACATCTCACCTCCCCAGAGCCAAAAATACACCTATACATGCACCCAGCTATCAATCCTAAGAAATAGTACTTAAGACTTTATCGAACACATACAGGTGAATGGACCAGCAAGGCAGAAAATGATGGGAAGAAATGACAGAAAGTAAAGAAACAAGGCAGAAACAAAGAGAGTGATAGTAAAGAGGAAATTTCTAGCACAGAGTTTCCAGAAGGGGGGATACTATTTATACTGAAAGAGCTACCGGCACCCCCACGAGGGGGGGGGGCGGCGGTGGGAGGTGAGGGGGGAGCTGTTTACTAAAAAATCGTGACAAATACACTGGGGTGGCCTGTTAGCTTTGTTGGTTAATACGCTAAAACGCAGGGGTCGTGGGGTTGACTCTCAAAGGGGCAAAACTTTTACCAGCCCATTGACTTCCTCACCCTGTCCACCAGCATCCCGCATCGTCAATGATTAAAAATAAAGAAAAAAAGAAAAGAAAT
>JAPXFY010000030.1:5123662-5138662 GCA_030674185.1 Monoplex corrugatus
GAATCCATCGGCACTGACTCCATCACGACTGGAAACGCACAACGGACCATGATTAATGACCAGTTGGAATTTCCGTGTGCGTGTGGAAGGAGATTCACCACCAAACGCGGCATGAAGATCCACAGGACAAAAATGGGCTGTTTGAAGACACATACGAACCAGCAGCAGCGCACTGCGATAGCAGGTGAGACGTTGGATGACCAAGGCCAGGAATTAAACCATAGTGCCAAGGACATCCACGCTGACGGTTCTGATGCGGATTTGCACAAGCTCTTAACGCCAAACGTGGAAAACTCAATTTGCCGCCTGCCGGTGCAAAAGAACAATGGGAGAAATTAGATGAGGAACTTGTCCTTAAGCTGAGACGTGAAACACATAAGAAAAGAAAGTAGAGTGTATGTGTGTGTGTGTGGGGGGGGGGGGGGGGGGAGGGAGAGACGTGAAACACAAAAACATAAGAAAAGAAAACAGAGCAGGGTGGGGGGGGGGGGGGTGGTCAATGGAATTCTCAGCAATCTTCTTAGAAACCACATTTCAGTTGCCTCAGTCTTGTTCTGACTTTGCTTGTTGACTGGCCACGATTCACATCCGTACATTAGTATCGGTTCTACATAACATTCAAAAACTGTCTTCCTGATGTTAACCGATAGGCGTTTGTTGGCAAGAACGCTTTTCATTTTCTTAAATGCTGTTTTAGCTTGGCCAATTCTGCTGGCTATTTCTGATGCGCATCTGCCGTCTGGTGAGATGACCGTTCCTAGATATTTTCACTTATCAACTTGACTCAGTGTGGTGCCAGTTGCTATTATTTTGCATGAGGGGATTTCTTGTCTTCTCTACCTCAACGAAATGTAATTGAGATTCTTCTTCTTATTTGGCTCGTCGGCTACACAGTCAGGCAAAATGTGGCGATCAATGTAGCCATGATTCCTTCAAATTCCTGATTGCTGTTACGGAACGTGATATTCTGGAGCATAACTTGAGATGAAAATCAACAAGTTCATGATTCTCAAACAACATCATCTTGTCATCGTTTAACATCAACGGCAATATAAAATACACGAGTAAATGAGAAAATGATCGAAGTCCATCTCGGGGTTGTAAGGGGTACAGGGGGGAGAACTCTGCCTGCACGGAATACACACTACTTCACCACCACCCAATTCCTTTCTGATTTCCCCACACCTCAGAACTTCACAAGACGATCAGCGTGGATGGAAGAGTAAATTAGGGGGGACAAACAATCTGGACAAGTCAGCAATTATCTCCTGTAAGATACTACGCAGTTACTTGCCCCTGGGGGTAAGGGAATGGAACCGAGTTTACCGTCTTGTAATGGCTTACGAGAGTACTTGTATCACATAAATCGCTACGCCAGGACCAGACTCATTCAGGCCAGACCCCCCCCCCCACCACCCTCACCCCAACCCCTCCTCCTCCAATCTCTGGGTACACGTTATCTGATTCTGTTTGAACTTTCGGAGTTGGTCCAAGAGGGTTTCTTTCTCCTCGGACAGTCCCACATACGCGCCACCTAAATCTGCCAGCGATTATCTGGAAGACCACCATCCATATACGCTCCACCTAAATCTGCCAGCGATTAATTGGAAGACTGCCATCCATATACGCTCCACCTAAATCTGCCAGCGATTAGCTGGAAGACTCCCATCCATATACGCTCCACCTATAATCTGCCAGCGATTATTTCGAAGACTCCCATCCATATACGCTCCACCTGAATCTGCCAGCAATTAATTGGAAAACTACCATCCATATACGCTTCACTTAGATCTGCCAGTGATTATCTGGAAGACTCCTATCTACATAATTATGCTCCACCTAAATCTGCCAGTGATTATCTGAAAGACCACCATCCATATATGCTCCACCTAAATCTGCCAGCGATTAGCCAGAAGACTCCCATCCATATACGCTCCACCTGAATCTGCCAGCGATTATTTCGAAGACTCCCATCCATATACGCTCCACCTGAATCTGCCAGCGATTATTTCGAAGACTCCCATCCATATACGCTCCACCTGAATCTGCCAGCGATTATTTCGAAGACTCCCATCCATATACACTCCACCTGAATCTACCAGCAATTAATTGGAAAAACTACCATCCATATACGCTTCACTTAGATCTGCCAGTGATTATCTGGAAGACTCCTATCTACATAATTATGCTCCACCTAAATCTGCCAGTGATTATCTGAAAGACCACCATCCATGTATGCTCCACCTAAATCTGCCAGCGATTAGCCAGAAGACTCCCATCCATATACGCTCCACCTGAATCTGCCAGCGATTATTTCGAAGACTCCCATCCATATACGCTCCACCTGAATCTGCCAGCGATTAATTGGAAGACTCCCATCCGTATATGTTCCACCTAAATCTGCCAGCGATTATCTGGAAGTCTCCAATCCATATAATTATGCTCCATCTAATCTGCCAGTGATTATCTGGAAGACTACCAGCCATATACGCTCCACCTGAATCTGCAAGCGATTAATTGGAAAACTACCATCCATATACGCTTCACCTAAATCTGCCAGTGATAATCTGGAAGACTCCCATCCATATACGCTCAACCTAAATCTGCCAGCGATTATCTGGAAGACTCCCACCCATATACGCTCTACCTAAATCTGCCAGCCATTATCTGGAAGACTCCCATCCATATACGCTCCACCGGAATCTGCCAGCGAGTATCTGGAAGACTCCCATCCATATAATTATGCTCCACCTAAATCTGCCAGTGATTATCTGGAAGACTACCATCCATATACGCTCCACCTAAATCTGCCAGTGATTATTTCGAAGAATGCCATCCATATACGCTCCACCTAATTCTGCCAGCGATAGTCTGGAAGACTGCCATCCATATACGCTCCACCTAAATCTGCCAGCGATTATCTGAAAGACTCCCATCCATATACGCTCCACCTGAATCTGCCAGCGAGAATCTGGAAGACTCCCATCCATATAATTATGCTCCACCTAAATCTGCCAGCGATTATCTGGAAGACTCCCACCCATATACGCTCCATCTAAATCTGCCAGCGATAGTCTGGAAGACTCCCATCCATATACGCTCCATCTAAATCTGCCAGCGATAGTCTGGAAGACTCCCATCCATATACGCTCCATCTAAATCTGCCAGCGATAGTCTGGAAGACTCCCATCCATATACGCTCAACCTAAATCTGCCAGCGATTATCTGGAAGACTCCACCCATATACGCTCCACTTAAATCTGCCAGCGATAGTCTGGAAGACTCCCAGAGGTTGTTCAATACTCTGCTGGCAAGGTTTTGAAATGGGAAAAGGGGGAGGGGGGGGGGGCTGGGAAAAAAGGGATGCTGATACCACCAGAATGATGGAAACATTAAGATGGACGTTGAAAAGGGAAATCTTTTTTAAGCTGCGGGCTGGGAGTGAACCCATTGACTCCCTCACCCTAATCTCTGTCTCTCTCTGTCTCTGTCTCTCTCTCTGTGTCTCTCTCTTTCTCTCTCTCTCTCTCCCTCTCTCTCTTTCTGTCAGCAGGAAGCTGGTGGATAGGGTGAGGGAGTCAAAGGGTTAAGTTTTTGCTTTGCTAGCATGGTTGACAATGCAGAAGGCTGATGAACAGGGTGCGGGAGTCAAAGGGTTAAGTTTTTGCTTTGCTAGCATGGTTGACAATGTAGGATGCTGGTGGACAGGGTGCAGGAGTTAAAGGGTTAAGTTTTTGCTTTGCTAGCATGGTTGACAATGTAGGATGCTGGCGGACAGGGTGCAGGAGTTAAAGGGTTAAATGGCTGACACTAGAGAGTCGTTGCACCGATTTCCCACTCTTTCTCTCCAGTGAAGATCGATAGATTAAATGCAGCGTCTGGTATTGGTGTGTTACGAGAGTATTTGTGGACCCACTCCGTTGAAATGAGTCGCTTGTCGCCTTACAGTATTTACAGTCATCAAAAGTTATCACTCAAAATGCTGTATATGCCGTACATATTTTTTCTCAACTGTTTTTCTTTTATTCATTTTAAGAGGGCAGACCTACCCAGATTTGGGTACAAAGATTGTGATGTTCAAGTGTTTCAGTTCTAATTAACCAATCACCATGATATTTGGCAAGAAGATACCTCAGACAGTATTCTTTGGATTGAATATCCTTCTTGGGGTCTGTGAGTTATGAAAATTGAGTTTATTTTTTAGTCTGCGAAAGTTTGCGATTTTTCGCGAGATTGTATACATCAGACATAATATGTTCAAAAGTTTTCATCCGATTTCCTTGATATTTGGCACACATATAGCAGGGACAGGTACCTATAGCCGGTAGTAACATTGTGCAGTTCTCCTTGAAACATTTTTATCAAAAGTTGTATTATACATTTTTTATTAAAACTATTCTAAAAACTGGTGTGATGATTGTACAGAAAATAATGATAGTAGAGCTAAGATTTTACTACATACCATACATACCATACAGATGTGTTTGCTCACAAAATATCAAATTCTTAATATGAATATATGTGAAGTTATAAATGTCACAGTATGTACTATATTTTTTCAATTTCGTGAGAACATTTTTTAATTAATTAATTTTTGTCAACTTTTCATAACTCACAGACCCCAACAAAGATATTCAATCCAAAGAATACTGTCTGAGGTATCTTCTTGCCAAATATTATGGTGATTGGTTAATTAGAACTGAAACACTTGAACATCACAATCTTGGTACCCAAATCTGGGTAGGTCTGCCCCCTTAAGCAAGTAATATAAACAAATGCAAATAACCAGCAAAGTCCAATGCAATAAGATAATGAAATCAAAATTTGCCATACATATCTATCTTCCTTTTGTTTGTCCATCCATAATTGTCCTGGGGAAAATACGATGGTGGTTTCCCGTTGCCTTCCATCGTTTTTTTTTCAGGGTTAACTCCCTTAGCCTTATTCATTCTCGAGATGTCCACAAGGCAGTGGAGTTATTTACCCATAGCTTTGGGATCTGGTTCGTGGGCACCAGGGCATATCCACACGCCGGTGGGCCAGCATGCCGCACGTTTGGGGACCAGACCTCCATGATCATGGAAGTCCATGATCCGCCAACGCCATGCGGCAGGGCACCTGATGATGATGATCTATCTTCTATCTCTCTTCTCTTGTATATATATATATATATATATATATATATATATATATTATATATATATGTATATAGATAGATAGATAGATAGATAGACATATAGATAGATAATTAGATAGATAGATAGATACATATATATATATATATATATGTATGTATGTATACACACACACACATGCACACACACATACGCGCACGTGCGCATATATGACTTTCTCCCAAGAAATGAATTGTTTGTCGCCGAACAGTGTTTACATTCATTTAAAAAAAATTAAGATGCCGTATATGCCACACACACACACACACACACACACTCACTCACACACTCACTCACACACACACACACACACACACACACACACACACACACACACACACACACACACACACACACACACACACACACAAAACACTCACTCACTCACACTCACTCACACACACACACACACACGCTCACACAACCACTCGCGCACGAGCATACATGACCTCCAAAGAAATGAGTCGATTGTCGCCTTACAATGTTTACATCCACTGAAAATCTCTTACTTAAAATACTATATTGCCGTCGTAATTACAGACAAAGTCAAGAGAAGAAAAGAAAGTGAAGGAAGCACAAACAGGAAACAAAGGAGAGCGGGGGGTGGGGGTGGGTGGGTGGGGGTGAGACACGTCAACTGTTGTTATCAACTAAGCAACATAACTCTTGAGAGTCACGGAGTTATCTCCCATGTGGAATTTCTCAAACCCAACACAGTTTGAGCTACCCATTCATCTAGCATAGACGCAGCCACAAAGCATAAAGTGGTAAGCTCAGAACATTCCTACAACTTCATGCTTTGTGGCTGCGTCTATGCTAGCTGAATGGGTAGCGCAAACTGTGTTGGATTTGAGAAATTCTACATGGGAGATAACTCCGTGACTCTCAAGAGTTATGTTGCGTAGTTAATATTTAAAATTCTCCCTGCTTCCCTCTTATATCCTTAAGTGTTGTTATCGTTATTTTTATTTAAAGCCCAGCCGACTGCGAAGAGCCACATCAGGGTTATTACCGTTTCTAAAAAACAACAAAACTTCAACAGGGAAAATAAAAGAAAAAGAAAAACAAACATACCTGAGTACAAATTTAAACATAACTAAAGACTCTAATACCAAAGAAATAAGAGGGAAGCAGGAGAATTTTTATAATATTAATCAAAGGACACAACTCTTGAGAATTATCTCCCATGTTGTACTTCTCAAATCTAACACAGTTTGCGCTATCCATTCAGATAGCATAGAAGCAGATACAAAGTACAAAAACAGTAAGCTCAGAACACTCCTCTTGTATGTATTTCTCTCCTCTCCCATAGTTGTGTGTAGGGTAGTTGCAGAGTATAAAGGTGGCTTGGGCGCTCCTTTTTTGAGGAGTGTTCTGAGCTTACTATTTTTTACTTTGTATCTGCTTCTATGCTAGCTGAATGGGTAGCGCAAACTATGTTAGATTTGAGAAGTACAACATGGGAGATAATTCTCAAGAGTTGTGTCCTTTGATTAATATTATAAAGACACTAAAAGATATAAAAACGGCCTAAATTACCTTAAAATGCTTCCACATGTCACATTTCCCTGGAACCAAAAACGTGTAAATTTGTATTCAGGAATGTTTTTTTTAAATCCCCTGTATGATTAATTGGACGGAGTGGTCAATGCCAGGGCATCTTTTTTGATTACGTGTGCAAATATATTGCGCCTGTCTTGTCTTGTTTTAAATACACATTCTTATTCTTTTTCCGTGTTTTTTTTTTGTTGTTGTTCCATTTTCACCATCGCAAAGAGCATAAAAAGATACTTTTAGATTCTGCAGGATACCGATAACGACGATCCAGCGACGAGCGACTCATTTCGCGAGGGGAGGTCACACTTCAAGCTCCCTTTCTTATATACCGTGGTTCGCATCATTTGAAAGATAGGAGCTGTAATGTCTTGTGGCTAATCGGCTTTGCCTGACTGTTCGCTTCTTGCTCTGGCTGTGTTTGACGCGCAAGGAGATTGATGTTTACGCTGTTGACATTTCCGTGTTTCGCCCTGGGGTGATTGTGCATGTTTAGTACCGGTGATACCTGATAACCGGCACCTATAACCGGGTGATTAGCTCTTCGTTTTTATGGGCCGGGAATCTGCGGGTTATGTGCCAATCAAGCCAACTAGATGTTGCTGAGGGCTAGGGGGTGAATGAGACATAACGCTGATTGGTTTTTCACTATGGCGAAAGTGTTGAGGAGTGGATTGTAAAGATTTTCATCTCTCTCTGTATCTGTCTCTGTCTCTCTCTGTCTGTCTCTTTTCTCTCTCTCTCTCTGTCTCCCTGTCTTTGTCTCTCTTTCTGTTCTACTCTCTCTCTCTCTTTCTCTCTGTCTCTGTCTTTCTCTATGTCTCTGTCTGTCTCTGTTTATCTCTCTTCTGTTCTTCTCTCTCCCTTTCTTCCTGTCTCTGTCTCTCTCTCTGTTCTACTCTCTCTCTCGCTTTCTTTCTGTATTTACCTCTCTCTCTCTCTGTGTGTCTTTACCTCTGTCTGTCTGTCTGTCTCTCTCTTTCTCTCTGTCTTTACCTCTGTCTGTCTCTCTTTCTCTCTCTGTGTTCTACTCTCTCTCTCTCTTTCTCTCTGTCTTTACCTCTGTCTCTCTCTCTTTCTCCCTCTCTCTGTTCTACTCTCTCTCTCTCTTTCTCTCTGTCTCTGTCTTTCTCTATTTTCTGTATGTCTGTTTCTCTCCGTTTCTCTCTCTTCTGTTCTCTCTCCCTGTGTCTCCCTGTCTCTGTCTCACTCTCTGTTCTAATCTCTCTCTCTCTTTGTCTCTGTCTTTCTCCATGTCTCTGTTCTTTTCTCTCTCTGTCTCTCTCTGTGTTCTACTCTCTTTCTGTCTGTCTCTATGTCTGACACTCTCTGTTTCTCTCTGTTCTGCTCTTTTCCCTCGCTCTGTCTCCCTGTCTCTGTCTCTCTCTCTCTCTGTTCGACTCTCTCTCTCTCTTTCTCACTGTCTCTGTATTACTCTATGTCTCTGTATGTCTATCTTTCTCTCTCCCCCTCTCTCTCTTTGTCTCTCTCTCTGCCTCTGTCTCTTTCTGTGTGTGTCTATCTCTGTCTCTCTCTCAATCTCTCTATCTCCCTTATTATTAATACTTATTCGGATTATCGCACTTAGGCGGTTTTATTTGTGCTTCCCCCCACCCCTCCCCACACGTTTCTACGCCACTTTAACGGCCATAGAACCTGTGACAGTTTTGTATGGCTTTACAATGCCATGCCATACGCATTAAATACGCGCTCTATTTCTATTTTTGTGCGTTTTTCTGGCTCGTGTTTGCTCGAACGCTGGGAGTCGCATTGATTCAGAGCAAATCCAAACCAAACCAAACCAAACCAAACCAATCCAAACCAAACAATCCAAACCAAACCAAACCAAACCAAACCAACCAACCAAACCAAACCAACAATCCAAACCAAACCAATCCAAACCAAACCAAACCAATCCAAACCAAACCAAACCAAACCAATCCAAACCAAACCAAACCAAACAACAACCAAACCAAACCAACCAAACCAAACCAAACCAATCCAAACCAAACCAATCCAAACCAAACCAAACCAATCCAAACCAAACCAAACCAATCCAAACCAACCAATCCAAATCAAACCAATCCAAACCAAACCAATCCAAACCAAACCAAACCAAACCAAACCAATCCAAACCAAACCAAACCAAACCAAACCAATCCAAACCAATCCAAACCAAACCAAACCAATCCAAACCAAACCATACCAAACCAATCCAAACCAATCCAAACCAAACCAATCCAAACCAATCCAAACCAATCCAAACCAAACCAATCCAAACCAATCCAAACCAATCCAAACCAAACCAATCCAAACCAATCCAAACCAATCCAAACCAAACCAATCCAAACCAAACCAAACCTATCCAAACCAAACTAAACCAAGCCAAACCAAACCAAACCAAACTAAACCAAACCAAACCAAACCAAACCAAACCAAACCAAACCAAACCAAACCAAACCAAACTAAACAACAAACCAAACCAACAACCAAACCAAACACAAACCAAACCAATCCAAACCAAACCAATCCAAACCAAACCAAACCAAAACCAAACCAATCCAAACCAAAACCAAACCAATCCAAACCAATCCAAACCAAACCAAACCAAACAACCAAACCAAACCAACAAACCAAACCAAACAAAACAAAACCAAACAAAACCAAACCAAACCAAACAAACCAAACCAAACAAACCAATCCAAACCAAAACCTATCCAACAAAACCAAACCAACATCCAAACCAAAACCAAACCAAACCAATCCAAACCAAACTACCAAACAACAACCAATCCAAACCAAACCTAACCAAACAACCAAACCAAACCAAACAAACCCAAACCAAACTAAACCAAAACAAACCAAACCAAACCAAACCAAACCAAACAAACCAACAAACCAAACAAACCAAAACCAAACCAAACCAAACAAAACCAATCCAAACCAAACCAAACCAAACCAAAACCAACCCAAACCAAACCAAAACCAATCCAAACCAAACCAAACCAACCAAACCAATCCAAACCAAACCAAAACAAACCAAACCAAACCAAACCAAACCAAACCAAACCAAACCAAACCAACCAAACCAAACAACCAAACCAAACCAAACCAAACCAAACCAAACCAAACCAAACCAAACCAAAAACCAAACCAAACCAAACCAACCAAACCAAACCAAACCAAACAACCAAACAACCAACCAAACCAAACCAAATCCAAACCAAACAAACCAAACCAACAATCACAAACCACAAACCAAACCTAAAACAAATAAACAAAACAAACAGACAAACCACAGCTACAGTAACTAATCAAACACCGTTCAAACCAGCCAAGCATAGGACGAGCCATCCACCCACGTAAAAGACCAATCAATCAATCAATCAATCAATCAATCAATCCAGATCTGAGCAAAACTTCCAGAGAACACTTTACTCTCCAATTTCATTGTGAACCCCACTTTCCTTTCTAACTCAAAAATAACAGAAACCAGAAAACAACACGAAAAAAGAACAAGAATGTGTATTTAATACAACAAGACAAGACAACATTGTATTGAATACGCGTTCTTGTTCTTTTTTTTTCGTGTTTTTTGTTTGTTTTTCTTTTCAGGTTCATGTTTGCTTGAACGCGGGCAGTCACACTTGTTTTGAATTTCAACAACAACAGGGTCCTCATTCCCCCACTGATTCTGCCAAACTTATTCCCCTTGGCTGTGGTTTTTGCCAGTTAATTGGCAGTAGATGTGGCTTCTAAGAAGAATGTTGAGAGTTCCATGGACAGCAAAGAAAACAAACAAGACAGTCTTGATGGAGGCAGACACAAGAAGACAATTCATAAGGATGATTAGGAAAAGACAGGCAACATTTATAGGCCATTTTATGAGGAAAGGGGATTTGGAGCACTTGGTTACAACAGAAAAGCTGGAGGGAAAGAGAGCACCAGGTAGACCCAGAGAAAAAATATTGGACGGACTTGCAGAGTGGCTGAGGACAGAGAGGGTGGGAGATGTGCTTGCGGCAATAAGGGACAGATGCATATGGAGGGCCATGATCGCCAACGCCATGTGGCAAGGCACTTGATGATGATGAGTAGGCAGAAACCATGGGTCTTGTTATTGGAGTTATTGGAGTTATTTCAAGAGGGAATCACCGCGCTGGGACAGCTCCATATGCGCTCAACCCAAATCTGCCAGCAATTATTTGACAGATTTCCTGAGCCTGCACAACAAAGCCTTATGCGCTGGCAAGGTTTTGAAACTGGGGAAAGGGGGAGAAGGGATCTATCAAACACTGAGCTGATACCACCAGAACGATGGAAACATTAAGACGGGCAGCGGACAGGGCAATTTTTTAATGTTGTGGGCTTGGAACGTTAAATTCTTTCCTTCTTTCTTCTTGTTTTGCTTCTTCTTCTACCAAAACTCTGTGAAGAGTCACTGAGATGTCACACCAAAGAACAGTTCCCCAGATTTCCCGAGCTCTGTTGAAAGAGTAATGGCACCACACTAAAGAACATTCCGCAGACTCTGCAGCTCTGTCGAAGAGTCACTGAGATACCACACTAAAAAACAAAAAACAAAAAAACAAACAAAACAAAACAAAAAAAACACAAAAAACCCCAAAACCATTGAATTTAGTTACGTGGCCAGGGGGGGGGGAATGATTTAGCAAGGCCATTAGGTTTTGTTACGTGGCCAGGGGGGGAATGATTTAATAAGGCCATTAGGTTTGTTACGTGGCTGTACTAACGTAATACGTGTAATTCATTCAAAAAGGAACACGACGAAAGCGTCCTTTTCCAAACAGAAAAAAGGCTGCAGGCTGTCAAAATGACAAGTTATGTTTGCTTATCGGGACACCATAAGCACGGGACGTTGTTATCGCGTATTTTATCAGCAAAGACATGTATGCAACGGTTGGATTTCTTTTGGGGGAGGGGGCAGGGGGAGAGGGATGGAGCTTCGTTTTGGTGTGCGTGTCTAGCTGCATTCCTTCTTATAGTTCACCTCCTTCCCCTCCTCCCCCGTCTCCCACACACAGACCAACGCGTACACCATTTCTGCCGCTTTCCTTCCCCGACCCCAGCCAACTGCGTAGAGCCATATCAGGGCTTTATCTTATTCAAAACACACGTAATAGTGCAACAGGGGAAAAAAAGAAAAGACAAGAGGAAGAAGATTATGTACACGTATGCTGCTTCCGCTCCCCTCCCCCACCTCCTTACCACCACCACCACCACCATCACCATCACATCATCATCATCATCATCATCATATCATCATCATCATCATCATCATCATCATCATGATGTGCCTTGCCACATGACGTTGGTGATCATGGCCCTCCATATGTATCTATCCCTTGTTGCCGCAAGCACATCTTCCACCTTCTCTGTCTTCAGCCACCCTGCAAGTCCGTACAATATTTTCTCCCTGGGTCTACCTGGTGTTCTCTTTCCCTCCAGCTTTCCTGTTGTGACCAGGTGCTCTAATTCCCCTTTCCTCATAAAATGGCCTATACATCTTGCTTGTCTTGTTTTCCATTGGTTTTATTCTTGCTTTTATTGCTTTTATTCTTTTCTCCCCATTTGTGGCCATGCATGTGTGTGTGTGTGTGTGTGTGTGTGTGTGTGTGTGTGTGTGTGTGTGTGTGTGTGTGTGCGTGCGTGTGTGTGCGTGCGTGCGTGTGTGCGTGTGTGTCTTTTCGGCGCTTGGATTTGATTTGTCGAGATTTGCGCTATATAAATATTGTAATTATTATGTATGCATGTGCGTACGTATGTATGTATGTATGTATGTATGTATACGCTTAGATTTATGTATGTATGTATGTATGCATGTATACGCTCAGCTTAGATTTATGTATGTAAGTATGTAAGCATGTATGTATGCATGTATACGCTCATATGTATGTAGGTATGTATGCATGTATACGCTCAGCGCTTAGATTTGATTTTATCAAGATTTTGCGCTATATAAATAAAATATATTATTATATTATTATAAACTTCCTTATCAATGATCTTCTTGTGTCTGCCTCCATCAAGACTGTCTCGTTTGTTTTTCTTTGCTGTCCATGGAACTCACGACACCTCCTTATGTCCCAACCTCTCTACCGCCTCTAGCTTTGAGCCCATGCCAATTATTGTGGCCCCACAGCACACTACATTAATTATGTATTAGAGAATCCAACAAAAGCATCAGTATCTCACAATGCAACTAAAATGTTTTAAGGCTTCTTTGAGCAACATTCTTATACCTAGTCCTCGTATACTCTGAGAGTGGTAGGACTTTATTTAAGCTCAAGAAAAAAGAACGGCACACTACTTCCATTTATTCTGAGTTCGTTCAGCCAAAGTTCCCATGCCAGAAAGCCCCCGGGAGCGAGATATGTTAAGTCACCATGGGGCAACCCACCAGAGAAGATCCTGCACTACTGCTGGGTCACTTCGGTGGAGTTCAACAATCCTCCTCCTCCTCCTCCTCCTCACCATCATCATCATCCTCACACCACCACCACCACCACCACCACCACCACCATCATCATCATCATCATCACCATCGTCATCATCATCCTCACCATCATCCTCATCCTCACCACACCACCACCATCACCACCACCACCACCACCACCACCACCACCATCATCATCATTATCACCATTATCATCATCACCACCATCATCATTACCATCATCACCATCATCATCATCATCATCACCATCATCATCATCACCACCACCACCACCACCACCATGTCTCATCATCATCATCATCATCGTCGTCGTCGTTGTCATCATCATCATCATCGCTTCCATACGAATCTATCTTTTGTCGCTGCAGGTACATCTCCCACCTTCTCCTGTCTTCATCCACTGTACAAGTCCGTCCAAAACTTTCTCCCTGGGTCTACCTGGTGCTCTTTTTCCCCTCCAGCTTTCCTGTTGTGTCTAGGTGCTCAAATATCTCTTGTCTCATAAAATGTCCTATAAATGTTGTTTATTTTTTTTTCCTAATCTTCTTCTTTAATGTTCTTTTTTGTGTTTGCCTCTTTCAAGACTGTCTCGTTTCGTTTTCTGTGCTGTCTGTGGAACTCTATAACATTCGTCCTAGAAACCACATATCAGCTGCCTCAATCTTGTTCTGACTTTGCTCGTTGATTATCCACGCTTCGCATCCGTACTATAGAAATGACTGAGGTAGTAGATGAATTTGGTATTAAAAAAGTAACAGGCCTGCTAAATGAAATTTATGACACCGGAAAAATCCCTTAAGTCCAACCATGCCTGTTCTAATCTACCTTACTAAGGACACTGTGTACTAAGCCCCTAATCCTTACCTACTAATGATAATAATCACTCAGTCGCCATGTCCAGATCCAGTGAGAGACCCCGTAGTAATACATCCAATGTCCTCCATGGCTACTCATTGAAGTGGTTGCGACTATGTGTTAGCATCAGATCTGTACCTCACAACTTTCTGTCACGTATTTAGGTATCAGTCATTTGCCGTTTAATTTTGTTTTCTATGTCAGTAGTGTATTTTGTTTTCTATGTCAGAAACCTAGAAGAAGATCCTGGATTAAAGGTTGGAGGGAAAATGATAAACAACATTCGATACGCAGATGACACCGTGCTAATTGCAGAAAATGAAAGGGACCTACAAAACCTTGTGAATATGCTAGAAATAGAAAGCAAAGGTAAGGGGTTGGAACTAAACAGCAGGAAGACTGAAGTCATGGTGATCAGTAAAAAACATGAAATCCCCTCATACAAAATAACAGCAAATGGCACAACCTTGACACAGGTTAATAAGTTCAAATACCTGGGAACGGTCATTTCATCAGGCAGATGCACATCGGAAATAGCTGGCAGAATCGGCAAAACCAAAACAGCATTCAAGAAGATGACAAGCATTCTTACCAACAAATGCCTATCAATTAACATCAGAAAGAGAGTCCTTGAATGTTATATAGAACCAATACTGTTGTACGGATGCGAGGCGTGGACAGTCAGCAAGCAAAGCCAGAGCAGGATCGAGGCAGCCGAGATGTGTAGAAGAATGTTGAGAGTTCCATGGACAGCAAAGAAAACAAACGAGACAGTCTTGATGGAGGCAGACACAAGTAGATCACTCATAAGGAAGATTAGGAAAAGACAAGCAACATTTATAGGCCATTTTATGAGGAAGGGGGATTTGGAGCACCTGGTCACAACGGGGAAGCTGGAGGGAAAGAGAGCACCAGGTAGACCCAGGGAGAGAATGCTGG
>JAPXFY010000030.1:5143662-5146162 GCA_030674185.1 Monoplex corrugatus
GCAGGGCACCTGATGATGATGATGATGATGATGATGATGATGATGATGATGATGATGTGATGATGATGATGATGATTGTGATGGTGGCAGCTTGGTGTTTCATAGGTCCTTTCTCTCCCCTTTCCTATTTTAAGACTTTACCAGTGCATAAGGTTTGCGTAGGCTCAAGGACTCTGCCAGCCAACTGCTGACAGATTTGGGTGGAGCGCATATGGAATTGTGTCCCACTGAGATGAATCCCTCTGTAACAAACTCAAGATGACTCCATGGAAAAAAATCCTTTTTGAGTCACAGGCCTACGTGGAATGAGGAGCGTCATTTTGTTACAAAAGTTGTTACTAAACTCTTTTAAGGAATCTACTTCAAAGCAACACACCTACCCAGTCATACACAAAGCAAGATACATACACACAAGCAATGCAAAATACACACATATACAGACAGACACACAAAGATGTCTCAAACACAAGTACACACACGCAAAGATTTCAGACACATACACATTTACACAAAGATATCCAACGCACACACACATAGACACAAAGATGTCAGACGCACACGGCGCACAAAGACACACACCCCAGACACACAAAGACATCACATACACAATGTCGACACACACGCAGAGATACACACACACACACAAATGTCACACACAGAGAGTGAAACACATTCACAATCACAGACACACACACACTCATATACATATGAAAATGTCAGACATATATACTCAAAGACGTCACACACCCAACCATACACAGATACACATACAAAGATTCTGAGAGAGAGAGAGAGAGAGGAGAGAGAGAGACAGACAGAACAGAAAGACAGAGAAGAGAGAGAGGAGAGGGAGAGGAGACAACACAGACAGAAAGAGATGAGGAGGAGGACAACAGAGAGAGAGGGGAGGGAGAGAGAGAGAGAGAGAGACAGAGACGGAGACGAGACAGAGAGAGGAGAGGGAGAGAGATGACAGAGAGACAGAGAGAGACAAAAGAGAGGAGACAAAGACAGACAGAGACAGAGCAAGGAGAGAAGCAACACACAAAACAGACAAAGAGAGAGGAGAGACAGAGGACGAGAGAAAAGAGACAGCAGAACAGACACGACACACAGAACACACACACACACACACAGACGACACCACACACAACACACACACACACACACACACACACACACCACAACACACACAACAACAACAACACACACACACATCACACACATATACAAACAAATCTAATACTACTACATGTATAACCCTCTGTCACATAATCCGTCATACGGATCATGCAACCATACAGACGTATAAGACATAGACATTGACCTTTGACCTTCCTTCCCATGATGCATAACTGGCGTTGTATTTCCATGTCTTCATGTACATCATGTCAGGGGGGACAACTTGGCAGCCTACAGCACTAAACATGCAACACATGATAAGATGGATCACTGTGATTTCCACAATGTATCACGCAACGCTGAACGGAGCTTCTTGTGCGTTGAAGTTGCCCAGATTGCTAAACAGACTGTAAGAAAACAATCTAGAGAGAGAGAGAGAGAGAGAGGGAGGAGAGAGAGAGAGAGAGAGAGTGAGAGAGCGAAGGTGGAAGAGGGAGAGAGAGGGAGAGAGACAGACAGAAAGGGAGAGACAGACAGAGAGAGTGAAAGAGTGAGAGAGACAAAGAGACAAAGAGAGAGAGAGAGAAAGAAAGAAAGAAGAGAGAGAGAGAGAGCGAGAGAGAGAGAGAGAGAAGATAGAGAGACATAGATAGACACAGAGAGAGGCAGAGACAAAGGGAGAGAGAGAGAGAGAGAATGAGAGAGAGAGACAGAGAGAGAGCAAGAGCGAGAGAGAGACAGAGAGAAAAAGAGAGAGAGGAAAATGAGAGAACAAGATATACAGAGAGAAAGGGAGGGAGGAAGAGGAAGAGAGACAGACAGAAAGGGAGAGAGAGAGATACATACATACGTAATGGATTGTCTCTCTTTGTCCTTTTGGTCCTATGTAGGATCTTATGGACTTTGATAATAATATTGTCTCTCTTTGTCCTTTTGGTCCTATGTAGGATCTTATGGACTTTGCATAATACATATTGTCTCCTTTGTCCTTTTGGTCCTATGTAGGATCTTATGGAACTTTGCATAATACATATTGTCTCTCTTTGTCTTTTGGTCCTATGTAGGATCTTATGGACTTTGCATAATACATATTGTCTCTCTTTGTCCTTTTGGTCCTTGTAGGATCTTATGGACTTTGCATAATACATATTGTCTCTCTTTGTCCTTTTGGTCCTATGTAGGATCTTATGGACTTTGCATAATACATATTGTCTCTCTTTGTCTTTTGGTCCTATGTAGGATCTTATGGACTTTGCATAATACATATTGTCTCTCTTTGTCCTTTTGGTCCTATGTAGGATCTTAGGACTTTGCATAATACATATTGTCTCTCTTTGTCCTTTTTGGTCCTATGTAGGATCTTATGGACTTTGCATAA
>JAPXFY010000030.1:5153662-5161162 GCA_030674185.1 Monoplex corrugatus
ACACACACACAAACAACAACAAACCACACACACACACACAAAACACACACACACCACACACACAAACACAACACACACACACACACAACACACAAACCACAACAACACACACACACACAAAAACACACACACACAAACACACACACACTATCACACACACACACACACAACACACACACACACACACACAGGTAGCGTGTGTGGCCATTATGGAGACTGATTGTTACAGATCAGCATGGACAACTTGCATGGCTGTTCATCTTAAAAGGCTTCAAACGGTAATATGGATACCCGTGATTTGGGACATCCCTACACTATGCTTAGCTGTTTGATTGATCGTGTGTGTGTGTGTTGTTGGTGTGTGTGTGTGTGTTGTGTGTGTGTGTGTGTGTGTGTATGTGATGTTGGTGTGTGTGTGCCTGTCTGTATGTCTGCGTGTGTGTGATGTGTGTGTGTGTGTGCTGTCTGTATGTCTGGTGTATGTGTGTGTGTGTGTGTGTGTGTGTGTGTGTTGTGTGTGTGTGTGTGTTGTGTGTGTGTGTGTGCCTGTCTGTCTGTCAGACTAGTCAACGGCAGTGAAGATGATGAGTTCCCGTCACTAACGGAGTCAAGCAAGGATGTGTTCTTGCTCCAACACTGTTCAGCTTCCTTGTCAGCATGATGCTTCTCTCTGCCTTTAAAGATTCAGACCCAGGCATCCAAATCACATACAGGACAGATGGAGGTATCTTCAATACTCAACGCCTGAATGCAAAGACGAAAGTCACTATATCACTTGTTCATGACCTCTTGTATGCTGATGACTGTGCTATCGTTACCCACTCAGATGATGACCTTCAAAGACTTACAGTTTCTCTAGATCCAAAATAAGTGCGACTGCCCGCGTCCAAGCAAACAGGAACCGAAGAACAACAAAACCGAAAAAGAACGTGTATTCAATACAACAAGACAAGATAGGCGCAAATTTTCGGCCAACCAGCCTTTGTCAAGCGCGAATGCACGATCACAAACAGTTTCTCTGTCTTCGGCCACTAAGCATCAAGAAGACTGAAGCTATGTTTCAACCTGCAAAACGATCAACATAAACATGCCTGAAGTAAAGATTGAAGGCAAGGTCCTTAACAATGTTGACTCTTCACCTATCTTGGTAGCAGTCTCTTCTCTTCCAGCAGTCTCGATAAAGAGGTATCCAACCACATTGCAAAGGCAAGTGCTTCCTATGGCAGACTCCACAAGTCAGTATGGAACGAAAGGGCTTGCAACTGGAGACGAAGTGCGCAGTATACAGAGCAGTAGTCCTGACTGCATTGCTGTATGGATGTGAGTCCTGGACTCTCTACTGTAGGCATGTCAAGCTACTAGATCAGTTTCACCAGCGCTGCCTCCGACATATCTTCACATCAAATGGCACAACAGAGTCTCAAACGTCAATGTACTTTTGCAAGCGCAGATGCCAAGCATAGATGCACTGCTAACAGTCTCGGCTAAGATGGTCTGGACGTCTCGTGCACATGCAGGATAACAGGCTTCCAAAGCAGCTCTTCTACGGTGAACTGACAAGGGTCATCGACCAAGACATGCAAGCTCGCTGCAAAGACACCCTGAAAATATCCCTCCAGAAATGTGACAATGATGAAGAACAATGGGAAATCATGGCCACAAACAGGTCTGAATGGAGGCAAGCTATTCGCAAGGCAACAAAAGCTTATGAAAATGACAGACGAAGCAGCCAAGTGGAAAAGTGTGCAGCAATAAAGGCCAGAACCAACTCTGCAGAACGTTCCACTGAGTGTCCAGTATGCGCCGCCTGTGTGCATCAGACTTTGGCCTGAGATCCCAAATGAGGTACACAAATAAAGTGCTAGGTTGGACTTTATCGGCCACAACAGTCGACCATACATGTATATATATATATATAAAACGTCACAGGTGCCATGTGTATGGTGATCATGGCATAAGCCTTAAGTCTGTACCTAAACCCATCAGTGGTCAGGTCCTGAGCTCCTACGTAGCCTGTGTGACAAATTCATTGTAGCATCGGTTGTCTAGTGGTAGAATACTCACTTGCCACGAGAGTGACCAGGGTTCATTTCCTGGTTGATACACGTTTGTTTGTTTGTTATTTTATGGACAATCTTTCAAATGTGTCTTTACTGTTGTAACAGTGTGCCATTGTTTTGACTTTACGTTAAGTAATGTCTTATTGATGTGGATTACATTAAATGCGCACGCTAGCTCCTATCTTGTTGACATACGTAACCTCTCCCAAATTCTTACCAACAAATGCCTATCAATTAACATCAGAAGAGAGTCCTTGAATGTTATATAGAACCAATACTGTTATATGGATGCGAGGCGTGGACAGTCAGCAAGCAAAGTCAGAGCAAGATTGAAGCAGCCGAGATGTGGTTTCTCAGAAGAATGTTGCGAGTTCCATGGACAGCAAAGAAAACAAATGAGACAGTCTTGATGGAGGCAGACACAAGTAGATCACTCATAAGGAAGATTAGGAAAAGACAAGCAACATTTATAGGCCATTTTATGAGGAAGGGGGATTTGGAACACCTGGTCACAACGGGAAAGCTGGAGAAAAAGAGAGCACCAGGTAGACCCAGGGAGAGAATACTGGACGGACTTGCAGTGTGGCTGGGGATGAGGAGGGTGGGGGAGATGCTGGGGACAACGAGAGATAGAGATGGTTGGAAGTCCATGGTCGCCAACGCCATGCGGCAGGGCATCTGATGATGATGATGATGAACCCTCTCCCACTATTTACTGCCAGTGTTTCTAATATGTCTTGACTGTTGAAACAGTGCGTCACTTGTTCTGGTTTTTACGCTGTTTTGTCATCTACGTGAGATGCAATCCACACCCTAACTCGTATTTTCTTTTTTCTCAGATTAAACCCTCTCGCACAATTTAGTACCATGAAATTGTTTTCTAAAATTCCATCATTCCACAAGATAGTATGTGCACTCAGATGACAAAACGTTAAATATGAAGTCTTGATCGATCAAGATTGTCTAGCTGTGGTTATAAAAGTACATATGTGACCCCCACCACGAAATCAGTCTTAACTAGCATTTGGGGCATTTTGAGATATACATATCACTGGAAAGTGTACATTTTGCTGATTATTTTGGTACTTAAATAAAGCTTGTACTAAAAAAAAATGTAGAAGTTATGTATGTTTAAAGTCATTAACTTGTATGACGGCCATTTTGAGAAAACGGCCTCTAAAGTTTTTGTGTGCTCTCCTGCACATTTTCCTTAAATTTCTTTATTTGGTGGCTTTGACCCAGTTTGTTTCTAATTTTCGCTGTCATTATCTGAAAGGTGCACCAAAGAGCTTTCCATTAGTATATTACATGTGCGGGTACTGTGCAGGTTACGGTTCATAATAAGAGACAAAAATAGGTAGTTTTGGTAGGAAGTTGCGTTCTTTCTGCTGCGATCGGTGTATTGAAATACCGATCTAAATTGATTAATAATATTTTTTCAAGAAAAAAAGTTTCTGTGGGGATAGATTACAGTCTACAGAAATCAATTTTGAGAAAAAGTCAAAACACCCCAGATAGACCCTCAGTCACCTTTTCAGCTCCTAGTGCTGTTCGACTGACTGCGAGTTAAGACTCATTTCGTGGTGGGAGGTCACATATGATCGTGTGTACTTTAGTTTATCAGCGAAAGGAAAACGACTTGCACGGCATAGAGGTAAAGCAGCTTTCATCTATCTGATATTTCTTCGAGAGGACAGTTTCTTTGAGAAGTACAATATCTGTGAGTTTTGTAATAAAAGGGAACTTGTTCGAATAGCTTGACCACCTTGGTCTTGTTATTATTATTGCTGTTGTTGTTTTCTTGTTCCTGGTTTTTATATCTGTCTCTTTGATTACGTATATCTATTCCGCCAACTCCTCGTCTTTCATTGTCTCTACTTATCTGTCTGTCTCCGTTGGATGAGTTGGGATTGGGGGAGAAGTGTTTGTGTATGCATATGCATATGCATGAGTGTTTAAGCGAGTGCGTAATACGCCTATCTATGTGTACGCTCATGCCCCCACTCAGACGTCCACAATTGAATACGAATAGATAAAGAAATATAAATACATCAATGCATCTGTGGCGGTGAAATTACCCTTGTACCTCGTATGTTACCTTCTCTCAACGAGATATTTTAGTAAACGCACAACCAGTTTTCCCGTGGTGTAGTGGTTAACACAACTCACTACCGACTGGAAGATTTGTGAGTTCCAATCCCCATCAGTCTCTTCAAAAAAAAAAAACTGCGGGATTTTTCGGCTCTAACGGCTCCTACCCAGACTGAGCATGTTGTGGACTCATTTGGGAAGACTGGGACCACGCAGTCGAGTCTCATCCACTTCACGGATGCGTCACTGATGGTGTTGCTGAAATCATTTGACCAACACCGCAGGTGTCTGTACCTCTCAGGCCTGGCCGATGCCAGGATATATTTGATAGTAAGCTTAAAGTACACCCCTTGTCACGCAGTCTCAATCCTAGATGGAAATCCGTAGCATCATGATTATCATCCTCATCGTCATCATCATCATCGCATTGTAAAAACTGTGCCAGCTTCTGTTCCTGTTTGCTTGGACGTGGGCAGTCACACTTGTTTTGGATTATGATATTTTGTCAAACGTTCCACTGGATTTTGGTTTTTATATTTCACAGCCTTTCATTGGAGACTGTACCCCAAATGAATAAATCATTTGAAGTCTGAGTTCTGAAGCATCTCTCTCTCTGTCTGTCTGTCTGTCCCCCACACTTATATATATATATATATATATATATATATATATATATATATATATATATATGTATGTATATACACACATTTACATTAACACACACACATACATGCATAATATGTGTAAATGTGTGTGTCCCGCTCGTTCTCTCTCTCTCTCTCTCACACACACGCTAACACACACACACACACACACACACACACACACACCACACACACACACACACACACACACACACACACACACACACAACACACACACACACACACACACGAACACACACACACGAACACACACACACGAACACAGCACACAACACACACACACACACACACAACACACACACACGAACACACACACACAACACACACACACACACACACACACACACACACACACACACACAACACACACACACACACACATACACAGCACAGAATTTCCAGAAGAACAGATATTGCCTATACTGGAAGAGCCCCTATCATCCCCACGGAAGAGAGATGAGGAAGGTAAGGGCAGTGCCAAGTTGTGTCAGGAAGACAGACATTGATGAAGTGGTTGTTTGGGACGCTAAGGGACTCTGTCGCAAAAGGGGAAGGAACTGCCACACGCGTGTGTGGACGTCTTATCGGTGTACTTAGCCGTATCGATATATTTCGTAAAAACAGCATATGCAACATCATCATCATCATCAAGTGCCCTGCCACATGGTGTTGGCGATCATGGCCTTTCATATGTATCTATCCGTTGTTGCCCCAAGCACATCTCCCACCCTCTCTATCTTCAGCCACTCTGCAAGTCCGTCCAATATTTTCTCCCTGGGTCTACCTGGTATTTTTCAATAATGCCGTTATTGAAGTATTAAGTGGTATTATTAATTTTTGCATGGTTATACGCTGGCTGACCACCGGTGCCAGTGATGAAATACATGTAACAAATCCGGTTTGCGCTCTTCTTCCTTAACCTTTCTTGTCAACAATTCATCACATGTGGCTCCAGGAATGCACTGAAAGTCAACGCTAAGTGCTCCTGGGGAGGAGTTGTAAGTCAGGATGTGTAGGCTGGAAACACTCTTACATACTGATAAGGCAATTAATGCACGTACACAAATAAGAAGTGATCCCAATGATGTGAAGCTTGACGGTCTGTTATGTACCATATCTGATTATACAAAGCATAGTAAAGGTGTATTTATTTTTGCAACCACCGTTGACATCCAGCTCGTTTCATCCTCCCATTTCAATTTTTTGTCTCGATCAATGCAGTTTATACTTTTCACTCTCCATGCATGCTTCGGATATTTCCCATTATAATTAATACTAATAATAATAATTACAATATTTATATAGCGCAAAATCTTGATAAAATCAAATCTAAGCGCTGAAGCAGACACAACCACGCACGCACGCACGCACGCACGACACACACGCACGCACGCACGCACCACACACACACAACACACACAACCCCACACACACACACACACACACACACACGCATGGCTATAAATTGGGAGAAAGAATAAAAGCAATAAAAGCAAGAATAAAAGCAATGGAAAATTATAGAGAGCATAGCATATACAATTATATATTATAACCATGTGATTCCCCTCCGAGCGGAGACAGGCTGCAGAGGGGGGGGGGGGGGGTGTTGAGTGAGTTAGGATTTTATGCGGAGGAGAAAAGGTGAGTTTTGAGAGCGGACTTGAAGGAGACAAAAGTAGGTTGCTGACGGACTGAGAGAGGAAGTTTGTTCCAGGAGAGAACAAACTAATCTTTTGACTCACACACCATATTCACCAACTGCAAAAACGTAACCCTTTGACTTCTTCCTCCTCTCCACCAGCTTCCTGCGACAGCGTAGGGGAAAATGAGGATGTGGGACGGTGAAGAGTAAGTTAAGTGTTTTGCTTTGCTAGCGTGGTTGACAATGCAGGATGCTGGTGGACAGGGTGATGGAGTCAAACGGTTAAGTTTTTGCTTTACTAGCATGGTTGACAATGCAGGATGCTGGTGGACGGGATGAGGGAGTCAAAGGGTTAAAAGCCTGACCTACATTCCGTGCTGGCTTAACAAGTAGTTCAAGTCAGACAGGAAAAGTGCAGTCTGGTTCTATCTATGGCACGCTGAAAATACATCTATTACTTTTTTCCTTGTCTGCCGCCTTCCTGTGCATATATTCTCTCATCATTATTCTCACTATCTCATCTCGCCTATCATATTCTCATCATCTCATCATCAATCATCATCATCTCTCATCATCATCATCATCATTCATCATCATAAATCCCCACCATCCATCATCATCATCCCGTCACATCATCATCATCATCATCATCATCATCATCATATCATCATCATCATCATCATCATCATCACCACCACCACCACCATCACATCATCCACCATCACCACACCATCCACACACACACTCATCACACACACACACCACCACCACCACCACCACCACCACCACCACCACCACCACCACCACCACCACCACCACCACCACCATCATCACCACTCACACACACACATCACATCCATCCATCCATCATCATCATCATCATCATCATCATCATCATCATATGTGCCTCGCCGCATGGCGTTGGCGGTCATGGCCCTCCATACGAATCTATCTCTTGTCGCTTGCAAGTACATCTCCCACCCTGTTGTCTTCGTCCACTCCGCATGTCTTGATACCCGGTCTACCTGTGCTCTTTTCCATC
>JAPXFY010000030.1:5171162-5173662 GCA_030674185.1 Monoplex corrugatus
TTTTTTCAATGGTATGAAGATGAAAAGCATTCTTACCAACAAATCCCTATCATTTAACATCGGCAAGAGAGTTCTTGAATGTTGTATAGAACCGATAATGTTATACGATTGTGAGGCGTGGACAGTCAACACGCAAAGCCAGAACAAGATTCAGTCAGCCGAGATGTGGTTTCTAGAAAAATGTTGACAATTCCATGGACAGCGAAGAAAACAAACGAGGCAGTCTTGATGGAGGCAGACACAAGAAGACCATTGATGAAGAAAATTAGGAAAAGACAAGCCATTTAATGAGGAAAAAGGATTAGAGCACCTGGTCACAACAGGAAAGCTACAGGGAAAGAGAACACCAGGTAGACCCAGGGAAAAAAATATGGGACGGACTTGCACGATGGCTGAGGACAGAGAGGGTGGGAGATGTACTTGCAGCGACAAGGGATAGATTCGTACGGAGGGTTAGGATCGCCAACGCCATGCGGCATGCCTCTTGATGATGATGATGATGTTGATTATGATGACGACGACGATGATGATAATCATGATGCTGTGGAGTTCTATCTAGAAAAGAGACAGCATGACACGGCTGTACTCTACGCTTACTATCATAATATATCCTGGCGTCAACCAGCCCCGAGAGACACAGACACCTGTGAAGTTGGTCAGGGCATTTGAACAACACTTAATGACGCATCCGTGAAGTGGATGAGACTCGACTGTGTGGTCCCAGTCTTCCCTAACTGACGTCAACCAGGCCCGAGAGATACAGACACCTGTGATGTTGGTTAGGAAATTTGAACAACACTGTCTATGACGCATCTGTGACGTGAATGAGACTCGACTGTGTGGTCCCAGTCTTCCCTAACTGGCGTCAACCAGGCTTGAGAGATACAGACACCTGTGATGTTAGTTAGGAAAATTTGAGCAACACCCTCAATGATGCATCCGTGAAGTGATGAGACTCGACTGTGTGGTCTCAGTCTTCCCAACGAGCCCACAACACGGTCAGTTCTGGGTAGTAGCAGGTTGGAGCCGAAAAATCCCACAATGAATTTCAAGGACTGACAAGGATTCGAACCCACAACCTTCCAGACGGTAGTCCGCTGCGCTAACCACTGCACCATGGGAACCGGATATTGCTGGCAGAATCGTTTTTTGTTCCATTACCCAATTCTAACTGTTATATTTGATAATATTTTGGTGCTGTAAAGTGACGAAGAGGGTGGGGGAGATGCTATGGGCAACGAGAGATAGAGATGGATGGAGATCCATGGTCGCCAACGCCAAGCGGCAGGGCACCTGATGATGATGATGATGAAAGTGAAACACGGAGAGTTCTGATGCGAACCATTTCCACCAAACGAATAAAATCATCGTTATTTGAAGGGGAGGAGGGTACCGCATATGGAGTTCCCTGATCAGGATGGATCTGTCTGGAACAAACTCCAGCTTTCAGTCTGTTCCAAGCGGATTCGGCGTATGCGTTAAGTATTACTACTTCTGTAGTTAATCACCCGTATTTAGACTTTTGACACGTAATATTTTGTAGGGCTATAGACCAGAGAGCAACGCATGTGTGGGGATTCATCCTACACCCAGACATAGCAAAGAATCTCATGAGTACAGAATACATATCAGAAAGATTGATTAAAATCGGTGTAAGAAAGTCCAACAAAATCGTCTACTATATCCAAGCATATGCACCGTGTAACGATTCGTACTCAGAAGAGGAGAAAGACTCATTCTATCAAGAGCTCTCCGACCTCATCAACAGCACCCCTGACAAAGAGGACCTGTATGTCATGGGGATTTCAACGGCAGAGTTGGTGAGAGAAGAAACCCGTGGACAAAACATCTTGGACCCCACAGTGACCACAGAACACCTTGCAATTACAACGGAACCACGTGCTGGAACTATGTGCAGAGCATGATCTGATCATCACCAACACCTTTTTCCAACATCGAGCCTCCCAAATTTACACCTGGTACAAATGGAACGACCTCAGCATCTCGTCTCAAATCGACTTCATACTTGCAAGATCTAGAACACGTTACGCCATCAAAGACTCAAAAGCCATCCCCAATGCCAACCTTGACACTGACCACAGGCCTGTCATTCTGGCCTCCAGTACTCAGAAGGAAAAAATAACAACTGCTAGGAAGAACCAGCCTGAAAAGATCAACCTCCTCAAACTGGAAGAGAAAGAAGTGCAAGAACAGATTGAAAGTGCTATCAAGGTGAAACTTGACCCCATTGATACAACCCCCCTCATCATGGAACAAGCCTGGGACACCTTCAAGCCAGCTCTCTTGAACACCTTAAGGAAGTTTGCGGGACAAAGAAATGTAGAGGTAAAAACAGGAAAGCTACAGCCTGGTGGAACCAAGAGGTGAAGGAAGCCATCAAGAAAAAGAAGCAGCTATATAAAGCTTGGGTCAAGACCAAGATAGAAGAGGACTACGTCAAGTACAGAATCGCAAGAAGACATAGTAAACGTGTTGTGAA
>JAPXFY010000030.1:5186162-5188662 GCA_030674185.1 Monoplex corrugatus
CTCCAATTTCTGCCCCGGATCCAGAACTTTGAAATATTGTGTGAAAGTGTTCATGCCACTGATTAAGGCTTATTTCGTTATAATATAATAATAATAATAAATGGCTATTTATGAGCGCTTTCCACTTGCACAAAGCGCTTTACAACAACAATAAAAAGTAAAACAAGCACACGAACTCACAGACACACACCAACACACACACAAACACGCACAGACACACACACACAAACCACACACACACGCACGCACGCACGCACACAAACACACACGCGCACGCATTCACACCCAAAAACACGCACATCAAAAATACAGAGCGGCAGAAAGAGGGTCTACAAGAAATGTTGCTGGAAGAGAAAAGTCTTCAGACTAGTTTTAAAGGAGGGAAATGAAGGGCTGTGACGGAGATTGTGAGGCAAGGAGTTCCACATCTGCACAGCAGATGATGAAAAAGCTCGACCACCATGCCTCTCTCGTTTATATTTTGGAACGCGGAATGTTCTATCATCGGTAGCAGAGCGAAGAGATCTGGGTGGTACATAGATCGTAAAGATGTCAGAAAGGTATTTAGGCGCAGTGCCAATTATGACTTGGTAGCAGAGACAAGAAGCTTTGTATTTGATTCTTTGTTCAATAGGTAACCAGTGTAACTCTCGTAGAAGGGGTGTACAATGTGCCGATCTTTTTGCTTTGCACACTATTTTGGCTGCTGAGTTCTGTACTTGTTGTAGTGGTCTGATCAGGGTATGTGGAGAACCGACAAGAAGAGAATTGCAGTAGTCTAGTCTAGATAGTACACAAGAACTGACAAGTGTTTTTGTTGCATCAACTGTGAGGTAGCGACGTATAGAGCTGATGCGTCTGAGTTCATGGTAGGCTACTTGACAGGTTTTACTGATATGATGTTTCATGGACATCTCTTTATCAAGGAAAAAGCCAAGGTCACGTACATTGTCTGAAAATGAGATGGGCGTATTTCCTAGGTCAAAAGTAGGAGGTAGGGAAGTGGCATCAACTGATGGAGGAAGGAGTCTAAGAGCTTCAGTCTTGTCATCATTTAGTTTCAGTTTGTTTTCGGTCATCCAATTTTTAACTTCTGTGACACTATCTTGGAGAGATTGAATGAGATTATCGTAGTTTGAAAGCGTATCAGAATGTTCCAGTTGAGTATCATCAGCATACATTTCATGACGAATGGAATGAGTATCAATGAGATGAGTGAGTGGAGTGGTGTAGAGTATGAAAAGAACAGGGCCCAGAACAGAGCCCTGAGGAACGCCGAAAGTGAGAGTAGATTCAGAGGATCTATTTCCGTCTACTAGAACAATTTGCTTTCTGTCAGAGAGATATGATCGAAACCAGTTGAGCACGATATTTGTAATTCCAAATGTTGTATTCAGGCGTGAGAGAAGGATGTCATGATCTATTGTGTCAAAGGCAGCAGAAAGGTCCAAAAGTAGAAGAACAGATATTTTGTCTTGGTCAATAGCATTCAAAAGATCATTTACAATGCGTAAAAGAACAGTTTCTGTAGAATGGCCAGGCCTGTAAGCAGACTGGTGATCGCTGAGAAGTGAATGAGAGGTCAAATGGGAGAAAAGCTGGCGAAGCACAAGTCGTTCAAGAAGTTTAGAGAGGTATGGAAGGTTGGAGATGGGGTCCAGATTTGATTTTTTCAGAAGGGTTTTTAACACAGCTGTTTTAAATTCAATTGGAAAGACGCCGGAAATGAGTGATTCGTTCATGATATGAGTAATGCTAGGCAGAAGAAGGTCTAAATGCTGAATTAGAAATTTGGTGGGCATTGGATCTAGTTCACAAGTCTTTGGAGTTGTCTGCATGATCGTTTTTCTCACTAGATCTTCACTAACGGGAACAAAAGCAGACAAAGGGGTGCTAGAGAAGGGCGGGCTGATGTTATGAGACTGTAATGTTGACGGGAAGTTGTTTCGAATGGTTGCAATCTTGTTGCTGAAAAATTCGGCAAACATATTCGGAAGGAGCTTTATATCTGAGACAGAAGGTAAGTGAAACGGACTTATTTTTACCAAGAAGGTGTGACATATTTTGGAAGAGCTGCTTGCATGTGCGAGAACCTGACACTAGCGACGAATAGAAGGTCGTTTTTGCGGTGTGCACTATGTCCGTGACATTGCGCTTCGCAGCATCGTAGATTTGTTTGTGAACAGTGAGCTTTGTTTTTTTCCACTCACGCTCTGCACGTCTGCGTGCGGTTTTAGCTTCGCGAAGTGGACCAGAGACAGCGTTGTACCAGTGGCTTGGTTTTCCATCGCGAACTTTTATCTGTCGCATAGGCGCATGCTTGTCAAAAATAGATGAAAGATTTGAGTTTAATTCTGAGATTGACAGATTTGGTGTTAAGAACTGCGCGATGTCGTGTGCAAGTTTATCGTGATCAATTTTTCCGATGGAACGAGTGGAAACATATTTCGGAGGACGTTTAAGTTTAGGTGTAGATAGATGGCACAAAATGGCGAAATGA
>JAPXFY010000030.1:5218662-5228662 GCA_030674185.1 Monoplex corrugatus
AGTTTTTGCAGTTGGTAGATAGGGGGCAGGAGTCAAAGAGTTAAAGGCTGCGACCATTCTGGTGGTGCCAGCATTTCACAAGTTCCCTCCCCTCCCTCTCCTACCCTCCCCTCCTCTCTGTACCCATATACAGACCTTATCTGACCATCACAGACTGAAAGGGGATGCCGAATATTTACTGGCAGAAGTGGATGGGGTACGTGTGGAATTGTCGACGAGTCTGATAATTCCCTCTTGAACAAACACCAAACGTTTGTCTCTTTTCTTTCCGCGGCACTTGTGTTTTCCATTTGTCCAAGGGCAATATATCCCTTTTGAAAGAGAGACAGAGAGGGGGTGGGGGAGACAGAGAGAGAGAGAGAGATAGGGAGAGGAAGAGGGATGGAGAGAGCGGCAGGAAGACAGAGAAAGAGGCTGTGATGCAGAAAGAGAGAAACAGAGAAAGGAAGAGAGTGAAAGAAAGGGAGAGAGAGAGAGAGAAAGAGAGCGGGAATGAGAGAGAGGGAGAAAGAGACAGGAAGAGAGAAAGGGAGAGGACAGAGAGAGAGGGAGGGAGAGAGAGGGAAAGAGAGAGGGTAAAGGAAAGAGAAAGAAAGGGAGGGAGAGGGAGAGAGAGGGAAGAGAGAGGAAGAGATAGGGGGAAGAGAGGGGGAAAGAGAGAGAGAGAGAGGGAGGGAGAGAGCTAGACAGATAAAAACAAAGAGATAGAAGGGGAGAGACAGAGAAACAGAGTGAGTCAGAGACAGACAGCGAGAGAAACATAGTGTCAGAGAGAGAGAGAGAGAGAGAGAAACAGACAGACAGAGACAGAGACAGAGACAAAGAGAGACAGAGACGGAAGCAAGAAGTAAGAAGTGATGTTCATAGATCCTTAATCCCATTTGGAATATCGGAAAGCACAGCAAATAAGAATACGGAAATCCAACAGAATCAACAGATAATATTCAGCAGATTCTAAAGACAAAAACATCAGCCCTATGGAAAAGCTAAACAGAACATTCGATATATTTACAACTGCTCTCTTTTTCAACCATGATATCCACAGACATCTGCTCGAATTCTCGACAAGGAATAAACAATTTCTACAACGATGTATATCCCCTGTAAAGCGCAAATAACTCCACCTGAAATTCAGATACAACAAAGCTTTTATGTCATTGAAAAAGGGAGACAAGATTTTTTTTGTTCGTCTTGTAAATCAAATCCAAGAATTCTAATATTGTTAGTAGAGCAAACTGAATTTGCATTTTCCTGCCAATCAGATTTGCAGATATTGTAAAAAATGTAAACAAAATTAAGGTTTTCCTCATGGACATATGAAAGCATGGACAAAACCAACATTTGTAAAACATAAAAAAAAACGGGAATTTGTTGTAAACATAAGAATACTGGTTACGTCAATGAGTATTGGCAAGGTTTAGTTGATCTAAAAAAAATCTCTCTCTCTGTCTTTCTCTCTCTCTTTCTTCATCTCTCTCTCTCTCTCTCCTTCCCTTCATCTCTGTCTCCTTTCCTTCCTCTTCTCTTTCTGTCTCCCCCCCTCTCTCTCCCAGCTCTCTCCGTCCTCCCCCTCTCTCTCTCAACATTAGCATTGCACAGCTTAAACCTCTTGCTCCCGTAAACACTCACACACACGTACACATATACACAAGCACACGATTCCTCGCCGCGCGCACATATCTAACACCACTTATATTGGAAAGGTGTTAGAGCGAAAGAACCGACACACACTCACACACACACACACACGCATACACACACACACACACACACACACACAACACACACACACACACCACACACACACACACCACACACACCACACACGCATACACACACATACACACACATACACACACAACACACACACACACACACAGACACACACACACACATACACGCATGCACACACACACGTACACACACATATACACACACACGCGCGCACACGCACACACATAAACACAAACATTTAAAAGATGTAACGAAGAATCGCTCTCTCTCTCTCTCATTTCTCTCTCTCTTCTATCTGTCTATCTCCCCTTGCGTTGACCACTCGATCCAATTTATCACACAGGGGATTTGAAAAAAGCACCTGATATACAAATTTAAACATACTAAGGACAATGAAACATAAAAAATGGGCCGAAGTTACCTAAAATTGCTTCCGAATATCTCATTTCCCAAGAGCCAAAAATGCTCCCAATACATGTACTCAATTATCAATCACAAGAAAAAGTACTAAGGTTTTATCGAACACATACAGGTGAATGGACCAGCAGGGCAGAAAATGATAGGAAGAAACGACAGAAAGCAAAGGAACAAGGCAGAAACAAAGAGAGTGACAGAAAAGATGAACTTTCTAGCACTGAATTTCCAGAGGTGTGGATATTATTTATACTGAAAGAGCGAACCCCTGGCGTCCTCATAGCGGGGGGGGGGGGGGGGGGGGTGTTCAACGGCGATGAATAGGAGTCTGTTAGATGGCAGATTAGGCGCAGTGGATATAGAATTGTTCAACTGGGAATACTTTGTACGAAATAAACTTTCAACCCTTAACTCTTAATCTGAACTCAGTGTTTAATAATTCACTTTCAACGCTTAAGTCTTGAACAATGTTCAATAGTTCACTTTCAAACTTTAAGTCTTGATCAATGTTCAATAGTTTTTTACTTCAACTTTCAAACCTTTAACTCTTGACAAATGTTCAGTAGTTCACTTTTAACCCTTAACTCTTGACAAATGTTCAATAGTTCACTTTCAACCCTTAACTCTTGATCAATGTTCAATAGTTCACTTTCAACCCTTAACTCTTGACAAATGTTCAGTAGTTCACTTTTAACCCTTAACTCTTGACAAATGTTCAATAGTTCACTTCCAACCCTTAACTCTTGACAAATGCTCAATAGTTCACTTTCAACCCTTAACTCTTGACCAATGTTCAATAGTTCACTTTCAACCTTTAAGTCTTGACCAATGTTCAATAGTTCACTTTCAACCCTTAACTCTTGATCAGTGTTCAATAGTTCACTTTCAACTCTTTATTCTTGAACAATGTTCAATAGTTCACTTTCAACCCTTAACTGTTGACAAATGTTCAATAGTTCACTTTTAACCTTCAACTCTTGACAAATGTTCAATATCAAAGAAATAAGAGGGAAGCAGGGAGAATTTTTATAATATAATCAAAGGACATAACTCTTGAGAATTATCTCCCATGTTGTATAGAATTTCTCAGAACTAGAATAGAAGCAGATACAAAGTACAAAAACACTCTTCTGAGTGTTCTGAGCTTACTGTTTTTGTACCTTGTATCTGCTTCTATGCTAGCTGAATGGGTAGCGCAAACTGTGTTAGATCTGAGAAGTTCTATACAACATGGGAAATGTTCAATAGTTCACCTTCAACCCTTAACTCTTGATCAGTGTTTCACAGTTCCTTTTATTCTACTCAACGCTCAGTGGCTGTAAATGCTGGGTGTTGAGCAGCCACACATCCAGATCACGTCCGGGATCTTTAACGTGCGTACTAGGTGTTCTGCGTGCGAATTACAAAGAAGCCGGTTTAGATACTGGCAGGTCGGTACGCATGGGAAATCGGGAAAAATCTCCACCCTTTACCCCCAGGTGGGGGGTACCCAGGCAGGATCGAACCTTAGACTTTCTGATTGTAAGTCTGACGGCTTACCCACTTGACTACCCCCACCTGTCGTCTGGTTAAAATGTGAAACTCGTGCAGGTTGCATTCCACGAACTCGTAGGAGGTGGAAGACAAGGAGGAGTAGGAGAAAAAGAATAAGAACAAGAAGGAGAAAGAGAAGAAAAGAAAGAAGAAGAAGAAAAAGAAGAAGAAGGAGGAGGAGGAGGAGGTGGAGGAGGAAGAGGAGAGGAGAAGGAGGACGAGGAGGAGAAGTAAAACAAAAACAGGAAGAAGAACAAGAAGAAGAAGGAGGGAGAAAGGAGCAAAGAGAGAAGGAGGAAGCAAAGAGGAGAAGAGCAAGACGAAGAAAAAGTAGAAGTAGACAAAAGAAGAAGAAAAGAAAGAGAAGAAGAAGAAGCAAGAAGAAGAAGACGACGAAGACGAAAAAGAAAAAGAAAAGAAAAAGACGACGACGACATGACGAAGAATGCAAAGAAGAAGAAGAAGAATACGAAGAAGAAGAAGAAGAAGAATACGAAGAAGAAGAAGAAGAAGAAACAACAACAACGACAACAACAACAACAACTACAAGAAGAAAAGAAGAAGAACGAAGAAGAAGAAGAAGAATCACGACGATCATGACGATGAAGAAGAATGCGAAGAAGAAGAAAAAGGAGAAGAGGAAGAATGCGAAGAAGAAGAAGAAGAATGCGAAGAAGAAGAATGCGAAGAAGAAATGCGAAATGCGAAGAAAAGAATGCGAAGAAGAAGAATGCGAGAGAAGAAGAAGAATGCAAGAAGAAGAAGAAGAAGAATGCGAAGAAGAAGAAGAAGAATGCGAAGAAGAATGCGAAGAAGAATGCGAAGAAGAAGAATAGAAGAAGAAGAAGAAGAAGAAAAATAGAAGAATACGAAGAAGAAGAAGAAGGAAGAAGAAGAAGAAGAAGAAGAAGAAGAAGAAGAAAGAAGAAGAAAGAAGAAAAGAAGAAGAAGAAGAAGAATGCGAAGAATTAGAAGAAGAATGAAGAAGAAGAGAAGAAGAAGAGAAGAGAATACGAAGAATACGAAGAATACGAAGAAGAATACGAAGAAGAATACGAAGAATGCAAAGAAGAAGAAGAAGAAGAAGAAGAAGAATGCGAAGAAGAAGAAGAAGAAGAAGAAGAAGAAGAAGAAGAAGAAAGAAGAAGAAGAAGAAGAAGAAGAAGAAGAAGAAGAAGAAGAAAGAAAAGAAGAAGAAGAAGAAAAGAGAGAAGAAGAAGAAGAAAGAAAAAGAAGAAGAAGAAGAAGAAGAAGAAGAAGAAGAAGAAGAAGAAGAAGAAGAAGAAGAAGAAGAAGAAGAAGAAGAAGAAGAAGAAGAAGAAGAAGAAGAAAAGAAGAAAGAATGAAGAGAAGAAGAAGAAGAAAAGGAGGAGAAAAAGGAGAAGAAGAAGAAGAAGAAGAAGAAGAAGAAGAAGAAGAAGAAGAAGAAAAGAAGAAGAAGAAGAAGAGAAGAAGAAGAAGAAGAAGAAGAAGAAGAAGAATGCGGAAGTGCCCAATAGAATCTGACAGACGACTACTTGTTTCTCAGAACTGTCTTTTATCGTTGTGAAGATGGTACTTCTCGTTTACTGAGACGTTAAAACCCAAGAAAAACTTTACATTTTTCGCTTTGCCGATTTCCGTGGATTTTTCTTTTATGTTTTTTTTTTTATACAAGTTTCTTTTGTCTTTGAACTGGGTGTCTCAAGTCCAAGTCAAAGGTTAAACACATCCCCATCACCTTTTCACAATACTAAAATCTCTTTGGTCAAGCTGCAATAGGCCTTGATATATATTTTTTCATTGATTTTTCTAATTCCTGTTGTGTTTACGAGAACAGTTCCCGAGTGAAGGTTTATGTGATAATGTTTTTTTTTTCAACCATAACGTTTTGCCTCAATTTCTTTTCAGTCCACACATTATATTAAATTCAATAAAGAAAATTATTTTAAGAAAATAGCAAATGGTTTTGGTTCAGGTTTCTTAAATCTTCAGATGTATCAATCCTAAAAATAAGTACGTAAGAGTTTATCGAACACACAGAGATGAATGGACCAGTAAGGCAGAAAACGATACAAAGAAATGACAGGAAAAATGCAAGGCAGAAAACAGAGAGTGACAGAAAAGAGCAAATGTGGCCTCCCACCACGAAGTCAGTCTTAACTAGCATTTTTGGGCATTTTGAGATATACATATCACTGGAAAGTGTACATTCTGCTGATTATTTTGGTACTTGAATAAAGCCTGCACTCAAAAAAAAAAATGTAGAAGTTATATATGTTTAAAGTCATTAAGTTGTATGACGGCCATTTTGAAAAAACGGCCTCTAAAGTTTTTGTGTGCTCTCCTACACATTTTACTTAAATTTCTTTATTTGGTGGCTTTGACCCAGTTTGTTTGTAATTTTCGCTGTCATTATCTGAAAGGTGCACTAAAGAACTTTCCGTCAGTATATTACATGTGCGGGTACTGTACAGTTACGGTTCATAATATGAGATAAAAATAGACACTTTTGGTAGGAAATTGCGTTCTTTCTGCTGCGATCAGTGCATTAAAATATCGATTTAAATTGATTAATCATATTTTTTCAAGAAAATTTTTTTCTGTGGGGGATAGATTATAGTCTACAGAAATCAATTTTGAGAAAAAGTCAAAACACCCCAGATAGACCCTCAGTCACATTTTCAGCTCCTAGTGCTGTTCGACTGACCACGAGTTGACTGATTTCGTGGTGGGAGTTCACAAATTTCTTGTACATAATTTCCAGAAGATGGGGATATTATTTATCCTGAAAGAGTCCCCAGCATCTCCACAAGGGAATTGTGTTTAATCGTAACATTTTGTGGCTTATTGTCAAGTTTACATGATGTACTTCTTAAGATCACTCATAAGGAAGATTAGGAAAAGACAGGCAACATTTTGGGCCATTTTATGAGGAAGGGGGATTTGGAGCACCTGGTTACAACGGAAAGCTGGAGAGAAAGAGAGCACCGGGTAGACCCAGGGAGAAAATGTGGACGACTTTCAGAGTGGCTGGGGACGAGGAGGTGGGGGAGATGCTAGGGGCAATGAGAGATAGGACAGATGGAAGTCCATGATCGCCAACGCCATGCGGCAGGGCACTGATGATGATGATGATGATGACTTCTAAGAACAGTTGTGGGATAAATCTTAATTTATGTCCTTTGATTATATTATGTACCTTCATGCCCCTTCTTCTGTTCCTCGAGGACGTCTTTGAGAGTGACCTCCAGCACGTATATTCAAATGTCAAACCACAGAACTCGCTGGACCTTAGTCAAAGCGTTGTCAGATCTTGAAAAGTTCATTGTCATCATCGAGCTTTTATACCTTCTGTTAACTTCACAAGGCACAGTTGCTCAGAAGAGTCACGAGACAACCTTTGCATTTCATCCTTTACTTTTACCATCCCCGTTTTCACTGAAATGTTAAATCTTTTTTTTCTTCTTCTGTTCTACAAAACCACAAACTCTTGGCCTATTTACTTTGATGCCTAGACTTCTTATGTGCAGTCAGCCCACATGCCAAATCAATTGTAAAACTCAAAGATTTCGGTTTAAAGTTTTGTACCGAAACGATCGCAGTTGAAGCTTTGTTAAGTTTTCTCTACAATTCTTTTTACGATTGAACTTTTTTTTGTGTCTACAGTACTTCACTTCTTTCTTCTCTTTCATCTGTCTCGTCTTGTACCATTATGGGTGTGACGGGGAGAAAGAGTTAACGGTCATCTCTCTCTCTGTCACTGTCTGTCTGTCTCTCTTTCTTTATCTGTCTGTCTGTTTGTCTCTCTCTCTCTCTCTCTTTGTCTCTCTATCTTTCTGTCTCTCTCTGTCTCTGTCTGTCTCTCTCTCTCTGTCACTCTGTCTCTCTCTCTCTCTTACTCTGTCTCTTTCTGTCTCTCTGTCTCTATCTCTCTCTCTCTGTCTTTCTCGATCTCTCTCTTTCTTTCTCTCTCTCTCTGTCTGTCTGTCTCTCTCTTTACCTCTCTGTCTTTCTGTATCTCTGTCCTCTGTCTCTCTCTGTCATTCTGTCTCTCTCTCTCTCTTTCTTTGTCTCTGTCTGTCTCTCTCTGTCTCTGTCTCTGTCTGTCTCTCTCTGTCTTTCTCGATCTTTCTCTTTCTTTCTCTGTCTCTCTGTCCCTCTCTCTGTGTCTCACTCTGTCTCTCTCTCTCCTCTCCTTCTCTCTTCCTGTACCATTGTGAGTGTCACAGGGAGAAAGAGTTGACGGTAAACTCTCTTTCTCTGTCTCTCTTTCTCTGTCTCTTTCTCTGTCTCTCTCTCTGTCCCTCTCTTTCTCTCTCTCTCTCCCTCTCTCTCTCTGTCCTGTCTCTCTCTGTGTGTGTCTCTCTCAGTCTCTCTCTATCTTTCTCTCTCTCTCTCTTTGTCTCTCGCTCTCCCACACACATTTTCTCACACATCTTCACGCTCTCTAAAACTCTTTCATTCCAGTCTCTTTTTCTCTTTCTTCCCCCTCCCTCTCTCTCTCTCCCCCTCGCTCTCTCTCTTTCTCTCTCTCCCATTCTCTCTCACAAACACACTTACACAAATTCTCGCCCCCCCCTCTCTCTTTCCCTCTTTTCCTCTTTCTTTTTCTCTCTCTCGCACTCTCTCCCTGTCTCTCCCAAATACACTCTCGCACACATTCTCGCCCTCTCTCCCTATCTCTGTCTCTCTCGCCCTCTCTCCCTCTCTCTGTGTGTCTCTCTCTGTCTCTCTGTCACTGTCTCTGTCTCTGTCTCTGTCTCTGTCTCTCTCTCTCTCTCTCTCTCTCTCTCTCTCTCTCTCTCCCCAAACACACTTTCACATACATTCTCGTCCTCTCTCCCTCTCTCTGTCTCTCTCGCACTCTCTCCCTATCTCTCCCCAAACACACTCTCACATACATTCTCGCCTCTCTCCCTCTCTCTGTCTCTCTCGCCCTCTCTCCGTATCTCTCTGTCTCTCTGTCTGTCTGTCTGTCTCTCCCTCTCTCCCCAAACACACTCTCACATACATTCTTGCCTCTCTCCCTCTCTCTCACACTCTCTCCCTCTCTCTCCCAAACACACTTTCACATACATTCTGCCCCTCTCTCCCTCTCTCTGTCTCTCTCGCACTCTCTCCCTCTCTCTCAAACACACTCTCGCCGTCTCTCCCTCTCTCTGTCTCTCTCGCACTCTCTCCTATCTCTCTCTCTCTCCACCTCTCTCCCTACTCTCTCCCTACCTACTCTCACCACATTCTCGCCCTCTCTCCCTCTCTCCTACCCCCTCTCTCTCTTCTGTCTGTCTCTCTCTCTCTCCTCTTCTCCGTCTGTCTCTCTCTCTGTCCTCTCCTCTCTCTCTCTCTCTCTCTCCCAAACCACTTCACTCTTCGCCTCTCTCCCTCTCTCTGTCTCTCTCGCACTCTCTCTCCTCTCTGCTCTCTCTTCTCTCTCTCTCTCTCCCTCTCTCTGTCTCTCTCGCACTCTCTCCCTCTCTCTTCTCTCTCGCCTCTCTCTCCCTCTCCTCTCTCTCTCGCTCTCTCCCTCTCTCTTCTCTCTCTCCCTCTCTCCCTCTCTCTGTCTCTCTCGCCTCTCCCTCTCTCTCTGCCTCTCTCCTCCTCTCCTCTCGTCTCTCTCGCCTCTCTCCCTCTCTCTGTCTCTCTCTCTCCCTGCCCTCTCTCCCTCTCTCTGTCTCTCTCGCACTCTCTCCCTCTCTCTGTCTCTCTCGCCTCTCTCTCCTCTCTCTGTCTCTCCTCGCTCTCTCCTCCCTCTCTCTGTCTCTCCTCGCACTCCTCCTCCCTCTCTTCTCTCTCTCTCGCCCCTCTCCCTCCTCTGTCTCTCTCCCTCCTCTCCCTCCTCTGTCCTCTCTCCTCTCTCTCCTCTCCTCCTCTGTCCTCTCTCGCCCTCTCTCCCTACTCTGTCGTCTCCTCGCTCTCTGTCCCTCTCCTCTCTCTCCTCTGTCTCTCTCGCTCTCTCTCTCTCTCTCTCTCTCTCGTCTCTCTCTCCCCTCCTCTCCTCCTCTCTGTCTCTCTCGTCTCGCACTCTCTCCCTCTCTCTTCCTCTCTCCTCTTCTCCTCTCCTCTCCTCTATTTCTCTCTCCCTCTCTCTCTCTCTCTCCGTCTCTCATCTCTTCTCTCTGTCTCGTCTCATCTCTCTCGTCTCCGTCTCTCTCTCTCTCTGTCTCCTCCCTCTCTCTGGTCTCCTTCTCTCTCTCGTCTGTCTCCGTCCTCATCTCTCTCCTGTCCTCTCTCTACTCTCCTCTGTCTCCTCTCTCTCTCTCTCTCTCTCTCTCTCTATCCTTCTCCTCTTCTCTCGTCCCTCTCTCTCCTCTCTCTGTCTCTCTCGTCTCTCTCTGTC